>JARQOD010000001.1:103100436-103131737 GCA_033576555.1 Oophaga sylvatica
AATCTGGAGTATGTGGTTGAGAAAATATTGGATTCTCGTTTTTCTAGACGGAAACTCCAGTATTTGGTTAAGTGGAGAGGTCATGGTCAGGAGGACAATTCTTGGGTGTTTGCTTCGGACATCCATGCTAGAAGACTCATCCGTGCGTATCACAGAGCTTATCCTGACCGACCTGGTTGCCCAAATGAGGGTTCGGTGACCCCTCCTCAAGGGGGGGGTACTGTTGTGAATGTGCTAGAAATGAATTCTGAGCAGAAGCTCCCTCTGGTGGTTACAAACAGTACTGAACTATTCAATGAAGATTGTGAAGATTGGCGATTAGGTGTTACTGACTGGTCTTATATAAGGGAGGTTCCCTCCCATCAGGGTTGCCGGTGATCAATTGTTCTGGTCTCAACTTTTGTTCCTGGTTCACTTTGAAGCTTGCTGTTTCGTGCCTGCATCTTCTGCTAACAGATAAGACATTTTCTTCTTTTAGTTTTTTCTGCTTGCTTTTTGCATTTTGTCCTGCACTTCTGTGGGGGTCTGCCAGGTCCCCTCCGGGGGCTTGTGCTCCTCTCAGTTTAGTTCAGCCAGTTGTTTGTTCATTTGCCTTTTCCAGTTTTTTCTGTGGCTGCGGCTTAGTTTTGTTACACCAGAAAACTAATTTAGGTGGTAGAGGTCGTGTGATCTCAGGTGTTTTTGCAATTAGTGTGTTGGTATTTTTTTTTTAGGGTTTTTTGGATTGCAGTAAGTGACCTTCCTATCCTTTTCTGTTTAGGAAGATTGGGCCCCAACGTTTGCTCATACTATTTTTTGTCTGTGTCTGTATTTCCTCTTGTCTAACCGCCATTACATGTTTGGGGGCTTCCTATGTTCTTTGGGGATCTGCTCTGGGGCAGATAGTTTTCCTCTTTCTATCTTTAGGTGAAGTTAGCTTCTCAGGCTGTGACGAGGCGTCTAGGACCAACGTAGGTACGCTCCACGGCTGCCTTTAGTTGTGGTGGTTAGTCAGGGTACTGCAATCCAATAGATTCCAACCTCTCTGGTGTATTTCCTTTTTTGCCTGCTCTCCTCAGCTACCAAATCATAACAGGGACCTGTTCTGGACTCTGTGTTCATTTGCCACAGCCTGCTTCAGTCTTTTCTGTGGTTCCAGTTCCCTGTTATTTCGGTATCTGTTGTTTGCTTCCAGTTACACAAGAGTTCTGATTTAGCGGGGGAGGAACCATGTGGTCTCAGTATTTTTGCATATCAGACATTTGGAATTTTTTCTTAGGGTTTTTTGCTGGATTGCAGACAGTGTCCTTTTCTGTCCTGTTCTATCTAGACAGCCTGGGCCCCAGCATTTGCTCACTCTATTTTCTGTCTGTGTTTGTGCTTCATCTGCCTCACCATCAATATATGTTTGGGGACTATCTATTCCTTTGGGGCTCTACTCTGGGGCAGTTAGATTTCCCCTTTCTCTCTGTAGGCTTAGTTAACTCTTTGGCTGTGACGAGGCGTCTAGGTCATCGTAGGAACGTTCCATGGCTAATTCTAGTGTTGTTAGTTTAGGGTTCTGCACTACGCTAAGTTACCAACCTCTCTGGTGTCTGGTTGCCTAGTCTATGTTTCCTGCTATCCTCCTCGGTTCCGAATCATAACAGAATCACCGGCCTAACTGTAGATTCTAGGGTACTCTAAAGAAGGAAAGAATAGTAAAAAAAAAAAAAAAAAAAGGTTGTCAGAATTTCTTTATATATTTTCTCCTCTTTTTCTTTGGGTGCAGTAGGGTGGTTTTTTCTTCAATGGAGACTAAGCATTTGTCTGATCGTGATGAGCAGCTCGCCTGGCTCGCTCGGTTGTCTGCTGTAGAACCTAAGATCCCTATTCCTAATTTATTTTTTGGGGATTGGTCTAAATTTTTGAACTTTAAGAAAAATTGTAAATTGTTTTTTGCCTTGAAACTAATTCCTCGGGGAACTCGGTGCAGCAGGTTAAAATTGTCATCTCCCTGTTGTGCGTCGACCCTCAGGATTGGGCGTTTTCCCTGATACCTGGAAATCCAGTTTTGGCTAATGTGGATGTGTTTTTTTCAGGCTCTGGGGTTGTTGTATGATGAATGATGAACCTAATGTTATTGATCAAGCTGAGAAAACCTTATTGGCATTGAACCAGGGTCAGGAAGCGGCAGAATTATATTGTCAGAAATTCCGAAGATGGGCAGTCCTTACTAAATGGAACGATTATGCCCTAGCGGCTCTTTTTCAGAAAGGGCTGGCAGAGACTGTAAAGGATGTTATGGTGGGATTTCCTGTCCCCTCGGGTCTCATTGATTCTATGTCATTAGCCATTCAAATTGACAGATGCTTACGTGAACGCAAAACTATGCGAGAGGCGGTGTTGCCTTTAGAACAGGCCTTTGAGGCCATGCAGTGTGATAGGGTTGTTTCTAGGGCTTAGCGTCAAGAGTTTAGAAGGCGTAATAAGTTGTGCTTCTTTTGTGGGGATGCCTCTCATATTATTTCAGTCTGCCCTAAAAGCCTAAATTCCTCTTGAAGGTACCTTGATCTGCTCCTTATCTTCATTTTCTGCTAAGGCTTTTGTTGATTCAGGAGCAGCCCTGAACCTGATGGATTTTGACTTTGCCAAACATTCTGGTTTCCCCATGGTACTCCTGCGGTCTTCTATTTCCTTTGCAGGGTATTGATGCTACCCCTTTGGTGTAGAATAAATCCCAGTTTTGGACCCAGGTAATAATGCGGGTAGCCCCAGACCACCAAGAGAATTGTATATTTTTGGTGTTACATAATTTACATGTCATTATTGTACTGGGTTTTCCTTGGCTGCAGACCCATAATCCTGTTTTGGATTGGAAGTCTGTGTCTGTGGTTAGTTGGGGTTGTCAATGTGTTCATAGTGACACTCCTGTTTCCTCTACCTCTCCCCAGTCTCAGGATGTCCCTGAATATTTGGCTGATTTTTCTGATGTGTTTAGTCAAAGTAAGTCTGCGTCCTTGCCTCCTCACAGGAGTTATGATTGTGCGATTGAGTTGGTACCCGGTTGTAAATTTCCAAAGGGTCGGCTCTTCAATTTATCTGTACCTGAACATGATGCTATGCGATCTTATATCAAAGAGTCATTGGAGAAGGGGCATATCAGACCGTCCTCTTCACCTTTAGGTGCCGGCTTTTTCTTTGTGGCCAAGAAGGATGGCTCATTGAGGCCATGTATTGACTATCGTCTCCTTAATAGATCACTGTTAAATATCAGTATCCGTTACCCCTGATTTCCAATTTATTCTCCAGAGTGAAAGGTGCTAGTTGGTTTACCAAGCTTGACCTCAGGGGGGCGTATAATCTTATATGCATTAAGCATGGTGATAAATGGAAGACGGCGTTTAATACTCCTGAGGGGCATTTTGAGTACCTAGTGATGACTTTTGGCTCACTAATGCCCCTTCCGTATTCCAATCTTTCATGAACGATATTTTCCGGGATTTTGTGGACAAGTTTTTGATTGTTTATTTGGACGATATTTTGATTTTTTCCAGTGATTGGGATTCTCATGTGGAACATGTTCGGATGGTATTCCAGATTTTGAGAGAAATGCTTTGTATGTTAAGGGATCAAAATGTCTCTTTGGCATACAGAAGGTTTCGTTTTTGGGATTTATTTTGTCTTTGTCTGCCATTGAAATGGACCCGGTCAAGATTCAGGCCATTTAAGATTGGGTTCAGCCCAGTTCCTTGAAGGCTCTTCAGAAATTTGGGGGTTTTGCTAATTTTTATCGTAAATTTATAAGTAATTTTTCTGGTATTGTGAAACCACTGACTGATTTGACCAAAAAGAGCTCTGATGTGGTCAATTGGTCTCCAGAGGTAGTTTCTGCATTCAGGAGCTTAAGCGGAGATTCACTTCTGCTCCTGTTCTATGGCAACCAGATGTTTCTCTCCCATTTCAGGTGGAGATAGATGCTTCTGAGATTGGGGCAGGAGCCATTTTGTTCCAAAGGAATCCTGTAACCTCTAAGATTAACCCTTGTGCCTTCTTCTCTCGAAAATTTTCCCCAGCTGAACGTAATTATGATGTGGGGAATCCGAAATTATTGGCTATGAAGTGGGCATTTGAGGAGTGGAGACATTGGTTGGAGAGAGCCAAACATCAAGTTTTGGTCCTCACTGACCACAAGAACTTGATCTATCTCAAATCAGCCAAGCGATTAAATCCTAGACAGGCTAGGTGGGCCTTGTTTTTCACGCGTTTTAATTTTGTGGTCTCCTTTCTTCTGGGCACTAAAGAATGTTAAGGCAGATGCCCTCTCTAGGAGTTTCCTTGCGGATTCTCTTGATGTGACTGAGCCTACTGTCATTCTGAAGGAGGGTGTGGTTCTTTCTGCTATCTCACCCGATTTGAAACTTGCCCTGGAGGAATTTCAGGGGGATAAACCTGAACGGTGCCCTACGGGGAAATTGTATGTCCCCGACCAATGGAGGAGGAACGTAATGTCTGAAATTCATTGCTCCGCGTTGGCTGGTCATCCCGGTATTTTTGGTACCAGAGATTTGGTGAGTCGGTCTTTTTGGTGGCCTACTTTATCTCGTGATGTCAGGAATTTTGTGCAGTCCTGTGCGACTTGTTCTCTGTCCAAACCCTGTTCTCGCTCTATTGGATTGTTAGTGCCACTGCCGGTGCCTAGGAGGCTGTGGACCCATATCTCAATGGATTTTATTTTTGACCTCCCTGTCTCTCAGAGAATGACTGTTATCTGGGTGATCTGTGATAGATTTTCCAAGATGGTCTATCTTGTACAACTGCCAAAGTTGCCATCCTCTTCCGAGTTGGTGCCCTTGTATTTTCAGCAGGTGGTTAGTTTGCACGGCATTCCAGAGAACATTGTATATGACAGAGGAGTCCAGTTTGTTTCCAGATTTTTGGAGAGCCTTTTGTTCTAAACTGTGAATTCAGTTGTCCTTCTCCTCTGCGTTTCACTCTCAGACCAATGGGCAGACTGAGAGAACAAACCAGACTTTGGAAACCTATCTGAGATGTTTTGTGTCTGCTAATCAGGATGACTGGGTCTCTTTTTTGCCCTTGGCTGAATTTGCTCTAAATAATAGGGCTAGTTCTGCCACTATGATGTCTCCTTTCTTCTGCAACTTCGGGTTTCATCCTCGGTTTTCTTCAGGGCAGCTGGAGTCTTCTGCCTGTCCATGTGTTGATTCCATGGTAGAGAGAATTCAACAGATTTGGAATAAAGTAGTGGATAAGTTGTCTCTCTCTCAGGAGAGGGCCCAATGGTTTGCTAACCGGCAAAGGACTGATGGTCCCCGGTTTAAAGTAGGTGACATGGTTTGGTTGTCCTCAAAAAATATTCCTATGAGGGTTGCGTCTCCAAAATTTAAGCCAAGGTTCATTGGACCTTATAAGATTTTGGAAATCCTTAATTCCGTTTCTTTCTATTTGGCTCTTCCTGGAACGTATAAGATTCACAACGTTTTTCATAAATCTTTGTTGAAAAGGTTTGTTGAGCCAGTGGTTCCTATGGCTGCTCTCCCTGATCCTGTATTGGTTGAGGGCAATCTAGAATATGAAGTAGAAAAGGTATTGAATTCTCATCTGGCAAGACGGAGACTCCAGTACTTGGTCAAGTGGAAAGGATATGGTCAGGAGTATAATTCTTGGGTGTTTGCATCTGACATTCATGCCGAGAGATTGGTTCGCGCCTTTCACCGGGCCCATCCTGATTGGCCTGGTGGCTCAGGTGAGGGTTCGGTGACACCTCCTCAAGGGGAGGTACTGTTGTGAACACCTTTAATCTGGCTTCTGAGGTTGGGCTCCCTCTGGTGGCTGCTTCTGGTGGTGGAGCTGCACTGGCTGACAGAGGTCTCTCACCTGATGGGGATGATTGGCAATCAGGTGTTACTGACTTGGGGAGATATAAGTGAGCAGCCTTCTCATAATGCTTGCCAGTGATTTGTTTTCTTCCTAGCCTTTTGGAAGTCTGCTGCTCCTGCTTTGTCCTGCATCTTTCAGATAAGTTATTTCGATGTTTAAATCTGTGGCTTTGGTTTACCTGTTGCTTTTCTCAGTTTTCTGCCTTGCTGGAGTTTGTTCAGCCAGGCTCCCTTGCGGGGACCTGTGCTCTGGACTCTGTGTTCATTTGCCACAGCCTGCTTCAGTCTTTTCTGTGGTTCCAGTTCCCTGTTATTTCGGTACCTGTTGTTTGCTTGCAGTTACACCAGAGTTCTGATTTAGCGGGGGAGAGATTGTGTGGTCTCAGTATTTTTGCATATCAGACGTGTTGGAGCTTTTTCTTAGGGTTTTTTGCTGGATTGCAGACAGTGTCCTTCTCTGTCCTGTTCTATCTAGACAGCCTGGGCCCCAGCATTTGCTCACTCTATTTTCTGTCTGTGTTTGTGCTTCATCTGCCTCACCGTCAATATATGTTTGGGGGCTATCTATTCCTTTGGGGCTCTACTCTGGGGCAGTTAGCTTTCCCCTTTCTCTCTGTAGGCTTAGTTAACTGTTATGATATGGTAGCCGAGGAGGACAGGAGCAAAAAACCAAGGCAGCCAACACCCAGAGAGGTTGGGAACTAATGGGTTGCAGACCCCTAAACTAACCGCACAACTAGAAGCAGCCGTGGGACGTACCTACAATGACCTAGACGCCTCGACACAGCCGGAGAGTTAGCTAAGCCTTAAGATAGATAGAAAAGGGAAAGCTAACTGCCCCGGAGTAGTGCCCCAAAGGAATAGGTAGCCCCCACACATATAATGGCGCTTAGACAAGATGAAATACAAACGCAGGCAGAAAAAAGAGTAAGCAAACTCTGTGGCCAAAAACTATCTAGATAGTACAGGACAGGAAAGAATACTGTCTGCAACCCAGAAAAACTCTAGGAAAAATACCAACACTTCTGTTTCCAAAAATGCTGAGACCACACAATCTCGCCCCCACTATAGTAGAACTCTGGTGTGAACAAGCAGCTACCCAGCAGCCACTAAAATAACAGGGACAGAGCAAATGAACAGAAATAAATGAGAAACAGAGACCAGTGCAGGTCCCAGCAGGGGGGACCCAGCTGACCTCACTCAGAAGGGCAGCAAAAACCACAGAGCAAGCAGAAAATAACTTATCTGAATGTATACTCTGGTATTCTGGACAGCAGAGAGGTGACATCTGGGCCAGAGAGGTAGATCTGAGTGTCTTCCGCATACAGGTGGTACTGGAAGCCATGGAAATGTATGAGTTGTCCTAGGCCAATGGTACAGATGGAAAAAAGTAAGGGCTCCAGGACAGAGCCTTGAGGGAGCCCCAACAGAGAGAGGGCGGGATGAGGAGGTAGTGTGGGAGTGGGAAACGCTAAATGTGCAGTCGGAAAGGTAAGAGGTGATCCAGGACAGGGCAAGGTCTTTGATGCCAAGGGAAGAAAGAATCTGTAGCAGTATGCAAATTGCCTCTTCAAACAAAGAGGACTTGTACTCTATAGCGCCACCTATTGGAAGTAGCGATCCTACAAGTCACAATCAACCCTTTAACGAGTCTTGTAATATGACTTAGGATAAAAGCCAAATCAGAATCTCCATTTGCAGACACGGTGTTTCGGGTCAACTGTGTATAAGGCAGAGTACAGTTCAAGGAGGAAGAGGATGAGAACTGTCTGTTGGCTTAGGCTGTGAGTAAGTCATTAGTAATTTTGGTCAGGACAGTTTCAGTGGAGTGGTGGGGGTGGAAGCCAGATTGGAGGTAATCGAGGAGAGAGTTAGATGAGAGGTGAGAGGAAACTTTTAAAGCAAACGGGAGCAGTGATATGGGGCGATTGCTGGGCACAGTAGTTGGGTCAAGGTTTGTTTTTTTGAGGATGGGTGTGATGGTGGCATGTTTGAAGGCAGAAGGGAAGGTACCAGAAGATAACGATATGTTAAAGAGATGGGTTAGGGCTGGAATGTTAGTGAGGTTGGGGAGCAGGTGGGAAGGGATAGGGTCAAGTGCACAGGTGGTGAGGTGTGATTTGGAAAGGAGATGAGTAAGCTCTCCTTCAGTGATGTTGGAGAGGGAGGTTATTAGGGAAGGGAAGAGGTCTGGTATATAGAGTGGTTGGGGTGGTGGAACAGTAAACGTTTGCCTTGTTTGGTCGATTTTAGTTTTGAAGTAGGTGGCAAAGTCCTCGGCAGAGATGAGGGGAGTTGGAGGTGGCAGTGGTGGGCGGAGGAGAGAGTTGAATGTGCTGAACAGTTGTTTTGGGTTGTAGTATAATGAAGATACAAGGTTTGTGAAATAGGTCTGTTTAGCAGAGGTGAGGGCTATTTTGAAGGCAAGTGTAGCTTGTTTGAAAATAGTGAAGTTGTCTGGCAGTCGTGTTTTCTTCCAACACTGCTCTGCGACCCTGGATGATTGTCGAAGTTTTTTCGTGAGATTGTTGTGCCAGGGTTGCCTATTGATTTGTCGCACTTTGGCATGCGTGAGAGGGGCGACTGAGTCTATGGCTGATATGAGGGTGGCGTTATTGAAAGCAGTGGAGCTGTCCATGTCGTGGACTGAAGATATGGAGGACAGAGGTAGAAGAGAGTCTGAGAGTCTGTGAATGTGTAGGTGTGCGAGGTTTCTGCGAGGATGTGCTAGTGGCTTGACATGGGGGGCAGGTGAGGAGGACAGAGATGAGAGGGTGAGTAGGTGGTGGTCAGATAGGGGGGAGGGGAGAAGTTGTGAGATTAGATAGGGAACAGAGGCGGGTGAAGATGAGGTCTAATGTATGTCCATCTGTGTGGGTGGCTGTGGACGACCACTGAGTAAGTCCAAAGGATGAAATAAGTGACAGGAGTTTGGAGGCTGCTGGCTAGCGGGTGTCAGTAGGGATATTAAAGTCACCCATGATGATGGTGGGGATGTCAGCAGAGAGAAAGTGAAGAAGCCAGGTGGAGAATTGGTCGATGAAGGCAGTGGTTGAGCCTGGTGGTTGGTATAAAACAGCCATTTGGAGATTAGAGGGAGAGTAGATACAGACCGAGTGGACCTCGAAAGAAGGGAGGATAAGGGAGGGTGGGGGTTGGATATGGTTGAAGGAGCAGTTAATAGAAAGAAGGAAACCCACACCTCTGCCATGTCTGTTGCCAGAGCGAGGAGTGTGGGTAAAGTGTAGGCCACCATAACTCAGTGCAGCAGGGGAGGCTGTGTCAGGGGGCGTCAGCCAGGTCTCAGTGAGGGCCAGGAAGGAGAGGTTGCAGGAAGTGAAGAGATTGTGGATCACGTGGAGCTTTTTGCAGACAGAGCGAGTATTTCAAAGCGCTCCAGAGAGAGGAAGCAGGGGGGTGGGGGTCAGTGGCACAGATTTTAAGTGTGAGAGATTGTGGTAGTTTCTCTTAGTGTGAGAAGTATAGGGGTGAGGATTAGCAGGATGTATGAGGCAGGGGGTCCAGGATTGGGGGATATGTCGCCAGCAGTGAGAAGAATCAGAGAAAGGGAAAGCAGGTGGGTGAAAGAGGTGACCGGCTTATGTTATATTTTAGTAGAAGAGGTCTGCAGTTAAGGAGCAGGTCTGCAGATGAGGCGAGGTAGGGGGGTAAGAGAAAGGGGGAGATAGTTATTTGGTTCGAGAGTGCAGGGGTTTGGGGATAGCGAAGGAGAGTGAGGATTAATGGAGCAAAAATGGTGAGGGCAAATGTGAGCATGGTTAAAGAGCAGGGTTAAAGAAAGGCAAGTAAAATTAGAAGGCAGTGATTATTCTTACCTTCTGACCGATTTCTGGACTATTTATGGTATATTTCTGATGTAATACTTTAAAGATGTCACACTTCAAATGATGTCGCATCTGACCAAGGTCATATCTGACCTGCTCCATTCAACTTATACCATTCAATTGTCCAAGAAATGAAGCCAGGTGAGAGAGACAGGAGGAGGAGGGAGCAGGAAGACAGTTCCCAGCAGGGAGCAATTAACAGGTTGTGGTTAATAGAACATTTGACTAGCATCAAAGCTGAAGAAAGAGACAGAATAAGATGAAGGCCTTGGTGTGAGGAGAACAGACATATCAATATGCATTCAGTAAATTTGAAGTATGGTACATGGAATTAAAGTCAGGGAAAAAGCAGCAGCGTACCAGTTAAAACAGAGAGAGAGAGGAGTACATGGGATTCTGGGATGCAGTGGGTATTCTGGATTGAGAGATAGTTCAGACATACCAGTTAAAATAGAGAGAGAGAGGAGTACATGGGATTCTGGGGTGCAGTGGGTATTCTGGATTGAGAGATAGCTCAGATGTACCTGTGGATGAAAGTAGATGGATCAAAACATGACAGCATGAAGGAGAATATACCATGGTTACCATTCTGGTATATTTCTGATGTAACACTTTAAAGATGTCACACTTCAAATGATGTCGCATCTGACCTAGGTCATATATTTGATGACTGATGATAATATCTCCGCCAGTCAAGAGTCCCACAATGTTGAGAGCTGTGATCCATCTACTCACTCTTGTTTAGTATACATGAATATATTTATATATAATATGTTATGTTCCTAGGAGGTTTCGCCTTGACAGTACAAATTTATTCAATGGAGTCTGACATTACGTATTATCTAATTGCCCTGACTTTCATACCAATGAAGCCTGGGGTGAGAATCAGAGCGCTAAGGGATTTACCCTAACTTCCATACCGGAGATCCCTTTAAGAGAGGTCTGGTGTTATGTTTCGGTAGCTGAGGAGTAATTGCAAAAATAGCAAAAATAGTAATACACCAGAGACGCTGGAAACTATTGGATTGCAGTACCCTAAACTAACCGCCACACTAGAAGTAGCCGTGGAGCGTACCTACGGTGATCCTAGATGCCTCTTCACAGCCAAAGAGATAACTACACCTAAAGGCAGAAAGATGAAAACTATCTGCCCCGTAGCAGAACCCCAAAGAAATAGGAAGCCCCCAAAATGGCGGTTAGACAAGAAGAAAATACGGACACAGACAGAAAATAGAATGAGCAAACGCTGGGGCCCAATCTGTCTAGATAGAAAAGTATAGGAAACAATTCTGACTGCAATCCAAAAAAACCCTGACAAAAATACCAACATTTCTGATTAACAAAAAAACTGAGATCACACGATCTCTACCACCTAAATCAGATCTCTAGTGTAACACACAGCACTTCAGCAAATAAAAAGTGACAAAGGAACAGAGCAAAAGTGCAAATGCAAAATGAGCACAATTGCAGTGCCAGACCCCAAAAGGGGACCAGGCTGAAGTCCACTGCAAGCAGCAAACAAGCAAGGAAAATCCAACCAGAGGAAAAAAAACAGCAAACCATTTACCTGAATAAGAGCAGGAATGCAAGCTGAGCTCCAAGCAAGACCAGGAAGAACAATTGATTACCGGCAAGGCTGATGGGAACTCAGGTCACTTATATCAGACCATTCAGAGCCAGCTGAAGGCCATTCAGCAATTAGTTCATTACCCTCAGCAACCACCGGAGGGAGCCCCAGCTCAGAAGTCGCCTCCAGAGTATTCACAACAGCCTGGGGTCAGTACCAAAGTGCAGAATGGATTTGCCCTCCCTTCCATACCAATGATCCCTTTAATAGAGGCCTGGGGTCAGTACCAGAGCATTTGAAGGCAATTGCCCTGACTTCCATACCGGGCATCCCTTTAAGAGAGCCTGGGGTCAGAACCAGAGCGCTGAATGGATTTGCCCTGACTTCCATACCAATGATCCCTTTAAGAGAGGCCTGGGGTCAGAATCAGAGCGCTGAGGGATTTGCCCTAGCTTCCATACTGGAGATCCCTTTAAGAGGGGTCTGGGGGCAGAACCAGAGCGCTTAGTGGAATTGCCCTGTCATGGAAATATATATGTATTCCACGTATTCAATGTATATTCATATATATGCATTTACAGTTAGATAGAACTCACTTGCTAAAAATCCTGTGCTCAGCATATCTATGCAAAAGCTGATGCTAGCTATAATCAGTTGCTTAAGATGACCCTGGCTATAGCTCATAGGGACTTTTTATCAAGGACACAGAAAAATGGAAACAAGGACAGAAGATATCTATTATTTTCTTTACTAGCCACGTAGGAAAACTGGGTCAAAGAACAATAAATCTGCAACTTCAGCCCTTTTATCATAATTATCATACTTATACTAAAACAGCCAATAATCTAGCAGCTTTTAATTGTATGTTAAGTGACTAACCAGCCCCTTTTTGTAAACGTATAAAACCTTGAATGAATAATAAACTGTTGGTCTTGACGAACTGTTATACTGACACTTCCGTGTGGACAGTCCTCATTTCGTTCTGAGCGCTCAAAAAGACATTTAGTCTAAGATTGGGAACAGTAGCAGCAAACACTGCAGGATAGATTTATCCTAATTAAATTTCCATAACAGATGGCGCCTGCACGCGGGGCAGTGGATGAAACGCACGGGGACCTGCTGACCGGAGAGACAGAGGTGTTGGCCATGGCCTTGGCTCACGAGACGGAGACTGCGCAGCTCCATAAGTAAGGTAAGAAAATCTTGTCATCTTACCTGAAAGTCCCTTGTGTCCAGTCCAGGACTTACACCTCTTGCCGGTCAGGTGTGGTCACCACCGCATTCCCAGGTAGTGTAAAAAGTCCACACCCTTATCCAAAACCCTGGGATATAAGGTGTTTGCTCCTGCTGTGTATGTGTTTCATGTTTTTTGTGAACCGGGAGAAAGTTGGAACGGTGACTGTGTTTGCTTGCTGATTTCTGGGAGTTGTATAGCAGAAAACCAAATTGCTGGATAAGTTCCCGCAGTAATCCTTCACATATCGGAGGGAGGTCATCCCAGTCAAATCAGACGTGGATGGTGAGAATTTTGATTAAGGCTGTTACAGATTACTGTGACCGGCGTACCGGCCAGGGCGACTGGTTTTCAGAGTAGTAGACCTGGAGCATTGGCGTGCTCAGTGCAATTGGTGAGTTATCAGTTACCAGAGCAGCTTGTATGTGTCACAGATCATCTAAAAGAGGGATTCGTATTCTCCTGGGTGTCTGTTTCATTTGTACGTGTTCCTGTCTGTATCAGGTACTTTCGTTTTAAATTTACACCTGAGTGTAAAATCTGCTCTGAAGCAGAGTGCGCTCTGTCACTACCTCATTCACTGCTGGCTGCAGGCTAAATCCCCTTTAACCCCCCCTCCTCTGCTAATCACGTTGTCACATCTGTTTCCTGGTTTTGATCTTTTTGAGCTAGTTTTTGGCTACAGGCTGTAGAGTGAAAATTCTCAGGCATTCAGACTGAACTGTATTAATTTTTTTTTTCTATTCTGAGGGATAACCTTTTTTTTGATACGTGATTTCAGTGTCTGTGGACACAGCGAGCAGGGATATAAGTGAGGAGGGAAATGCCAGCAGCAGTCAAGAAGACATTCTGGAAGGCGGGAGGATAAAGTCTACGCTACCAGACAAAAGTCTTAAAGCATTTTTTCTTTTTGCTTTTATCATTTTACAATCAGTTTTTCCACCTCTTTTCTGTTTTTAATTAGCTGTTTTAGTAACAAGTGTTTTTTTTTCTTCTTGTCAACCTTGTTGTTTTTTAAAGTTTTACTATTAATACGTTTTTTTTTCCCTCCCCTTTTTGATCAGCTTTTTGCTTTTAGAGTTTTTTACTAAACTGTGTAGGGTTTTCTTTTTTCTTTTTAAATCTAACTTTTGTTTTTAAAGTTTTTCTTTTAAGTAAATTTTTAAATAATTTTGGAGAGGTTTTTCTAATCAATTTATTTGAGAGTTTTATTCTCCAACCATTTTTTAAAAAAACACAAGATCTACTAGCGTGCTTTAGACCAAGGACAGAAACACAGATAAGAAATTGCAGGCTGAGGGAGAACACACAAACAATTGCGCAGCGGCTTCACTCACCCCTCCCATCAGGCATTCAGCGAAGACAAGAATTTCAGTGTCCTTGCACACAGAACCAGAATGCAGCAGTTCTCAGATTTTTAATCACCTTTGTTGAATAGGTTTTTGGAATAGACACAGTACGTGAGAATCAAAGGGCTAGGCATGTGAATAGAAGGTCAGAGTATGTGTAAATCCAATGGACGGGCAGACTTTACGCTGCTCAATGAATTAAATGTTTTTTTGTTTTTGAAAGGCACAGGAAAGTTTGTTTTTAGATTGCCGTCTGCTATAAAAGAGCAGTGGTGGTCTTGCATTGTGTAGAAAGTACAGCAAGTTATTTGAACGGACCAGAAAGTGATTTTTATGTGAATAAGATTGAAAAGGTGTTAAAGAAGCATTGAAATCATCTGTGACTAAATGATCACGGATATGTCACAAGAGCAGGATTTAGAGCCTCACACATCACATGTCCATCATGTGGAGACACGGGACAGGTGTAGGCTGCTCTCATTGAATAAGGAGCCTTGTACAGGGAAAAACGCTCCCCGCCTCTCTCCACAGGGAGAAGGCATTTTTGCTTCAACGGTCCCCTCTCAAACATCGCAGGGTGAACACCCTCTTCTCTTTCTTCTCTCAGTCCCTTTCTCCTTCTTCTTCAGACTTCTCTCCTCTTTCCTCTCTATCCTTCTTTCCCTATCATTCCTTCTTTCCCCTCCCTCACATCTCTGACACATCCATTTTCTTCCTCTTCTTCTATCTTTCCCCCTCCATCTTTCTCCACTTCTCCCCTCCATCTCTCTCTCTCCCCCTCTTTCACGCTCTCCTCCTTCATTTTCTTCTCTCCCCTTCCATATCTCTTCTCTCCCCCCTCCTCTACACCTCACTCCTCCCTCACACCTCCCCTCTCTTCCTCTTTTTTCTACTTCGTTATCAACCGGGTCAACGCCCAATCAAAGCAATGTGGTGTCCCTGTATTCAGTGCCTCCAGCACAGGGCACCCTGTCTATCCCAAGCACAGTACAAACATTGGCAGTCATTATATCAGGAGAAGAAACTGCAAATCTCCCTACACAAAGCGCTGCAGGTAGCCCCCAGACACAACAGCTAGCAGAGCCCACAGCCGGGGCTTCACAGGGGGGAGGTGTAGCTGCAGACACAAATGAGGAACCTCAGTGCCGAGAAGAGCTGCCAACATGGAACTATGACACTGATCCACCGCAGCCTCACCCAGTGTATGCACCAAGCACACCATGTCACTTCTCATCTGATGAAGATGAAGACACAACGTCATACATGCTGCCCAATACTAGGGAAGAAAACCCACAAGCACCAATAGGGCAGGGACAGGTAGAGGCACCATCCTATGAGCCCTTCATCCCAAGCCAGGTGATCAGTATGCTGCCAGACCCAGGGATACACCCCATGCCATTTTGCCAAAAAATGCAGCAGATTCAGCGAACGTATGCAGCAGCCTGGATTGATCTCTGGGCCGTAATGGAAATAAAAGCAGGCAATGCATTCTGGCCAATTATGAGAGAACACTTCAAGCTTCCAGCAGAATTAGATGCGTATGCCTTGGAGACAGGACCAAAGCTAATTGAGCAGCTCAGAGAATGGGCCAAAAGCAGACTGACAGGACAAGCTATCAGCCTACATGTCACGAGCCAGGACCAGACAGAGTCTGTAGAGGAGTTCCATGACAGAGTGTTGCAAGTGTTTCAAGATTTGGGCCTCATTACCCATGATCAGACAGACAGACGGATGTTGGCACAGGCTTTTGTGCATGGACTGAGAGAACCAATCAGGAAACCACTGGTAGTAGCCAGGCCTGAGTACACGTCAATAGCAATGGATACCCTGCTCGCAGTAGCAAAAAGGATTGAGTCCCGCCGGGACAGAAGGGATGTCCAGTGTTACAACTGTGGCGAGTTTGGTCATTTCCGGAACCGGTGCAGAACACTGACTTCGCCCAGAAGAAGAAGAAACACAGAAAGCAGTGAAGAACCCCGTCCATAGGACAGGAGCACGCCAAGTCCACAGGGAACCCCACCAGTGGGACCAATATCCTGAGCGGGGATGGCATAGTCAGATTTTTTCTTGTGGAAGTCCGCAACCTCACGTATCTATCGGAATCTTCTGCGTCCTGTATGGGAATTGATGGTCAAGTCAGATATTTCCAGATTATGAAGCCCCTGAGCGTGTGGACTCAGCCAGAACACTCCATCATGTCCCAGTTTGTTGTGTCAAAGACCTGCACCCTCAACCTATTGGGAGTGGACCTACTGCAGAAGCTGAAAGCGACCAGAGTGTTCCAGGAAGATGGGACCATGACACTTTCTTCACCCCTGACCCAAGAAGAAACAGGAACCTCAAACAACCACACTACAGACCTATCACAGGAGGTGCTGGACATAGTACCAGAATTACCACTCCATCACCCAGAATCAAGATGTCTCTGACCAACTGAAGGTCTAAGTGAACTCGCCTAAGAAGATGGCCTGAGAACTTTGACATTGGACAGGATATTCAACTCAAGAAGGACCCTACTCGCTTCATGGAATGGCAACACCACATCCGGCTCCAACGCCAGAGGTTCATCTTTTGCAAGCACCAGGAGGTGCCCCCTGCAATCAACAAGTTCACCCAGGCCCTAGACCGGCAAAAGGCCACTCAGCTCTTCAAACTTGTGCACAAATACTGACCTGAGACCGAGCTGGAGAAAAAGAAACAACTGATGGCCCGTGCTGAGAAAAAAGCAGCCGGTTAAGGAGACGTCCCAACAAGAAGACCCCCTGTGACCAGAGCAGGTGCTAACACAGTGACTGCCTTGGTGGAGAACAAGAAAGCCAGCTGGTCGTCATCTCTCATGATGTGGATCCTAGTAGACAGCTTGTTTTCCTGCCAGCTCTGTGCCAGGAGATGGGAGTCCCCTGCTGCATAGTGAAGGACAAGGCCAAACTGGGCTGCCTCGCCCATCGGAATCAATCCCAGCTTTCCACAGTGAAGAAAAAGACTGTAAACCCCACTGAGTTCAGAATGGTGCAAGGCCTGGAGGCCGTGAAAGAGGCTACGGTATTTGAAACCCCAACAGTGCTGAACCCGCACACTCTGCTCTCAAAAGTCCCAGTCACCGCAACGGTATTCACGGTGATCAACCTTGCCAGTGCCTTCTTCAGTTTTCCCCTCCACCTGGATGACTTGCCTGCCTTCACGCACCAGTGCAGTGCATATGGACAGTGTTTGTCTCAAGGTGCTCAGAACAAGCCCTTCAAGTTTCACCAAGACAATGTCCTCCATCCTCATCAACTGGATTGAAGAATATGCAGGAGTCACTCTTCTACAACACGTGGATGACCTTCTCTTTTGTGTGGTTGACATCGATACCTGCACAGTCCATTCCTTGTCTCTCTTACTAACAAAGTCCAGTGGTGTCAGAAGCAAGTTACATCCCTGGGACACTGTATTGCCCACCAGACGAAACACCTGTCAAATGACTGGAAGACCACTGTGGAGAAGATGGCTCCCCCAACAACTCCAAAAATGCTGCAGGCCTTCCTTGGTCTAGTGTCGTGATGCAGAACATGGATCCCTGATGCCTCAGTCCTAATGCAGCCTCTGTGCGCTTACATCAACGCAACCCCGCTCCTTCTATCGGACGCAGTCTTCAACTCATTCAGGAAATTGGAAGAACTCCACAGTCTCAGCACCAATACCAGACCTACCTGACTACGAGAACCCTTTCCGTCTACCTGATGGAAGAAAGAAGGTCATGCTACTGGTGCCGTGACTCGGATGTGCAGATATGGGGTTCCAGAAATGATAGAAAGTGATCAGGGACCCGCATTCACAGCAAATCTGACACAAGAGATCTGGTTAGCAGTAGGGTCAGATTTAGGCCTACACACTCCTTACCACCCCCAGAGCAGCGGGAAGGTAGAAAGACTGAACGGAACACTTAAGAATAGGATGCTGAAAGTTGCCCAAGAGACACGCAAACCATGGCATGAGACACTCCCAATTGCACTGTTTAGCGTAAGGCACACTCCCAGAGACCCAGAAAAGCTGTCACCATACAAAATTTTTTTTTGGGTCTAGTCCCAAGTTTAGGTGCATTTTTCCCTCAGCAGCAGAATATGCAAAATGATATCTTGTTTGCTTATGTAATTGAATTGGTCAAAAACTAATGTCCATTCTCGAGTTTTTCTCTTCACTGCCAGATCCAGACTCAGTGTCCAGTACGCACTCCTTGAAAGCCAGGAGACTGGGTGTTGGTGAAAAAAAAGTTGGAAATGAGAACACTCGATCCCAGATTTGATGGTCCTGTCCAAGAGCCCCAGATGACACCAACCTCTGTGAAACTAGAGGGAAAGCCTGCTTGGATCCACGTATCGCATCGCAAGGAAGCTCCCGTACCAGAAGAGACATCTAAGCCATGAATGATGTCGTGGATGCTCTGACTGACCAGACAGATGACCTACCTGATGAAGAATACACACGTTTTTCTGAACATGCAGTTAAATAAAGAGACTATGATTGCAAACACATGAACCCCTGCTAGGGACAGATTTCCTGACCGCCCATTTGCGAAAAGCCTGCATCGATGAGGGGTGCATGTGTTAGGCATGTGCCAGCCCATCGGCAGCACAAAAGAGTTGCAGCGCTTTGGGACAGGAGCAGGTTTTTAGGGCAAGTGGTATCTAAGGGGGGGCTGTCATGGAAATATATATGTATTCCACATATTAAATGTATATTCATATATATGCATTTACAGTTAGATAGATCTCACTTGCTAAAAATCCGGTGCTCAGCAAAAGCTGATGCTAGCTATAATCAGTTGCTTAAGACGACCCTGGCTATAGCTCATAGGGACTTTTTATCAAGGACACAGAAAAATGGCCAAAAGTTTTGAGAATGACACAAATATTAATTTTTACAAAGTCTACTGCTTCACTTTTTCTAATGGCAATTTGCATATACTCCAGAATGTTATAAAGAGTGATCAGCTTAACAGCAATTACTTGCAAAGTCAATATTTGGCTAGAAAATGAACTTTATCCCCCAAAACACATTTCAACATCATTGCAGCCCTGCCTTAAAAGGACCAGCTAACCTCTTTTCAGTGATTGCTCCATTAACACAGGTGTGGGTGTTGATGAGGACATTGCTGGAGATCAATCTGTCATGATTAAGTAAGAATGACACCACTGGACACTTTAAAAGGAGGCTGGTGCTTGGCATCATTGTTTCTCGTCTGTTAACCATGGTTATCTCTAAAGAAACACGTGCAGTCATCATTGCAATGCACAAAAATGGCCTAACAGGGAAGAGTATCGCAGCTAGAAAGATTGCACCTCAGTCAACAATCTATCGCATCATCAAGAACTTCAAGGAGAGAGGTTCCATTGTTGCCAAAAAGGCTCCAGGGCGCCCAAGAAAGACCAGCAAGCGCCAGGACCGTCTCTTAAAAGTGTTTCAGCTGTGGGATCGGGCTACCAGCAGTGCAGAGCTTGCTCAGGAATGGCAGCAGGCAGGTGTGAGTGCATCTGCACGCACTGTGAGGCAGAGACTCTTGGAGCAAGAATGTAAGGTTCTTTGTCTCTGTTGACATGTTCCTTGAAACTCAGTTTTCCGTCGGCCATTTTGCTTTCTGTCTTTCTGCAGCTCTTGCCCTCAGTTAATATGGAGTTTCCAGTTTTCATGTTCCCGCCCTGATTCTTCCCTCTTGCTTCTTAAGCAGCCTCAGCTGAACAATCAGTGCTCCTGAATCAAGCCTCAGTCAGTCTGTGACCTGACTCCTGGAAACCTTGGACTTGTACTCCAGCTATTCCCTACTGAGGAACCTTGGAACACTTTTGGACTCTGGAAACCTGCTGTTTGGTGAATCCATGTTTGCAGAGGAATTACGGTACAGAGAAGAGATCCTGAACCTGCTTTGGAGATTTATTGTAGTGCTTGAAGTTACTCTGGCCTGCTGTGTCTCCTGTCTCTGTTCCTGCAAACTGTGTGAACTTTTCAGCATGCTTGTATGAAGTAATACAAGTCATTTCATTTCAACCTATGTCTCCTGTGTTTTCCTCGCACCCAAGCACAAGACGCTATAGGAACTGTACACTATACATGACAAGATTCAGGAGCCAATGTTTAGTGTCTGCTGGGTCTGGGAAAGCCGTGTCTGCTGTGACTGTGGATATCAGATGTCCGTTTAATACCTTATGTGATGACAGTGGTTGTGACTTCTCACAACCATTCCAGGTGAGCGCATTCCCTTAAAATTTTACTCTGGAGTGTTACCACAGGTAAACACTATTGTTTTTTTTTTTTTTTTTCCTTTCCTCTTCTCCTTCCAGCACTTCTGCCTTAAAAGATCTGGAAGATGGAGGCCCGCGTAAAGGAACTTTGCGGAGTGACTGATACAATCCTTTCAGATGTACAGACTTTAAAAACCCGTTTTGCAAGCCTACAGGACCTCACTAATCATAATTTGCAAGTGTTTGGACAGACTACCCAGGAATTGCGAGCCAGGATTGAGGCTCTAGAGGAACGAGCCCAGGCTCCTGCCATAACCCCGAGTTCTGGGATCCCCAAATTACCTCCTTTTCGTTTTGGCGGTGAACGTGAGAAATTCAGGGGATTTATTAATCAATGCAATTTATTTTTCTCTGCACATGCTTCACAATTTCCCACTGAACGATCCAAAGTGCTTACTATAATCATGTTGCTTACCAATAAGGCTTTGATGTGGGCAAACCCTCTGATTGAGACTGAGGATGATTGTTTGAATCACCTTGATGCTTTTATTTCAGCCATGGGGCAGGTGTTTGATGACCCCAATCGAGGTGCAACAGCTGAAGCAGCCATGTTAACTTTGCGCCAAGGTAAGCGTTCAGTAGCCGAATATGCCCTGGATTTCAGGAGATGGGCTCTTGATACCACTTGGGACACTTCCGCTAAAAAATCTATTTTTCGGAAATGGTTGTCTCCACTGATTAAGGATGAACTTGCTCGTGCCGACCCTCCCACTGCGTTAGGTGACTTTATTAACTATTGTATCCGTATTGATGCTCGTCTGACTGAACGCAGACAAGAGAGATGGTTCGAAAATAATCGCACTAACCTTTTACTACCTCCCTCCTCAGCTAAGGAACCTTTGAGTAGGATCACAAGGGAACCAGAACCTGAACCCATGCAGGTGGACTCTTTACAAAGACGGGTTAGTGATGCACGCAAAGAACATCGTATAAAGGAAAATCTATGTTTCTACTGTGGTAAGTCAGGGCACTTCATTATAAACTGCCCCAGCCGTTCTCGTAAGACTACTGCAGCAGTCATTCACTGTGAGTGTTGCGAGAGGAGCTCTGTCATGTCCAAGCCTCAGGCTCCAGAGAGATCTGCTGCAAGAGATCTTGATTTCTCGGACTTAAACTCTGTTAGTTCTGGGGACGATGACGGTATAAACGCTGCAATTTTTCAAGTTTCCTCAGCGGTGTCCCAGCTGAGTTGTAAAAGAAACAATTCTCATTGCTTCCTTTCCATCAAACTCTGGGTTGACTCAGTCTGTGTGCCTAGCTCTGCTATGATCGACTCAGGAGCAAGTGGAAATTTTATGGATATCTCCTTTGCTCTGAAACAGGGAATACGTTCAGTGAAGAAGGCTACTCCAGTACAGATGGAGACTGTGGATGGCTCTCTACTGACTTCTGGACCAGTGGATCAAGAAACAGAGCCTTTGAGGGTCCTTATGGGTAAAGATCATCAGGAGAAAATGTCTTTTATGCTTATCTCTTCTCCCCACTTTCCCATTATTCTAGGGCTACCATGGCTGCAGGCGCAGAATCCTACGATTAACTGGGAGACCAAGGAATTACACTTTCCGGAGAAACAGATGAGTCAAGGAGTTTCAGCTTGCTCTGTTCCTAAAGGAACCATGTCAGTCCCTGAACTACCAGCTGTATACCAGGACTATGTGGATTTATGTGACAAGAAGAACGCTGATCAGCTTCCTCCTCACCGTCCATATGATTGTCCAATTGAATTATTGCCTGGAGCCGAGATACCTTTTGGTAAGATCTACCCCCTAGCGGGGCCCGAGCTAAAAGCTTTGAAGGATTATATAGACGAAAATTTAGCCAAGGGCTTCATACGCCCCTCTTCATCTCCCGCAGGTGCACCCATCTTCTTTGTGAAGAAGAAAGATGGATCTCTGAGACCCTGCATAGACTATAGGGAACTCAATAAGGTTACTATTAGAAACCGTTATCCATTGCCTTTAATCCCTGAGTTGTTGGAGAGAGTGCGGCATGCCAAAATTTTCTCTAAACTGGATCTCCGTGGGGCCTATAACTTGGTCCGTATTAGACCTGGGGATGAATGGAAGACTGCTTTCAGGTCACGCTATGGACACTTTGAATATCTAGTTATGCCTTTTGGTCTGAGTACCGCCCCAGCCATTTTTCCAACACTTCGTGAATGATATCTTCAGGGATCTCCTAGATACATTTGTGGTGATTTATCTGGATGATATTCTAATTTTTTCTAACTCCACAGAGGAACATCATGGACATGTGAGAATGGTCTTAGAACGCCTAAGACAAAACCATCTCTACATCAAACTTGAAAATGTGAATTCCATAGGACCGAAATTCAATTTCTGGGGTATGTACTATCTACGCAAGGGATTAGTATGGATGGAAGCAAGACCCAAGCCATCAAGGATTGGCCAATTCCTAGAAATGTGAAGGAGGTGCAGCGTTCATCGGGTTTGCCAACTTCTATAGACGTTTCATTAAGAATTTTTCTGAGGTAGTGTCACCTATCACCCAACTTACCCGGAAACAGTCTAGGTTCTCCTGGACCCCGCAAGCTCAGGAAGCATTTTCCTGTTTAAAGGATAAATTTACCACCGCACCTATCTTAGTACATCCCAACCCCGAGCTTGCCTTCATAATAGAGGTGGATGCTTCAGACTGTGCCGTTGGAGCTATACTCTCTCAGAGAACAGGTGAGAAGAATGTCTTGCATCCCTGTGCCTTCTTTTCCCAGCAGTTGTCTTCGGCTGAGAGGAACTACATGTGGGCAATAGAGAATTGTTGGCCATTATTGCCGCCTTCAAGGAATGGAGACACCTTCTTCAGGAGCTGCACAGCAAATAGTCTCCTGACAGACCATCGTAACCTTGAATTTATCAGGTCGGCTAAGTGCCTGACTCCTCGCCAGGCTCGCTGGAATCTTTTCCTAAACCAATTTAATTTTGTCATTTCTTATAGACCAGGATCGCGCAATGGAAAGTGATGCACTCTCTAGGATTCATTCAGCAGAGACACGTCCACTTACTCCTCCTAAGACTATTCTTCCTGACTCTAGATTCCTGGGAGTGATTCATAATCAAGACCTACTGTAAGGTTCTATGTATATATTCCTGAAACTCAGTTTGTTCGTCAGCCATTTTACTTTCTGTCTTGCTGCAGCTATCTTGCCCTCAGTCAAAATGGAGTTTCCAGCTTGCATGTTCCCGCCCTGATTCTCTCCTTTGCTTCTTAAGCAGCCACAGCTGAGCAATCAGTGCTTCAGAATCTAGCCTGCAGTGAACCTGTGACTTGACTCCTGTAAGCCTTGGACCTTGTACTCCAGCTATTCCTACTGAGGAACTCTGAAGCACTTGTGGACTCTGAACCCTGCTCTTTGAAAGACCCACGTTTGCATGGACTTACGGTAACAGAGAAGAAGATCCTGAATCTGTATTGGAGAGTGATTGCTGAGCTTGGATTACTCTGGCCTGCTGTGTCTCCTGTTTCTGTGTCTGCAAACTGTGTGACTATTTCTGCCAACTTGTATGAAGTAATACAGGACTTTTCTATATCAAACCTGTGACTCCTGTGTTTTCATCGCACCCAAGCACAAGACGCTATATGAACTGTACTACATACATTACAAGATTCTGAAGCCAAAACGTTAGTGTCTGCTGGGTCTGGAAGGCTGTGTCTGCTGTACTGTGGATATCAGACGTCCGGTTGTACTTTCTGTGATGACAGTGGTTGTGACTTCTCACAACCATTCCAGGTGAGCAATTCCCTTAAGTTTTTTCTTTTTGCAGTGTTACCACAGGTAAACACTATTGTTTTTTTTTTTTTCCTTTCTTTTCTCTTTTTTGTCTGCTGTAACTCTGGATATCAGATGTCTGGTTGAAACTTTCTGTGATGATAGTGGTTGTGACTTCTCACAACCATTCCAGGTGAGCAGTTCCCTTAATTTTTTTTTCTCTCTGCAGTGTTGCCACAGGTGAACACTATTGTTTTTTTTTCTCTCCTCTTCTTCCAGTAATCCTGTCTTAAAAGATCTGGAAAATGGAGGCCCGCATAAAGGAACTTTGCGGAGTGACTGATAATATCCTTGCAGATTTGCAGAATATAAAGACCCGTTTTACAAATCTACAGGACCTCAATAATCACAATTTGCAAGTGGTTGGACAGACTACCCAGGATTTGCGAGCCAGGATTGAGGTTCTAGAGGGGCGAGTCCAGGCTCCTGCCGTAGCCCCGAGTGCTGGGATTCCCAAGTTGCCCCCTTTTCGTTTTGGCGGTGAACGTGAGAAATTCAGGGGATTTATTAATCAATGCAATCTTTTTTTTTCTGCACATGCTTCACAATTTCCCACTGAACGATCTAAGGTGCTTACTATAATTATGTTGCTTACCAACAAGGCTTTAATGTGGGCAAACCCTCTGATTGAGACTGAGGATGATTGTTTGAATCACCTTGATGATTTTATTTCAGCCATGGGGCAGGTGTTTGATGACCCCAATCGAGGTGCAACAGCTGAAGCAGCCATGTTAGCTTTGCGCCAAGGTAAGCACTCGGTAGCTGAATATGCCTTGGATTTCAGGAGATGGGCCCTTGATACCACCTGGGACAGTTCCGCCAAAAAATCTATTTTTCGAAAGGGGTTATCTCCACTGATTAAGGATGAACTTGCTCGTGCCGACCCTCCCACTGCGTTAGGTGACTTTATTAACTACTGCATCCGTATTGATACTCGTCTGACTGAACGCAGGCAAGAGAGATGGTTCGAAAGCAATCGTACTAACCTTTTCCTACCTTCCTCTCCAGCTAAGGAACCTTTGAGTAGGATTACACGGGAACCTGAACCTGAACCCATGCAGGTAGACTCTTTACAACGACGGGTTAGTGATGCACGCAAGGAACATCGTTTTAAGGAGAATCTATGTTTCTATTGTGGTAAGTCAGGGCACTTCATTATAAACTGCCCCAGCCGTTCTCGTAAGACTACTGCAGCACTCATTCATTGTGAGTGTTGCGAGAGGGGATCTGTCAGGTCCGAGCCTCAGGCTCCAGAGAGATCTGCAGCAACAGATCTTGATTTCTCGGACTTAAACTCCGTTACCTCTGAGGACGTTGACTGTGTAAACGCTGCCATTTTTCAAGTTTCCTCAGCGGTGTCCCAGCTGAGTTGTAAGAAAAACAATTCTCATTGCTTTCTTTCCATCAAACTCTGGGTTGACTCAGCTTGGGTGTCTAGCTCTGCTATGATCGACTCAGGGGCAAGTGGAAATTTTATGGATGTCTCCTTTGCTCTGAAACAGGGAATACGTTCAGTGAAGAAGGCTACTCCAGTACAGATGGAAACTGTGGATGGCTCCCTGCTGACCTCTGGACCAGTGGATCAGGAAACAGAGCCTTTGAGGGTTCTTATGGGTAAAGATCATCAAGAGAAACTGTCCTTTATGCTTATCTCTTCTCCCACTTTCCCATTATTCTAGGGCTACCATGGCTGCAGGCTCAGAATCCTACCATTAACTGGGAGACCAAGGAATTACACTTTCCAGAGAAACAGATGAGTCCAAAAGTTTCAGCTTGCTCTGTTCCTAAAGGAATCATGTCAGTCCCTGAACTACCAGCTGTATACCAGGACTATGTGGATTTATGTGACAAGAAGAACGCTGACCAGCTTCCTCCTCACCGTCCATATGATTGTCCAATTGAATTATTGCCTGGAGCAGAGATACCTTTTGGTAAGATCTACCCCCTGGCGGGGCCC
Source organism: Oophaga sylvatica (assembly GCA_033576555.1). Taxonomy (NCBI): domain Eukaryota; kingdom Metazoa; phylum Chordata; class Amphibia; order Anura; family Dendrobatidae; genus Oophaga; species Oophaga sylvatica. The sequence continues at coordinate 103,126,312 of JARQOD010000001.1, forward strand.
GAGCTAAAGGCTTTAAAGGATTACATAGATGAAAATCTAGCCAAGGGCTTCATACGCCCCTCTTCATCTCCTGCAGGTGCACCCATCTTCTTTGTAAAGAAGAAAGATGGATCTCTGAGACCATGCGTAGACTATAGGGAACTCAATAAGGTTACTATTAGAAACCGTTATCCATTGCCTTTAATCCCTGAGTTATTGGAGAGAGTGCGACATGCCAAAATTTTTTCTAAACTAGATCTTCGTGGGGCCTATAACTTAGTCCGTATTAGACCTGGGGATGAATGGAAGACTGCATTCAGGTCACGCTATGGACACTTTGAATATCTAGTTATGCCTTTTGGTCTGAGTACCGCCCCAGCCACTTTCCAACACTTGGTGAATGACATCTTCAGGGATCTCCTAGATACATTCGTGGTAATTTATTTGGATGATATTCTAATTTTTTCTAACTCCACAGAGGAACATCATGGACATGTGAGAATGGTCTTGGAACGTCTAAGACAAAATCATCTTTACATCAAACTTGAAAAGTGTGAATTCCATAGGACCGAAATTCAATTTCTGGGGTATGTACTGTCTACACAAGGAATTAGTATGGATGGAAGCAAAACCCAAGCCATCAAGGATTGGCCAAGTCCTAGAAATGTGAAGGAGGTACAGCGCTTCATCGGGTTTGCCAACTTCTATAGACGTTTCGTTAGAAATTTCTCTGAGGTAGTGTCACCTATCACTCAACTTACCCGGAAAGAGTCTAGGTTTTCCTGGACTCCCCAAGCCCAGGAAGCATTTTCCCGTCTAAAAGATAAATTTACCACTGCACCTATCCTAGTACATCCCAACCCCGAGCTTGCCTTCATAATAGAGGTGGATGCTTCAGACTGTGCCGTTGGAGCTATACTCTCTCAGAGAACAGGTGAGAAGAATGTCTTGCATCCCTGTGCCTTCTTTTCCCAGCAGTTGTCTTCGGCTGAGAGGAACTACGATGTGGGCAATAGAGAGTTGTTGGCCATTATTGCCGCCTTCAAAGAATGGAGACACCTTCTTCAGGGAGCTGCACAGCAAATAGTCGTCCTGACAGACCATCGTAACCTTGAGTTTATCAGGTCGGCTAAGTGCCTGACTCCTCGCCAGGCTCGCTGGAATCTTTTCTTAAACCAATTTAATTTTATCATCTCTTATAGACCAGGATCGCGCAATGGAAAGGCTGATGCACTCTCTAGGATTTACTCAGCAGAGACACGTCCAATTACTCCTCCTAAGACTATTCTTCCTGACTCTAGATTCCTAGGAGTAATTCATAATCAAGACCTACTTAAGGACATCAAGGAAGCATACCATGCGGATTCCTTTTTGGCACAACCCCCAAGGGACGTAAGTCTTGTCTTTAAGAATGGTGTGTGGATTCAGGGACAACGTCTGTATATTCCTGAAACAGTCAGATTAAGAGTATTGCAACTCATTCACGATTCCAAGATAGCTGGGCATAGAGGAATTCTAAAGACACAGGAATTTCTTTCTCGTTTCTTTTGGTGGCCCACTTGCAGGAAGGATGTTTTGAATTATGTCACTTCATGTGAGGTCTGTGCAAGATGCAAAACACCTCGCTCCTCACCAACTGGTCTGTTACAGCCTCTTCCCACCCCGTCCCGCCCGTGGGGATCCATTTCTATGGACTTCATTGTGGAGTTACCAACCTCTCAGGGGAAGAACACCATTCTAGTGGTGGTTGACCGTCTAACAAAGGCAGCTCATTTTATCCCTTGTGTCGGCTTACCCACTGCAAAACAGACATCAGATTTGATGATTAAAGATGTGTTTCGCTTACATGGAGTACCGGATGAGGTTATTTCGGATCGAGGGGTGCAATTCACTTCTAGGTTTTGGCAAAATTTCTGTGCAGCATTGGACATTAAAGTAAACCTTTCTTCTGCTTTTCATCCCCAGACTAATGGACAGACCGAACGAACCAATCAAACCCTGGAGCAGTATCTCCGCTGCTTTATCTGCCACCTACAGGATGATTGGGTGGATCTACTTCCATTAGCTGAGTTCTCGTATAACAACTCTCAGAGTGCCTCCACTAAACAGTCTCCTTTTTACTCTAATCTAGGTTATCATCCTAACATTCTACCACGATTTCCCATAGAAACGCCTTTACCAGCAGTGGCTGAAAGAATCACGTCTTTACAGAAGAATATGGATCTTCTAAAGGAAAATCTGGAATCGGCTCAAGAAAGATACAAGAAAGCAGCAGATAAATTTCGTAAACCTGCACCAGCTTTCAAGGTAGGAGACTTGGTCTGGCTGTCAACCAGAAATCTTAAGTTAAGGATTCCATCGTCTAAGTTGGGACATAAGTACATTGGACCCTATAAAATCAGTAAAATTATAAGTGCCGTTGCTTGTCGTCTTCAACTGCCCAGAACTATGAGAATCCACCCTGTCTTTCATGTATCCCTACTAAAGGCTGCGACACCCAATACGTTTCCTGGACGTTCCTCTCCTTGCCCTGACCCAGTGCTAGTCGATGGTCAGGAAGAATTTGTGGTGGAAAGGATTTTAGATTCCAGGTTGTATAGAAATCAGTTACAATATCTGATTAAATGGCAGGGCTACCCAGTGGAGGACAACTCATGGGAACCGGTCAATAACGTTAATGCTCCTCGCTTGCTCCGTCAGTTTCATCAGAGGTACCCACACAAGCCTGGTCTGAGGTCATCCGGAGGTTGTCCTTAAGGGGGGAGTAATGTAAGGTTCTATGTATATATTCCTGAAACTCAGTTTGTTCGTCAGCCATTTTACTTTCTGTCTTGCTGCAGCTATCTTGCCCTCAGTCAAAATGGAGTTTCCAGCTTGCATGTTCCCGCCCTGATTCTCTCCTTTGCTTCTTAAGCAGCCACAGCTGAGCAATCAGTGCTTCAGAATCTAGCCTGCAGTGAACCTGTGACTTGACTCCTGTAAGCCTTGGACCTTGTACTCCAGCTATTCCTACTGAGGAACTCTGAAGCACTTGTGGACTCTGAACCCTGCTCTTTGAAAGACCCACGTTTGCATGGACTTACGGTAACAGAGAAGAAGATCCTGAATCTGTATTGGAGAGTGATTGCTGAGCTTGGATTACTCTGGCCTGCTGTGTCTCCTGTTTCTGTGTCTGCAAACTGTGTGACTATTTCTGCCAACTTGTATGAAGTAATACAGGACTTTTCTATATCAAACCTGTGACTCCTGTGTTTTCATCGCACCCAAGCACAAGACGCTATATGAACTGTACTACATACATTACACCTACTTAAGGACATCAAGGAAGCATTACCATGCGGATTCTTTGTTGGCTCAACCCCCAAGGGACGTAAGTCTTGTCTTTAAGAATGGTGTGTGGATTCAGGGACAACGTCTGTATATACCTGAAACAGTCAGATTGAGAGTATTGCAACTCATCCACGATTCCAAGATAGCCGGGCATAGGGGAATTCTAAAGACACAAGAATTTCTTTCTCGTTTCTTTTGGTGGCCCACTTACAGGAAAGATGTTTTAAACTATGTCACTTCATGTGAAGTCTGTGCAAGATGCAAACACCTCGCTCCTCACCAACTGGTCTGTTGCAACCTCTTCCCACCCCGTCCCGCCCGTGGGGATCCATTTCTATGGACTTCATTGTGGAGTTACCAACCTCTCAAGGGAAGAACACCATTCTAGTGGTGGTTGACGTCTAACAAAGGCAGCTCATTTTATCCCTTGTGTCGGCTTACCCACTGCAAAACAGACATCAGACTTGATGATTAAGAATGTGTTTCGCTTACATGGAGTACCGGATGAGGTCATTTCGGATCGAGGGGTGCAATTCACTTCAAGGTTTTGGCAAAATTTCTGTGCAGCATTGGACATTAAAGTAAACCTTTCTTCTGCTTTTCATCCCCAGACTAATGGACAGACAGAACGAACCAATCAGACCCTGGAGCAGTATCTCCGCTGTTTTATCTGCCACCTACAGGATGATTGGGTGGATCTACTTCCACTGGCTGAGTTCTCTTATAACAACTCTCAGAGCGCCTCCACTAAGCAGTCTCCTTTTTACTCCAATCTAGGTTATCATCCTGAACATTCTTCCTCGATTTCCCATAGATACGCCCTTGCCGGCAGTGGCTGAAAGAATCACTTCTTTACAAAAGAATATGGATCTTCTAAAGGAAAATCTAGAATTGGCTCAGGAAAGGTACAAGAAAGCAGCAGATAAATTTCGTAAACCTGCACCAGCTTTCAAGGTAGGAGATTTGGTTTGGCTGTCAACCAGAAATCTTAAATTAAAGATTCCATCGTCTAAATTGGGACATAAGTACATTGGACCTTATAAGATCAGTAAGATTATAAGTGCTGTTGCTTGTCGTCTTCAACTGCCCAGAACTATGAGAATCCACCCTGTCTTTCATGTATCCCTACTAAAGGCTGCAACACCCAATACGTTTCCTGGACGTTCTTCTCCTTGCCCTGACCCAGTGCTGGTCAATGGTCAGGAAGAATTTATGGTGGAAAGGATTCTAGATTCCAGGTTGTACAGAAATCAGTTGCAATATTTGATTAAATGGCAGGGCTACCCAGTGGAGGACAACTCATGGGAACCAGTCAATAATGTAAATGCTCCTCGCCTGCTCCGCCAGTTTCATCAGAGGTACCCTGACAAGCCTGGTCTGAGGTCATCCGGAGGTTGTCCCTAAGGGGGGAGTAATGTAAGGTTCTTTGTCTCTGTTGACATGTTCCTTGAAACTCAGTTTTCCGTCGGCCATTTTGCTTTCTGTCTTTCTGCAGCTCTTGCCCTCAGTTAATATGGAGTTTCCAGTTTTCATGTTCCCGCCCTGATTCTTCCCTCTTGCTTCTTAAGCAGCCTCAGCTGAACAATCAGTGCTCCTGAATCAAGCCTCAGTCAGTCTGTGACCGGACTCCTGGAAACCTTGGACTTGTACTCCAGCTATTCCCTACTGAGGAACCTTGGAACACTTTTGGACTCTGGAAACCTGCTGTTTGGTGAATCCATGTTTGCAGAGGAATTACGGTACAGAGAAGAGATCCTGAACCTGCTTTGGAGATTTATTGTAGTGCTTGAAGTTACTCTGGCCTGCTGTGTCTCCTGTCTCTGTTCCTGCAAACTGTGTGAACTTTTCAGCATGCTTGTATGAAGTAATACAAGTCATTTCATTTCAACCTATGTCTCCTGTGTTTTCCTCGCACCCAAGCACAAGACGCTATAGGAACTGTACACTATACATGACAAAGGCCTGGTCTCAAGGAGGGCAGCAAAGAAGCCACTTCTCTCCAGAAAAAACATCATGGACAGACTGATATTCTGCAAAAGGTACAGGCAGTGGACTGCTGAGGACTGGGGTAAAGTTATTTTCTCTGATGAATCCCCTTTTCGATTGTTTGGGACATC
>JARQOD010000001.1:103131837-103192253 GCA_033576555.1 Oophaga sylvatica
TATATTTCTGCTGTAAAACGCATTTTAAATGTAGAAACCCGTAATGACGAAATAAAAAATTTTTTTCCAGACCCAAATCCCAAAAAAATTTAAAAAAAATAAAAAAGCAACTTTGATTAAAACCTAACGCAGCGTCAAAAATGTGAAAAAAAAAGCAAAAAAGGGGCCCGGTTTCACACGTCATGGCCCCGGGTACGTGTAGGGGACATTTTTTTTCCACGTACGGGAGATACTGACCACGTAACCCATTCAAATGAAGGGGTTCTATCACAGGGCACGTTTTTTCACGGACCGAGTGTCATTTGTGCAAAACACGTGACATGTCAGGGGTTTTGTGGGACGCAGGGATCAAAAGGGAAACCCATACAATCAATTTGTGTGTAAACAGTATTCACAGGGAAAGGCATCCGTGTCCCAAACCGGGCCATCCGTGTGCATTTTTAAAGTCTAGGGTTAAAATTGAAGAAAATTGTTTCAATACACGGGACACTCCCCCAAAAAGGGAACCAGCACCGGATCATACAGGGGGGGGTTTACACAACGGATAGCACAGGGAAAGACACAGGGATGTGCCACATGCACCCCGGGACAGGGATATCTCAGGTACCGTTTTTTCCCAGGGCCAAAATTATCTGCACGGTGAGACTGGCCAAAAAAAAGCACTAAAAAATTGCAATAAAAAAAATCCCAGTAAACTAATTTACTTAATAAAAGCAGAAATGGTCCAAAAACCAGCAACCAATAACTCACCAAAAGCTCATTGTGGGAATGTAGCCTACAGGTTTTTAATAAGCTTTTCAAAAAACCTCCCTGCCCAAAAAATACAGTACAGACTAAAAGTTTGGACACACCTTCTCATTTAAAGATTTTTCTGTATTTTCATGACTATGAAAATTGTAAATTCACACTGAAGGCATCAAAACTATGGAATAACACATGTGGAATTATATACTTAACAAAAAAGTGTAACAACTGAAATTATGTTTTATATTTTAGGTTCTTCAAAGTAGCCAACTTTTGCTTTGATGACTGCTTTGCACACTCTTGGCATTCTGTTGATGAGCTTAAGAGGTTGTCACCGGAAATGGTTTTCACTTCACAGGGTGTGCCCTGTCAGGTTTAATAACTGGAATTTTTGGCCTATAAATGGGGGTGGGACCATCAGTTGTGTTGTGCAGAAGTCTGGTGGATACACAGCTGATAGTCCTACTGAAGAGACTGTTAGAATTTGTATTATGGCAAGAAAAAAGCAGCTAAGTAAAGAAAAACGAGTGGCCATCATTACTTTAAGAAATGGAAGTCAGTCAGTCCGAAAAAGTGGGAAAACTTTGAAAGTATCCCCAAGTGCAGTTGCAAAAACCATCAAGTCTACAAAGAAACTGGCTCACATGAGGACCGCCCCAGGAAAGGAAGACCAAAAGTCACCTCTGCTTCTGAGGATAAGTTTATCCGAGTCACCAGCCTCAGAAATCGCAAGTTTACAGCAGCTCAGATTAGAGACCAGGTCAATGCCACACAGAGTTCTAGCAGCAGACACATCTCTACAACAACTGGTAAGAGGAGACTCTGTGCAGCAGGCCTTCATGGTAAAATAGCTGCTAGAAAACCACTGTTAAGGACAGGCAACAAGCAGAAGAGACTTGTTTGGACTAAATAACACAAGGAATGGACATTAGATTAGTCGAAATCTGTGCTTTAGTCTGATGAGTCCAAATTTGATATCTTTGGTTCCAACCACCGTATTTTGTACGACGCAGAAAAGGTGAACGGATGGACTCTACATGCCTGGTTCCCACCGTGAAGAATGGAGGAGGAGGTGTGATGGTGTGGGAGTGCTTTGCTGGTGACACTGTTGGGGATTAATTCAAAATTGAAGGCATACTGAACCAGCATGGCTACCACAGCATCTTGCAGCGGCATGCTATTCCATCCGGTTTGCATTTAGTTGGACCATCGTTTATTTTTCAACAGGACAATGACCCCAAACACACCTTCAGGCTGTGTAAGGGCTATTTGACCAAGAAGAAGAGTGATGGGGTGCTACGCCTGATGACCTGGTCTCCACAGTCACCAGACCTGAACCAAATCGAGATGGTTTGGGGTGAGCTGGACAGCAGAGTGAAGGCAAAAGGGCCAACAAGTGCTAAGCATCTCTGGGAACTCCTTCAAGATTGTTGGAAGACCATTTCCGGTGACTACCTCTTGAAGTTCATCAAGAGAATGCCAAGAGTGTGCAAAGCAGTCATCAAAGCAAAAGGTGGCTACTTTGAAGAACCTAGAATATTATTATCATTATTTATTTATATAGCACCATTGATTCCATGGTGCTGTACATGAGAAGGGGTTACATACAAATTACAGATATCACTTACAGTAAACAAACTAACAATCACAGACTGATACAGAGGGGAGAGGACCCTGCCCTTTCGGGCTTACATTCTACAGGATGGGGGACGGAGACAGCAGGTTGGGGGATTGCAGCAGTTCCGGTGTTGGTTGAGGCGATATCTCCGGTAATGGTGAGGAGGCAGTGGGGTCATTGCAGGCTGTAGGCTTTCCTGAAGAGATGGGTTTTCAGGTTACGTCTGAAGGATCCGAGAGTGGTTGATAGTCGGACGTGTTGGGGCAAAGAATTCCAGAGGATGGGGGATATTCAGGAGAAGTCTTGGAGGCGGTTGGGTGAGGAGCGAATAAGTGTGGAGGAGAGAAGGAGGTCTTGGGAGGACCGGAGATTACGTGAGGGAAGGTATCGGGAGATTAGTGCAGAGACATATGGGGAGACAGGTTATAGATGGCCTTGTAGGTCAGTATTAGTAATTTGAATTGGATTCGCTGAGGGAATGGGAGCCAGTGAAGAGATTTGCAGAGGGGAGATGCGGAGGAGTAGCGAGGAGAGAGATTAATTAGTCGTGCAGCAGAGTTAAGGATGGACTGGAGAGGTGCGAGGATGTTAGCAGGGAGGCCAGAGAAAAGGATGTTGCAGTAGTCGAGGCGGGAGATGATGAAGGCATGCACAAGCATTTTAGTAGATTGAGGGTTGAGGAAGGGACGGATTCTGGAAATATATTTGAGCTGGAGGCGACAGGAGGTAGAAAGAGCTTTTATGTGTGGTTTGAAGGACAGGGCAGAGTCAAGGGTTACTCCAAGGCAGTGGACCTCCGGTACGGGGGAAAGCGTGGTGTTGTCAATTGTTATAGATAGGTCAGGTAAGGAAGATCTGTGAGATGGGGGAAAGATGATGAGTTCAGATTTGTCCACATTGAGTTTGAGGAAGCGGGGGAGAAGAAGGAGGATATGTCTGATAGACACTCAGGGATTCTGGACAGCAGAGAGGTGATGTCTGGGCCAGAGAGGTAGATCCGAGTGTCATCAGCATAAAGGTGGTACTGGAATCCATGGGACTTTATGAGTTGCCCCAGGCAAAGTGTATAGATTGAGAAGAGTAGGGGTCCTAGAACAGAGCCTTGGGGGCTCCAACAGAGAGAGGGTGGGATGGGGAGGTAGTGTGGGAGTGGGAGACGCTGAATGTGCGGTTGGAAAGGTATGAGGAGATCCAGGATAGGTCAAGGTCCTTGATGCCAAAGGAGGAGAGAATCTGTAGTAGAAGGCAGTGGTCAACTGTGTCGAAAGCAGAGGACAGGTCAAGAAGGAGGAGTATAGAGTATTGTCCGTTAGCTTTGGCTGTGAGTAGGTCGTTAGTAATTTTGGTCAGGGCTGTTTCAGTGGAATGATGGGGGCGGAAACCAGACTGTAGATTGTCAAAGAGCAAGTTAGATGAGAGATGGGAGGAAAGTTCAGCGTGGACGTGCTGTTCCAGGAGTTTGGAAGCAAGTGGGAGTAGCAATATTGGGCGATAACTGGACATAGCGGTTGGGTCGAGGGTTGACTTTTTGAGGATTGGCGTGATTGTGGCATGTTTGAAAGCAGAAGGGAAGGTACCAGAAGTTAGTGATAGATTGAAGAGATGGGTTAGTGATGGGATAAGAGTGGTGGCAAGGTTGGGGAGGAGGTGGGATGGGATGGGTAGAGTGCACAAGTGGTGAGGTGTGATTTGGAGAGAAGATGTGATTTGTGATGTTGGGTAAGGAGGTTATGGGGTTTGGGCATTGGTCAGATATACAAAGGGGTTGTGGTGGTTGAATAATAAAGACTTGCCGTGTTTGGCCTATCTTGTTTTTGAAGTGCATGGTGAAGTCCTCAGCAGAGATAAGGGAGGTAGAAGGGGCAGTGGTGGGCGGAGGAGGGTGTTAAAAGTATTGAACAATTGTTTGGGCTTGTGGGATAAGGAAGATACAAGGGATGTAAAATAGGCCTGTTTAGCAGAGGTGAGAGCTGATTGGAATGCAAGTGTTGCTTGTTTGAGTGCAGTGAAGTCGTCTTGTGTATGCGTTTTCTTCCAGCGCCATTCAGCAATTCTGGATGCTTGCCGAAGCTTTTTTGTGGTGTTATTGTGCCAGGGTTGTCTATTGATTTGTCGCAGTCTGTTATGCATGACAGGGGCGACCGAGTCGATGGCTGATGCAAGAGTGGCATTGTAGAAACTAGTGGCAGTGTCTGTGTCGTGGAGTGAGGATATGGATGCCAGTGGTAGAATAGAGTCAGAGAGTTTGTGGGTGTCTAGGTGAGCAAGGTTTCTGCGGGGGTGCGCATGTTGCTGGACATGGGTGAGAGGTGAGGAGGACAGGGATGAGAAAGTGAGTAGATGGTGGTCAGATAGAGAGAGAGGGGAGGTTGTGAAGTTACATAGGGAGCAGAGATGGGTGAAGACCAGGTCGAGTGTGTGCCCGTCTGTGTGCGTGGCTGAGGAGGACCACTGGGTAAGTCCAAAACATGATGTGAGGGATAGGAGTTTAGAGGCTGCTGACTGGTGGGTGTCAATGGGGATGTTGAAGTCACCCATGATGATGGTGGGAATGTCAGCAGACAGAAAGTGGAGGAGCCAGGTGGAGAATTGGTCAATAAAGGCAGTGGTCGGGCCCGGAGGTCGGTATATGACGGCCACTTGGAGGTTGGAGGGAGAGTAGATGTGGACAGAGTGGAGTTCAAAAGAAGGGAGGATAAGGGAAGGAAGAGGTGGGATTGGGTTAAAGATACAGTTAGAAGAAAGGAGAAGGCCCACACCTCCACCATGTCTGTTGCCTGGGCGGGGAGTGTGGGTGAGGTGGAGGCCGCCGTAACATAACGCAGCAAGGGAGGCGGTGTCGGAGGGTGTCAGCCATGTTTCAGTGAGGCCAAGGAAAGTAAAATTATGAGAGGTAAAGAGGTCGTGAATCACATGGAGTTTATTGCAGACGGATCGGGCATTCCAGAGTGATCCAGAGAGAGGGAGCAGGGTGGTGGGCGTCAAGGGCACGGATTTGAGGTTGGAAGGATTTCGGGTGTTAATACTGGGTTGGGAGCGATAGCAGGGGGTAATAATGGGAGGTATGAGCTGTGGGGGCCCAGGATTGGGAGATATGTCACCATCAGTGAGGAGAAGCAGAGAGAGACAAAGTATATGGGAGAAGGAAGTGGGCAGCTTGTTTTGTGTCTTATTAGGAGAGATCTGAGGTTGAGGAGCAGGTCAGCGGAGGAGGTTAGGTGTGGAGGCAAGAGCGAAGCAGAGATTAGTAGTTGGTTAGCGGGTGCTAGAGTTTGCGGATAGGGAAGGAGAGTGAGGATTAATGGAGGCAAAACTGGTAGAGCGTATGTCAGCATGGTGGGAGTAAGTGTGGAGGAAAGAGGAAGAAATATAGTACATTTAATAACAAAAGTTAGTCGTACCTTCTGTTCACTTCTGACTCATTTCTGACATATTTCTGTAGTCAGTTATCCTTAAAGAGACATCCTTTCTGTAGTCAGTTATCCTTAAAGAGACATCCTTTCTGTAGTCAGTTATCCTTAAAGAGACATCCTTATAGAGACAGACCAAGGTAGAATATAAGACATAATTTCAGTTGTTACACACTTTTTTGTTAGTTATATAATTCCACATGTGTTATTTCATAGTTTTGATGCCTTCAGTGTGAATTTACAATTTTCATAGTCATGAAAATACAGAAAAATATTTAAATGAGAAGGTGTGTCCAAACTTTGGTCTGTACTGTACAGTATATATAAGTAAAGAGGTAGTGGGGAACCTCACGTGCCGTTTCTCTCTTGGTCGCTGTTTGCACGATCGCATGCGGCACCTCCTGGTTTATTAATGTTTATATACTGCGATGTCATGTACTGTAATGCAAATGTACTATGTGTAGCTGTATTGTGTATGTAATGTGCACTGCATAGAATTAGGGTTAATATCGGATCTTAGATAGCATAGACCCATTGGGGTTAGAATATAGGGGGGCATAATAGAGTTAAGGGATAGAAAAGTATAGAGTGATAATAAAGTACAGGCAGCACAGGGGTTAACTAAATGGCAGGAATGGCACATAGCAGGGAAGTATAGTCAGGATACTTCCTGATTAGAGCATAAGCCTGGGCAGCCTGCCCAAGGACAGGACGCGTGCAGTGTAGGAGACAGTTGCAGGTTGTGGGGATAAGTCTGCGTATGGCAGTAAGCGGCTCCAGGCTGGAGAATAGTGCAGACGGGCACCAGCTCAGCAGTACCTTACCCATGAAGGATCCCAGGCCTAAGACCTTTCCCAATTGGAACTGGACGAGGGGCTGACAGGGAGCTGGTGACGCAGGAAGTACAGTTGGGACATGGATTGTCCACAGAGATGGCTGGGATTGCTGGGAGAACAGGAAAGAATCTAGAAGGAGTGGAGTCTGCCCGGAAGGCAGGGAAAGTACTGGATATTCAGCTTTGTGTGAATTGTGCTGCCAAAGTGATGAGAACCCATGTTATCTGTAAAGTTGAACTGTTTGAAAAGGACTGTGACTCTGCAGTGTTTTATGGAACCTGGGAACATGAAGCTGGAGTCACACAGACCTTGAGGACTCCAGCAACTGAAGTGAGTACTTTGCTGCACACATCGTACACACTACAGAAAAGACTTTGTGTTTCATCTGTGGGGCGGCAGGGTGTGCGATCATTACAGCTTGTTGCAATGACTACCACCCTGGCTGCCTTACAGAATTGGCGTAGTCGGCAGGCTGCCGATACCTTATGTGCAGACAGCGGAGGTGCCCTGAAGATAGCAGCTGTGAGAGAGTTAAAAATGGCGGCTGTTAATGACTTAAAGATGGCCTCGAACACTGACAAGAAAATTGTGGTCAGTGAAAAACGAGAGTGGTTCCACCCATCCTGGGAGTCCTAAGAAGGAAAGGGCATGAAGATGGAAAAAGCAGTGACCTATGAACAGGCCACATCCCTTTGTGACTTGTTCCCACCCAAAATGGGCGCAGCGGGAGAAGAGGCCACAACCCCTGCAGTCTAATCTGAAGGAATGGGTGGGGCAGCCAGAAGTTACTCCACCCATGATGGGGTGGGGCCCAGAAGAACAAGATAGCGTGTCCAAAGGAAAGACGCCATTACTCACCGTGATGCAGAGAAGTATGTCCTTTCACGGGGGCATCGGTCGCCAGGTGGCTTCCCTTTGGGCCGGAGGAGAAAATCATTGAGAGTAAAGACACAGCTGGTGCCGAAGAGTCAGAACCAGAAGAGGTCAGGGAGTACCTGGAAGTCGTCCAGAGAGGAGTCGTCATGGCCGTGGCTCCCCGCTCGCTAGCCTCTCTGGAGGACCATCACCGCCGGCTGCAAATTTTGAAAAAATCAAGAAAGGCACATCCATCCCATGAATGGCAGCGCTTCCCATTCATGGGCTGGATGTGCCTTTCTTGATTTACTCATCCTGTGTGAGCCTGAATCTGGCTCTTTCACTTGGATCCACCCGAGGCAAGCTGCAAGCCCTGTCTATTGAGAAGTATCCCAGAAGGATTTTTGAGGATACACAATCTACAGTCATGGCCAAAAGTTTTGAGAATGACACAAATATTAATTTTCACATGATCTGCGGCCCTCTGGTTTTTATGTGTGTTTGACAGATGTTTTTATCACAGACAGAAATATAATAATTGCAAACATATGAGTAACAAAAGCTTATATTGACAGTTAGAATGAGTTAATGCAGCAAGTCAATATTTGCAGTGTTGACCCTTCTTCTTCAGGACCTCTGCAATTCTCCCTGGCATGCTCTCAATCAACTTCTGGACCAAATCCTGACTGATAACAGTCCATTCTTGCACAATCAATGCTTTCATTTTGTCAGAATTTTTAGGTTTTTGTTTGTCCACCCGTCTCTTGATGATTGACCACAAGTTCTCAATGGGATTAAGATCTGGGGAGTTTCCAGGCCATGGACCCAAAATCTCTATGTTTTGTTCCCTGAGCCATTTAGTTATCACCTTTGCTTTATGGCAAGGTGCTCCATCGTGCTGGAAAAGGCATTGTTGATCGCCAAACTGCTCTTGGAGGGTTGGGAGAAGTTGCTCTTGGAGGACTTTCTGGTACCATTCTTTATTCATGGCTGTGTTTTTAGACAAGACTGTGAGAGAGCCGATTCCCTTGGCTGAGAAGCAACCCCACACATGAATGGTTTCAGGATGCTTAACAGTTGGCATGAGACAAGACTGGTGGTAGCGCTAACCTTGTCTTCTCCGAATGAGGCGTTTACCTGATGTCCCAAACAATCGAAAAGGGGATTTATCAGAGAAAATGACTTTACCCCAGTCCTCAGCAGTCCACTGCCTGTACCTTTTGCAGAATATCAGTCTGTCCATGATGTTTTTTCTGGAGAGAAGTGGCTTCTTTGCTGCCCTCCTTGAGACCAGGCCTTGCTCCAAGAGCCTCTGCCTCACAGTGCGTGCAGATGCACTCACACCTGCCTGGTGCCATTCCTGAGCAAGCTCTGCACTGCTGGTAGCCCGATCCCGCAGCTGAAACACTTTTAAGAGACAGTCCTGGCGCTTGCTGGTCTTTCTTTGGTGCCCTGGAGCCTTTTTGGCAACAATGGAACCTCTCTCCTTGAAGTTCTTGATGATGCGATAGATTGTTGACTGAGGTGCAATCTTTCTAGCTGCGATACTCTTCCCTGTTAGGCGATTTTTGTGCATTGCAATGATGACTGCACGTGTTTCTTTAGAGATAACCATGGTTAACAGAAGAGAAACAATGATGCCAAGCACCAGCCTCCTTTTAAAGTGTCCAGTGGTGTCATTCTTACTTAATAATGACAGAATGATCTCCAGCCATGTCCTCAACAACACCCACACCTGTGTTAATGGAGCAATCACTGAAAAGAGGTTAGCTGGTCCTTTTAAGGCAGGGCTGCAATGATGTTGAAATGTGTTTTGGGGATAAAGTTCATTTTCTAGCCAAATATTGACTTTGCAAGTAATTGCTGTTAAGCTGATCACTCTTTATAACATTCTGGAGTATATGCAAATTGCCATTAGAAAAAGTGAAGCAGTAGAGTTTGTAAAAATTAATATTTGTGTCATTCTCAAAACTTTTGGCCATGACTGTAAAGCCATATTAGTCTTCTATCAGGTGAGTGCATAAAATTGTGCACACTTTAAAGACTATAATATTGTTTTTACGCACTTAGGGCGCTGCGATTTGTCTACTCTTCTCTCCCAAACAGGGTTTTATTTTTGTATATTGGCTGCAAATTTTGGTGAGTGAGAGACCTGCGCTCACCTCAGCGCCTACACCGACACCGGCCCCGCCACTTTCCCTGGCCCCTGCTGTCTCCAGTGGTGTTTATCAGGGCAAGCCCCAGGTGCCCACTGCTGAGGAGGCTCGATGGGTTAAATGGGTTATCGAGGAGAAGTGGCGAGAGCGCCGAATCCTGGAGGAGCTGCAATGACCTGGCGGGGGAGCCATGTCCGGCCGGATGACACGCGGCCTTATTAAATACTTTAACCCCACGAGGGGGTATGGGTTCATACACGAAGCCGAGACTGGGGACAAAGTATATGTGAATGACGGGTCCATCGATTTTGAGGGTCCCCTCCAAGAATGAGGCCGAGTGACTTTCATTAAAGAACAAGGGCCTCGAGAACCAAATGCGGTGGCAGTGAGGATGGCCTCCAGTCTGGAGGAAAGATGGGTGCGAGAGGCCCAGTATTGCGTGTGGTCGCCTAAGACGGTCGCAGCCCCTGCAGTCAGCCGGGGACCGGAGGCACCTTTGGTGGATATGGTGGCCGCAGTCGGGCCACAGGAGCCAGAAGCTTCGGATGTGCTAAATTAGCTGCTGGAGGATGGAGGAGCAGAAGAAATAGTGGGGAGTCCTCCTCCAGCGGGTCTTCAGGCCATACTTTCATAGTGATCCAAGGCCAGAATGCAGCCCACTATGCTACTCAGCAGCCCTGTATTGACTGATGCGGTCACTTTAAGTGAGTTGTGCTGGTTGCACCGAAGAGGGAATGTAAGGAGATTGTTCCACATCTCTGAAAGGGCAGGGAGCCCTGGACAACACCAGGATTGAGTGTCGGTAGTGACACGTACAGTCACAATTGAGAGACTTTAGTTTGTTTTTCCCCCCTCATCCAAGTTTTTTTGCGCACCGTTGCACATCCCCTGCTGGATTATGGGACAGAAACCCTAAAGGGGTTAATTACTATGGACTGTGTGAGTAGCTGCTTTAAGAACTGAACTGTTTTAACCCTGAACTTTACCTAATTTAACCCTTAACTCTTTCCTGATAAAAGTGTTGTAATGACCCATAGTCTGCTAAAAAAAGGGAGGGGAAAGAATCTGTGCAGGAGGACCCGAGCAGCGAGCCAGGTCAGGACTAAATGGAAGTTGTTAAGTTGGCCATCGGGTCAGTGTGTTTTTATCAGTCCCCTATATCCAGATACCCGGAGTAGGGAGGGACACGACCATGGATCTGAACTGTTGATATTGTGGGTATCAGGAGCTACAGGTCCAGGGTCAGATGGACTCACACTGTAGGAACTTGAACTCTTTGTTCCGGGGATCCAACCAAGTGGAGCCGGGGTATCGGTTGACAAAACTAAAGTCATTGGATAAAGACTGTATTAATTGTAAACATGTTTAAAAAAAATGTTTTCTAACAGTTTTACATTGACAGGTGCCGCCATGGTCTGGGACGACCATATTCTATGAGGGAGGAGTGTATGTAGGTGGTGGGGAACCTCACATGCCTTCTCTCTCTTGGTCACTGTTTGCACGATCGCATGCGGCATCTCCTGGATTATTAATATTTATATACTATCTGTGATGTCATTTACTGTAAAGCAAATGTACTATATGTTGCTGTATTGTGTATGTAATGTGTACTGGATAGAATTAGGGTTAAGATAGGATCTTAGATAGCATTGAGCCATAGGGATTGGAGTAGAGGGGGCATTATAGAGTTAAGGGATAGAGTACCATAGATTGATAATAGAGTACAGGCAGCACAGGAGTTAACTAAATGGATGAACAGCACAGAGCAGGGAAGTATAGTCAGGATACTTCCTGATTAGAGCAGAAGCCCGGGCAGTCTGCCTGAGGACAGGACGAATGCAGTGTAGGAGACAGTTTCAGGCCATGGGGATAAGCCTGCATACGGCAGTAAGGGGCCCCGGGCAGGACAATAGTGCAGACCGGCACCAGCTCAGCAGGACCATCACCGGGAAGGATCTGGGGTCTAAGACTGGGACGGGAGTTGTTAGGATGGCACTCCCGGCACCTTTCCCGATTGGAACTGGACGAGGGACTGACAAGGAGCTGGTGACGCAGGAAGCACAGATGGGACACAGATTGCGGACTTACATGCTACGAGATTATATAATATATATATATATATATATATGTACAGTACAGACCCCCACATCATCACACCACCTCCTCCATGCTTCATGGTGGGAACCAGGCATGTAGAGTCCATCCGTTCACCTTTTCTGTGTGCAAAGCAGTAATCAAAGCAAAAGGTGGCTACTTTGAAGAACCTAGAATATAAGACATATTTTCAGTTGTTTCACACTTTTTTGTAAAGTGTAAGGTATAATTCCACATGTGTTAATTAATAGTTTTGATGCCTTCAGTGTGATTCTACAATTTTCATAGTCATGAAAATACAGAAAATCATTGAATGAGAAGGTGTGTCCAAACTTTTGGTCTGTACTGTATATACATACATACATATACATACATTTATATATACATATATATATACATATATACGTATAAATGAGATGGGTTAGGAGTGAGTAGGGAGGATTGATTTTACTTATCAATTCTCTTTAAAGAATTGGGAGTCCTTTATAAAAACATGCCCTTTGGTTCTTTTAAACTATACATGGTGGTAAAATGTGGCAAATAACCTGAATTGCTGTCACAGCCTCACACCACTTGCATTTGACAGCTTTCGAGAGCATAATCACAGAACTTATGTTTGACTGTCGTAACACTTTACCTCTTCACTTTTATCTAGTGACAGTTGCATGAAAATCTCATTTGCATTCATGCTGCTCATTGTGTTTCTATGGATGCCTGCACGTTGGTTAGGAAACATATATTGAAAAATAATTTTAACTGAGGATGGTGGAATTCTTAATAGGTTTTTCAGGTTGTTGAATTGGCTAGGTGTAGGTGTAATGAATAAGTTAAAAATTTCAGAAGGGATTATTCTTTCTCTTTGAAATCACCCTCATCCTGCAAATTCTCACTTTCTCTCCCTTACTACATACTAAGGGTACCATCACACTCAGCGACGCAACAGCAACCCCGACAACGATACAACCTAGCAGGGATTGTTGCTGCGTCGCTATGTGATTGCTGGTGAGATGCCAAACAGTCAGATCTCGCTTAGTGTGACGGAGCTTAAGTGATCAGAATGGTTTTTAACAGGGAAAATTGAAAGTACTACATCTGGGCAAAAAAAATGAAAAAAGCATATACAAAATGGAAGGAATAGGGCTAAGTAACAGCACATGTGAAAAAGACTTGGGTATACTAATTGATCACAGACTGAACATGAGTCAGCAGTGTGATGCAGCAGCAAAAAAGGCAAATACAATTCCAGGATGTATTAACAAAAGCATACAGTCTAGATCACGTGAGGTCATTATTGCCCTCTACTCCTCTTTGGTCAGACCTCATCTGGAATACTGTGTCCAGTTTTGGGCACCACATTTTAAAAAAGACATCAACAAACTGGAGCAAGTTCAGAGAAGAGCCACCAGAATGGTGACCGGTCTGCAAACTATGTCCTATGAGGAATGGTTGCAGGATTTGGGAATGCTTAGCTTGCAAAAAAGAAGACTGAGAGGAGACTTAATAGCTGTCTACAAATATCTCAAAGGATGTGACTTTGTAGAAGGATCATCTTTATTCTATTTGCACAAGGAAAGACAAGAAGCAATGGGATGAAACTGAATGGGAGGAGACACAGATTAGATATTAGAAAAAACTTTTTGACTGTTAGGGTGATCAATGAGTGGAACAGGCTGCCACGAGAGGTGGTGAGTTCTCCTTCAATGGAAGTCTTCAAACAGAGGCTGGACAGACATCTGTCTGGGATGATTTAGAGAATCCTGCTTCGAGCCGGGGGTTGAACCAGATGGCTCAGGAGGTCCTTTCCAACTCTACTATTCTATGATTCTATGATTCTATTAATTTTATGATCTCTCCCCTTGCAGACCATGAGTGCTTTCCAGAAAAAGCCTTTTGCTCCCTGCTGCTATCTCTAGCACTAAACAAAAAGGAGAGAAAAATAGAGGGTGCAAATGTGAACATGAGTCATCAGTAGAAGCTGTGTGCTGCTGGATCTGTATCAGAAGCAGCTGCATAATCAGCTGTGTGCATGAGTTGCACAGACTCTACAGCAAAAAAATGGTAGTAAATTGTTAAAGTAACCCTGTCAACACTTTTTCACATATAATGTCCCACTGTAAAATATATATTTTCTGGAGATAGCTAATGTGCCAGCCATACAAAATCCATGCACAAATCAGGTTTAAGGTGCACTGATTACGTGTCAAGCCTGCTGTGCATATGGCTTGTTTGCTATATTTTTCATAATTGGCACATCAGATCTTCACAAAAAAGTTTACTTTTTAAAAGGAAACAGGTGTTTAAATGCCTATACCACTATTTCCATATATACTGTATAAGAATATACTAACTGGTTTAATTTAAGAAATACAATTTAGAAAGTTACTTAAGGAATTACCGAATTAATTAACTTATATTTAGGAAGCAACTGAACAATAAAATGAAAATCATTAAAAAGTTGTAACTACTTACTGTATTTGATATTCCACAGGAAGGGATGATGTTTTTCAGCACTAATATCACATATTTATATTAAATATATGGTAAATTAATCTTTGAATGTTCTTTCAATATTTACGGTGGCTTGTGAAAGTATTCACCCTGTAATGGGGTCTACAGTGCTGTAATACCTCTTACATTACCACCCCGTATTTCAGGAGGTCCACTCTGCTTTTCCAGGATTCTGAATGAAGGACGCTGGCTCGAAAGGCTTTGTTACATGGGAACATATAAAAGATCACTGCTTCTCCACGTATTTCCAGTGTGACAACCTTTTACTCACAGGTCTCAGAATATATATACATACAGAGGACAGAACAATCAATATGTGGCAGGCCAGTAGATAACAGGCTCCAATTAAGACGCCAGACGTACATTACAATAGCTGCAGGTGGCCGGCGGCCCCCCGATCATTTACAGTGGGATTTACAAAGGTGGGGGGAGGTCAGAAGTGGGATATCTCGTTTACCTCTGCCCAGGGGTCGCAGCCGGTCGGCTGATGCATTAGGGACATGCATCTCACATTGCACCTATCATACATGCATATCATATTCGTGGTGCTGGGGAGTTCTGTAACACGGCTTCCCTTTTCAGCGACGTGATCGGCATACACAGTCTGATCCTTAACAGATCGGCTTGGGGATGGCCGAAGTTTATGGGGTTGGTACAAGTTCCGTTTGTCGACTTAGTCCATCGGCGTTACCATTTTGTTTGCCGAGTTTGTAGTGGATGGTGAAGTCTAGAGGTTGTAGGGCTAAACTCCACCGCAGTAATCTGGCGTTGTCTCCAGAGACCAGATTAAGCCACACTAGAGGATTATGGTCCTTTAGGAGGGAAAACTGTCGTCCATACAAATATGGTTGTTACTTCTTAAGTGCAACAAAAAGGCAGAGATGCTCACCTGCCCAGGCCTTCAAACAAATGCACTATCAGGATGCAGTGGACCCACATCTTTAAGATGACAGCAAAACAGGTGCAAAAATACCGATGAGACAACCGCTCACAACCTACCAATCCATGGAGGGGGCGGCTGCTTGGTATATTGATGCACAATGAAGACTTGTATGCAGTGCTGTTCACATTATGGCAATGCACAGCATACAGTTAAACAGCCTAGTATTTACACCCTTCTATTAGATCAGACGGGCTGCCCAGCGCTATTAAGATGCATCCCATGTGAACATACACCACAGTTTACAAGACTAAATGGGCCCACTTGCACTCTGTAAAATAAAGTGCAAAAAACACATAAAAAAGTGAGGTATTAGTTGGTATTTTGGCCAAAGTACATAAGCTTGTAATCCACTTCACGGATCCTCACGCTTGATGGTGGTCAAATACTTTGCCCCCGCCAGCCGGTCTAACAGCTCATCCACACGCGGCATGGGATACGCATCCATCACCGTTTCTCATTTAGCTTGTGATAGTCTACACAAAACCAGGTAGTCCCATCCTTCTTGGGCACTAACACTACGGGGGATGCCCAGGGACTATCTGACTCTTCAATGACCCCTAAACGCAACATCTCTTGTATCTCTTGTGGCATTTCTTCTCGTACAGACTCAGGGATGCGGAAGGGGGTTGTCTCAGGGGGGTCTGATCCTGGGTCTCAACCTTGTGTTGTGCCAGGTGGGTGTATCCCTGTCTCTCTGAAAACATCCTATGTCGCTGCCTCAACAACACCTCCGCCTGCTGTCTCTCCCGGGGCCCTAGGTTTTCTCCCAAGTGTACCTGGTCTCATGTTTTAGACTGAGTCCTCTACCCGAAGACATCAGGCAAGGGGAGTCCGGCTAAATCCTCAGCTTCGTGTGCACAGATGGCCACTACCTCTTCAGGGCGCTCCTGGTAGGGCTTAAGCATATTCACGTGGAACATGCGGATAACCCTGGGGTCGTCACAATCGGCGACATTGTAGGTGGTGTCGGCTATTTTCCCCACTACCTGGTAGGGTCCCTGCCATGCAGCTTTGAACTTGTTCTGCCTATTTGGTTCTAACACCAGGACCTTCTGTCCTTTCTCAAAGGTGCGTTCTCTGGCCCTCCCATCATACCATACGCGCTGGCGCCGTTGGGCCGCCTGCATGTTCCCACGTACAGCCTGAGTCAGCTCCTGTAGGTGGTCCCGGAATTCTAGCACATAGGGCACAATAGGTATCCCTTCTATAGTTCCCTCCCCTTCCCAGTGTTCTTGCACTAAGTCTAGGGGTCCCCTTACCCGCCTCCCGTATAACAGTTCGAATGGGGAGAACCCCGTGGATTCTTGTGGCACCTCCCAATAGGCAAACAGGAGGTGTGGCAAGAATTTCTCCCAGTCCCTGTCGGTCCTGGTAAAAGTCCCAATGAGTTATTTTAATGTTCCATTAAAACATTCACACAACCCATTGGTTTGCGGGTGGTACGGGGCGCTTCTAATGGACTTTACGCCGCACAGCTTCCACAGTTTGTTGGTTGCCTCTGCTGTAAACTGGGTACCCTGGTCTGAGATAACCTCCAGGGGAAATCCAACCCGTGAGAAAACCTGGAGCAGGGAAGCCGCCACCTTCTCTGCCAGTATGTTAGGTAATGCAACCGCCTCTGGATACCGTGTGGCATAATCTACCACTGTCAATATATACTTTTTCCCTGACGGACTGGGGTTGGCTAACGGCCCTATCAGATCGACTCGGCTAAATGGCTCCTCCACAATGGGGAGGGGGTGTAATTTGGCCTTGCAGCGATCTCCCCTCTTGCCAATGTGCTGGCAACTGTCACAGGTCTGGCAGTACTGACGAACATCATAGGTTACCCCCTGCCAAAAGAAGTTTTGTGTCAGACGATGCCTGGTGCGACTGACGCCGAGGTGCCCAGCCAAGGGTATGTCATGAGAGATTCGCAGTAGCTCCTGCCTATACTTCTTGGGAACTACCAGCTGTCGTTTTATAGTGGGGCTTGTCCCAGTGTGGTGCTGCTCTGTAACCCGGTAGAGGAGTCCCTGATGCCATACAAACTGTTCCCCTTCCAGTACTCCTCTCCCCTCCTGTGCCTTCCCACGATACCCCTGTAATGAGGGATCTTCAAGTACCTGCCTTTTAAACTCAGCTGTGGTGGCCCAAGAAATGTGTCTGGCTATGGGAATACATGTAGGGCTGGGGTGTCTTTCCTTGGCCTCCTCTGAGTGTGATTCCGCCTCCGCAGCTCAAGCTTGTCTCCGGGTGGTCACAGGATTTGTCTCAGCCAGAGGGGTGACTGAGAATGCAGACAACATGGGCCCCAAGTCATTTCCCAGCAAGATATCTGCAGGCAAATCCTCCATCAGGCCAACCTCAACAAGGCCATCCCCAACTCCCCAGTTCATGTGAATCCTGGCAGTGGGCAGTCGATGTATGTCTCCCCCTGCTACACGACTGCCACTGTCTGGTCCGTCTTCTCTTGGTCCCGGACGAGATGAGGCTTCACAAGTGTCAAAGTTACTCCCGAAATCTCTTAGTCCCTGCATACGTTTCCCATTAACCCACACCACCCACGATGCTGTTGTCGATTATCTGCCCGGGCTGCCTGTACGGGGTCTACTTCATGCAGCACTTCCTCCATCTCTTCCATCCCCGGATTAGTCATAGTCCCCAATGCCCAGTCAGCTTCGCCTTGGTAGCAGTGTACAGCGGCCCGGTTGATGGTAGCAGTTCCCGCCTTTGGCCACTGGGCACGCTGATTCCGGTTGGGACATTGTCTTTGCAGGTGGCCCATCTGATGGCAGGTGTGGCATCGCGCCCCGGGGGACTCTGGTAGGCCGGAGTTTTAGCTGGTCCCCCGACAATCTTCTGTGGTTTAGGGGCCTACAGACCCATGGGAGGGCCCATAGTGACAGTCTTTGATCCTGACACCTGAGACCTCCTGGCATCATGATGTTCATCATTGTCCCGAAGCCATTCTTGTGTCTTGGGGGTTAGTCCAGTAAAGAATCGCTCTAACAAGAAGAGCTGGAGGACGTCCTCCTTAGTGGTTGCTTGGCTCCCTTATACCCACTGTAGCAGTGACCGCCGTAGTTTACAGGCCCATTCAGCATGGGTATCTGTTACCTGTTTAATAAGTCCATGGAACTTTTGGCTGTATGCCTTTGGTGTCAGCGCATACCGGCCAAGATCACTTCTTTGACCCGCTCATAGTCCATACAATTCTTATCAGGTACCATGTGATAGGCGTCCGCTGCCCGGCCTGTCAGCTTGCTGGCCAGAACCTGAACCCAATCCTCTGGCTTCGCTTGATGTAGGGCACACTGTCGCTCAAAGTCCTGCAGAAAGCCATCAATGTCTTCCTCTGCCTCCCCCAACTGTCGGAAGGCATTATACTGGATTTTTTTGTGGCTTACTGCTGACTCTCCTCTCTCCACTTTGCCATCTCCATCTTGGCTAGCTCTATCTTGGCTAGCTCTACTTTGGTCCGTTCTGGTATCTTTTTGTTTAGATCAGTACGCACATCAGCCATCACCTCTCGTACGCTCTCTACTGCAAAATTTGGGCCATAGAACGCCAGTCTGCTCTTTACCTCCCTCTGGAATTCAGTCTCTTCCATGTTCACATTGGGGGGCGCTGCACTGTCGTGTTCCATGATGGCTGCTATCAAATCCGCTTTTATTTTGTTGCTGGTGATTAACCCTCGAGCTTCCAACAGGTCTTTTAATGTATTCCTCTTTTAACTTCTGGTAGTTGTTTTCCATTCAGTCCTTTTACTCCTATAGACGGGGTATCATATCCCGCTGTCTGCCACCAGTGTAACGGGGTCTACTGTGCTGTAATACCTCTTACATTACCACCCCGTATTTCAGGAGGTCCACTCTGCTTTTCCTGAATTCTGAATGAAGGACGCTGGCTCAAAAGGCTTTGTTACATGGGAACATATAAAAGATCACTGCTTCTCCAAGTACTTCCATTGTGACAACCTTTTACTCACAGGTCTCAGAATATATATACATACAGAGGACAGGACAATCAATATGTGGCAGGCCAGTAGATAACAGGCTCCAATTAAAGGCACTGCCACACTTAGTGATCGCACCAGTGATCACGACAACGACACGACCTGGCGAGATCGCTAGTGCGATCGCTATGTGATCGCTAGTTAGATTCCAAACACAACTCATCAGCGATCTGTATAACGACCTCTGCGGTCGTTGGGAAAACCTAGTCCCACCTGCGACGCTGGTGAAGTCGTTCATAAAGGGTGTCACACTCAGCGATTCAGGCTCACCAGCGGGACACCAACGACCAAAAAACAGCTCAGAACGTTCATAGGCGATCAGCGACATCTCAGCAGGGGCCACATCGCTGCTACATGTCACACATAGCTAAGTCGCTAACGAGATCGCTACTGCGTCATAAATGGTGACGCAGTAGCGATCTTGTTAGCGATCTCGCTAGCGATCTCGCTTAGTGTGGCATACTCTTAAGACGCCAAACGTACATTACAATAGCTGCAGGTGGCCGGCGGCCCCCGATCATTTACAGTGGGATTTACAAAGGAAGGGGGAGGTCAGAAGTGGGATATCTCGTTTACCTCTGCCCAGGGGTCGCAGCCGGTCAGCTGATGCATTAGGGACATGCGTCTCACATTGCACCTATCATACATGCATATCATATTCGAGGTGCTGGGGAGTTCTGTAACACACCCCCCAACTGTTTTTTGTGTTTTGCTACCTCACATCCTGGAATTTCACTGTTTTTTTTTGTGTTTGCATCAGTTCATGTAAAGAGCATGCCTACAACTAATGAACATGTCATTTTTCTTTTTATTGTGAAGCAAACAACAAATAGCTGAAAACTTCAGTGTGCATAACTATACACCCCCCTAAAGTCAGTATTTTATATAGCCTCCTTTTGTAGCAATTACAGCTGCAAGTCGCATTGGATAAGTCTCTATGAGCTTGCTACATTTTGCTCCAGCTTCTTAAAGTTAGATGGTTTCCTCTGGTGTCAACTCTAACTACAGATACTCAATTTGATTAAACATTTACACGTTTCACCTTAAGGCACTCTAGTGTGAAACCTCTGTATCTGTCTCAAATCACTGACAGGCTAAAACAGGTTTTGCTCAAAAATATCCCTGCATCTCACACCATCTACTTCCCCTTGACTCGGGTCATTTTCCCTGTCCCTGCTGCTGAAAACTATCCTCACCAGCATGATGCTGCCACGACCATGTTTCACTCTGGGGATGGTGTTCTTTGGGTTATGAATTGTGTCGGTTGGGCGCCAGACGTAGCGTTTACCTTGGTGGCCAAAAAGTTAAATTTTGGCCTCATCTGTTCAGAGCATCTTCCTCTATACATTTGCGGAGTCTCCCATATGTCTTTTGGTATACTCAAAATGAGCCTTACAATTTTTGTGCAAAAGTAAAGGCTTTATTCTGCTCACTCTTCCATAAAGGCAACCTCTATGAAGTGTACAGCTTATTGCGGTCGTATGGACAGATATTCCAGTCTCTGCTTGGTAACTCTGCTGCTCCTTCAGTGTTACCTCTGGTCTCTGTGCTGCCTCTCTGATTAATGCCCTCCATGCCCGGGCTGAGAGTTTTAGTGGGCGGCCCTCTCTTGGCAGGTTTGTTGTGGTACCATGTTCTTTCCATGTGATCGCGGCATTTAGAAGTTAGCAGATTGAGACCACTACTGTACTTGTGTGGCCCAGCTGCGCTTGGTGACACATGTTCCCTGGAGGATGCACAGAAAGGTAATGCACAAACACCTGATATTCATTCACACTCCACACTTCCCTATAGTGCCACCAGAGGGAGCCTTAGAATATATAAGGGTGTGGGAGACGTAGCAGTGAGGTCATTCCAGACTGGAGGCTTATCTAGTCAGGTCTTTGTCTTTCTGTCTTTGGTCTTTGACATTCTGGTGATTCCTGTCAGACGACACAGACATTCGTTCAGTCTTCCTGAGTGATTCTGACTGTTAGTTCCCTATGAACGTGGAAAGTGACTCTCGGAGTGAGCATGAAATCAGTCTGACGGAAGGTCCTGATAGCTACTCTGGACAGAGCCTATGAAGGAGCAGAAGGAAGGGGACTACAGTTATTTGTAACAACGAGTCAACTGAGAAACGGTCAGTGAGCTGTGGATAGAAGGAAGCTGACGACTACACCTACTGTTGCCTGTGCTTATGTTAAGGTGTGAGTAGGGCGACAGGCGAGTGGTAAAGAAGACGAAAGAGTGACTGAGGTGAAATAGCAACGTTAGCTTAACCTCCACTCTGCACTACCGGACGCCGGGTCCGAAGCTTGCTAGTTCCTTCACGGCTAGTGGGAGAAAACCGGTGACCCTTTTGGACTTCAGGTCGCAGAGGGGCCCTTTTGTGCTGATACGTAACCGGGGTCAGGAAGAACAGGAGTCAGGCCTGATCAGCCATATAGACTTAGTTCTGTCCAGAAGAAGGCTCCACCACAATGTCGGCCGGGCGTAGCTGTTCTATTTAGAGTTAAACTTCGCTTCATGCAAGTAGGAACTCATACACATTGGATGTAAGGAGGCCTCAAACCTACTCAGTGTCTACCGTATGTGCATCCTCCACCCTGAGCAGCTTCCCGGGACATACCTGCAAATACCACCAGTAAAGGTATGGAAAGAGACTGACTTGTGTGTGTCTGCCTTATTGCCTACACCCTGCACCGCCATATATCTAGAGGGACCAGTCTTACCTGTGGAAGACTTAACATCTTGCTGCCCAGTAACAACCCCTCTGAGGATTCACCCTGCAGCGCTGGTCACTTTGATCAGAAACCACAGGTGGCATCACGAACATTACTAAATCCCCTGTAAATAACCCCTTTGTATGAGCGCCCAGGGCAACGGACCGAGCTGTGCTACCTGTGACCTATCCCCCATTGAAGTGAATGGGCTCGGTGCCGAGTACCCCACAAGCCCTGGTACTGTACGTGCGACTTATCTTTGGCGTCACGAACAGGATACGAAGCTTACTAAATGTGAGTCCTGTGTGCCTAGAATTGGACTGTTTTGTGCATAAAGACTGTGTGCAGTTTTTGTGACTTTTGGCGCCATTTTCCGCCATTTTGCCGCCATATTCGCGCCCTGAGGCGCTGGTGAAGAAGGTGGGCGGACCTTCGTGGGCGTACCCCCCCTGTGGCGCGAAAGCTATGGGCGCCCTGTCTAAGTGCTATTACAATGTGAGAGCCTGCCCTACTGCAAGGGAGATCCGCCTCCTCTTCATCCTCTATGCCAAAAAGAGAAAGCGAAAGTCCCGCCTCCACGGAAGAGACCAGATTGTTCCAGATGGGAAACACAGTCTGGCCTGGAGTGAGATGGCGGAAGGACAGGAGACGCTGTGTGGTGGAATGACGGTGCGCAGACCCCGTTCCCCTGAAGAGCTGCTGCCTGTGCCTGAACCGTCCCCAGGTCGGGCGGACGACCAAAGAATGCAGAAAGTGGAGGAGGTGGATGCGGTGCTGAAAGTTATAGTCCGACACTGCGCAGAGACGGAGGTGATGGACAAGGCTGGCGTGCCCTGAAACAGCGGCTGCTGTGGGACGCGATGCTCTCCCCCTGGATGCACAACTGTTACCTGCACCACCACTGGACCCAGCGGCTGATGAACCACCGGAGGCCGGCCCCAAAAGTGCTGATCCTGACTCCGCCGAGGACGCGGCGGGAGGGAAGGAGGCTGAGGAGGCCCTGCCCGGACCAGAATGCCAGCCAGGCCTGGAACCAGAGGCCGCAGCGGAATGCAGTCCCCCGGTAGGGACGACGGAAGGAATCCTGCCTGATTCAACGGAGATTGACTGGGAGGAGATGGAGTACCTGGACGACGTGGAATAATCCGCCCAGATGGAGAACGAGTGGCGACGCCATGAACGGGAGCAGCGGCAGCAGCAGGAGCAGAGAGAGGCGCAGCAGCTTCGCCAGAGGTACCGGGAAAAGGATCTCACAGACAAAGAGAACGTCAGGAGAGACAAAGGTACACTCCGGGAATCGCGGCGCCAGGGGACGGTGTGTGACTCTAAGCTCCAGGGAGGTTGGGGGTACATACGCGAGCCCGGGTTCTCTCAGAAGATCTTCGTTCACCGCTGTGATGTAGGGTCTAACCTATTAAAAGGGGATGTTGTCACCTACACGCGGCACTGGGGTCTTAAGGGGCGGTATGCCCTGAATGTCTCCCGAGTCAGCGACCCCGTCCCTGAAGCCGGAAACGTACCCTGTGTCTCAGCGTCCCAAGCCCCAGCCACATCAGCGCCCGGCCGCGCACCTGCATCCTATCCTGCGTCCTATTCTGCAACGCAACAGGCTAGTGCGTCCCCAACTGAGCCACTGCGAGCACCTGCGTCCCAATTGGAAACGCTGCAGAGCACAGCAAGACGCAAAGTAAAAATTGAGACGAGAACTGTGGCTACCCAGACACAGGTAGCAGGACATGATCTCTTGGTGATGCGTTCCAGAGCGCACCGCATACTTCCAGCCCCAGGTGTGGAAGGTGCAACTATATTCAAAGAAGAACAGTAGGACCCAGACAGGGTTTACTGAACTGTAAAAAGTTATGAAGAATTGCACTTTATTGAATATGTAGATGATGTCTGAAGTAGTATACCCCAGTTGGGTAATGTGACGTGTTAATGTGATATGATAAAAATGTGAAATGTTCTTATGCCAAGGACTGCGTGGCTGAGGACTTTGCCAGCCCAAAAACTTTAGTTGTAAATAGTTGGCACTTTGGTGCCCCATCTTGGTTTTACGTAAAGCCATTCTACCTCTGAAGAAAAACCCTTATGGTGTGGCCTTGAGTGAGGTTTGCAGCAGAGAAGTCCTGCAGCCCACCCAGGACCCCCGTGGGAGGTTTGGTGCGGATCCTCCACAAGAATATTGTATTTATTTGTGAGAAAGTATTTTGATATTTTTCTAATTGCAATTTGTACACAATGTAACGTTAAAGTGTCCTTACCTCCCACAAGGGATGAGTTATGTTGTTGATGTTATTATAAAAATTGTTTTTCTATTTCAGCCCGGGAGTGCTGAATATAACTGGGGGGGGATGTGTGGCCCAGCTGCGCTTGGTGACACATGTTCCCTGGAGGATGCACAGAAAGGTAATGCACAAACACCTGATATTCATTCACACTCCACACTTCCCTATAGTGCCACCAGAGGGAGCCTTAGAATATATAAGGGTGTGGGAGACGTAGCAGTGAGGTCATTCCAGACTGGAGGCTTATCTAGTCAGGTCTTTGTCTTTCTGTCTTTGGTCTTTGACATTCTGGTGATTCCTGTCAGACGGCACAGACATTCGTTCAGTCTTCCTGAGTGATTCTGACTGTTAGTTCCCTATGAACGTGGAAAGTGACTCTCGGAGTGAGCATGAAATCAGTCTGACGGAAGGTCCTGATAGCTACTCTGGACAGAGCCTATGAAGGAGCAGAAGGAAGGGGACTACAGTTATTTGTAACAACGAGTCAACTGAGAAACGGTCAGTGAGCTGTGGATCTTTTATTTTTTTTATATAGCGCTAACATATTCCGCAGCGCTTTACAGTTTGCACACATTATCGTCGCTGTCCCCGATGGGGCTCACAATCTAGATTCCCTATCTGTATGTTTTTGGAGTGTGGGAGGAAACCGGAGTACCCGGAGGAAACCCACTCAAACACGGGAGAACATACAAACTCCTTGCAGATGTTGTCCTAGGTGGGTTTCGAACCCAGGACTCCAGCGCTGCAAGGCTGTAGTGCTATCCACTGAGCCACCGTGCTGCCCAGTAGAAGGAAGCTGACGACTACATCTACTGTTGCCTGTGCTTATGTTAAGGGTGTGAGTAGGGCGACAGGCGAGTGGTAAAGAAGACGAAAGAGTGACTGAGGTGAAATAGCAACGTTAGCTTAACCTCCACTCTGCACTACCGGACGCCGGGTCCGAAGCTTGCTAGTTCCTTCACGGCTAGTGGGAGAAAACCGGTGACCCTGCTGGACTTCAGGTCGCAGAGGGGCCCTTTTGTGCTGATACGTAACCGGGGTCAGGAAGAACAGGAGTCAGGCCTGATCAGCCATATAGACTTAGTTCTGTTCACAAGAAGGCTCCACCACAATGTCGGCCGGCTGTAGCTGTTCTATTTAGAGTTAAACTTCGCTTCATGCAAGTAGGAACTCATACACATTGGAAGTAAGGAGGCCTCAAACCTACTCAGTGTCTACCGTATGTGCATCCTCCACCCTGAGCAGCTTCCCGGGACATACCTGCAAATACCACCAGTAAAGGTATGGAAAGAGACTGACTTGTGTGTGTCTGCCTTATTGCCTGCACCCTGCACCACCATATATCTAGAGGGACCAGTCTTACCTGTGGAAGTCTTAACATCTTGCTGCCCAGTAACAACCCCTCTGAGGATTCACCCTGCAGCGCTGGTCACTTTGATCAGAAACCACAGGTGGCGTCACAAACATTACTAAATCCCCTGTAAATAACCCCTTTGTATGAGCGCTCAGGGCAACGGACTGAGCTGTGCTACCTGTGACCTATCCCCCATTGAAGTGAATGGGCTCGGTGCCGAGTACCCCACAAGCCCTGGTACTGTACGTGCGACTCATACTCACCTCTCCGAAGCCCCCCCTGTGATGAGATCTGATCACATCATGGGGGATGACCCTGCAGCTGAAGGTCACATGATGACTTCTGGGTCTACCAGCTACAATGGCTTGTTGTACTCAGCCAGCAGCTGAGTCTAACAAGCGATCTGACAGTATAAAACTGTCAGGTCTCATACAATGCAATCATATGCATTGCATTGTATGAGACCAGTGATTAGACAAATAAAAATTGAAGTCCCATACAGGGACTAAGTAAAAAAAAGTAAAAAAAAATGTTTTAAAGCTATTAAAAAAATAAATAAAAAAAGAAGAAAAAATATTAAGGGCAGCAAGGTGGCTCAGTGGTTAGCACTGCAGCCGTGCAGCGCTGGAGTCCTGGGTTCAAATCCCACCAAGGACAACATCTGCAAGGAGTTTGTGTGTTCTCCCCGTGTTTGCATGGGTTTCCTCCAGGTACTCCGGTTTCCTTCCACATTCCAAAGACATAGTGATAGGGAATTTAGATTGTCAGCCCCATCGGGGACAGCGATGATAATTGGTGCAAACTGTAAAGCACTGCGGAATATGTTGGGGCTATATAAAAATAAAGATTATTATTATTTATTAAACCAATAAATACATATATTTATGTAAAAACAAAAAAAGTACACATATTTGGCATCGCCACATCTGGAATGAGACGACCTATAAGGCAGGAGTCACACTTGCATGTGTGATGCGAAAAACTCGCACGAGTCTCTCGCATCAACACCCGGCACTGGTGCCAGCACTCGGGACAGGAGTGTGCTGCTGCATAAAAATACATGCAGCCGCACACTCCAGTCTGAGTGCCGGCGGCAGTGTCGGGTGTTGATGGGAGAGACTTGTGCAAGGTTCTTGCATCACACACGCAAATGTGACATGGGCCTAAACCTGTCACAGTTGTTAACTCTTTCAGTGCATGCCGTAAAAAAATACAATAAAAAAAGGAGCAAAAACCTTTGCTATTTCATCATGCCACCAAACAAAAAGTAGAATAAAGCGCAATCAAAAAGACAAATCAAAATAAAAAAGATAGCGATGAAAACGACATCTTGTCCCTCAAAAAACAAGCTGCCATACAGCTCCAACAGCAGAAAAATAAAAAAGTTAGAGCTCTCAGAATAAAGCGATGCAAAAACAAAATAGTTTTTATTGTGAAAAAGCGGCAAAAACATAAAAAAATAAATGTGGTATCACTGTAATCATACTGACCCGAAGAATAAAGCTGCCTTATCAATTTTACCACATGCGGAACGACAATAAAAAACCTCTAAAAAGAATTCCTGAATTCCTGGTGTTTGATCATTTTGTCTCCCAATAATCAGAATAGAAAGCGATCAAAAAAAGTATGTGCCCGAAAATGGAACCAATAAAAACGTCAGCTCGACCCACTAAAAACAAGCCCTCAATGACTCTGTCAGCCGAAATATGGAAAAATTATAGCTCTAAAAATATGGTGTTGCAAACACTTGTTTTTGCAATAAAAAGCATATTTTAGTGTGTGACAGCAGCCAAACATAAAACCCGATATAAATCTGGTATTGCTGTAATCGCACTACCAGAAGAATAAAGTCGCCTAATCACCTATACCGCGCGAGGAGCGATGTAAAAAATAAATTAAACTAATTCTTCACATGCTGCTGATTTTTTCATTCTGCCTGCCAAAGATAAGTAAGGCTCGGCACACATTTATCCTGCACTCTGCGCTGAGCACTTACACCGGGGTAAACATGTAAATCTCTGAAATACATGATTTAGACTGAACCCCCAGCGGAAGATTCCCTATGATGAGGCAGATGGAGGCACTATGGACGCCATAGGATCTGTGATTCGGCGGTGTCTGTCTTTTTAGTCATAAGTAAAAGCGCAGTCCGCCAGTTTTTTGCACCACTGTAAAGAAGAACACCGATGAACAGAGGCCAGATGGAGTTTAGCGTAACTCTGCTGCCTCATTATAGTGAATGGATCCCTTGTGGGTTTCATCTGAATCACATCACTCAGAGATTTAGATGGAAACCTCAAAGTAAGTGCCCAGCGTAGAGCGCCGGATAAATGTGATCCCCAACATTATTTAATAGTTTCCAATAAAAACATCAACTCAATCCAAAAAAAAAGCAAGTCCTCACTCAGGTCCGTCATCTGTTAACGGAAATATAGGGGACTTCCACGTTACTGCTAGTACAAAGGCTTTGGAAAATCGTTATGGCTCCTCACCATCCTAAAAGAAATTCTGAGCTCCAAAATTTAAATGCCCCCTCCCTTCTGAGACCCAGTGTGTCTAAACCACATATAGGGTCCACATGTTTGGCATTTCTGTAGTGATAAGAGCCTGCCTAATTTAAGGGTGCATGTCTCCAGAAGCATGAGCTGGGCATAACGTACTGGTGACTGCAATGTACTGGTCACTACAGCGTACTGGTCACTACAATGGCAGTTTGCAATTTTCACTCCGCAACATCCACTGCTGCTTGTTTCTGGAAAACACTTATGGAGTCAAAATCATCACTACACCTGTAGATAAATTCCCAAAGGGGTGTAATTTCCAAACTGGGGTCACTTGAGGGGCTTGTGCTTTTCTGGCATTTAGGAGTTTTTATATGGAGTCTGGAAACTATTCCATAATAATTTGCTCTCCAAGAGTCAAATAGTGCTCCGTTCCTCCCCAGTCTTGATGTGCGGCTAAGCAGTACTGTACAGCCACATATGGGTATTGCCAAGTTCAGAAGAAATTGTGTGACACATTTTGGCACCATTTCCCAGTGTTAAAATGTAAAATCTGGGACTAAAACTATTTTTTTTTGTAAAAATGTAATTATTTTTTCTTCACTGCCCAATGGTATAAAATTCAGTGACACACTTGTGGTGTCAATATGATCACTGCACATCTAGATGAACTCATTGAGAGGTTTAGTTTGTAAAATGGGGTCACTTACGGTGGTTTCTGCCAATGTGACATGGCCCCCTCAAACCAGTGCAACAAAATCTGCACTGCAATATGGCACTCCTTCCCTTTTGAGCTTTCCACTATGCCTCAAAGTAGTTTTTGACCACTTATGTAGTATTGATGTACTCAGAAGACATTTCATAACAAATTGTACTGTTCGTTTTCTCCTGTTACCCCATTTGAAAATTGCAAACTTGGGGTCAAAGCGACATTTTAGTGGAAAAAATAGTAATATTTCATTTACTCAGCCCAATTTTTACAAGTTTGTGAATCACCTGTGGATTAATAATACTCACTATTCCCCTAAATGAATTCCTTGAGAGGTGTAGCTTACAAAATGGGATCACCTGTGGGGGTTTCTGCTGTGTTGGCATGTCAGGGGCACTTCAAATATGACATCGTATTCGCAACCTATTGCAGCCAAAATAGTGCTCATTCTCTTTCCAGCCCTACCATGCGCCCAAGCAGTCATTTTTCAACAAATATGTGGAACCTACGTACTTTGGAAAAATTGCACAACAAATTTCGGCATCCCTTTTCTTCTGTCACCATTGTGAAAATTAAAAAAGGGTCTGAAAATATTTTTGTGGAAAAAATGTTTTTTAATTTTCACGGCTCAACATTATAAAATTCTGTGAAGCCCCTGAGGTTTCAAGGTGCTCACCACACATCTAGATAAAGTCCTTGAGGGTCTAGTTTCCAAAATGGGGTCATTTGTGGGGGTTTCTACTGTTTAGGCACCTCAGGGGCTCTCCAAATGCGACATGGCGTTGGCTATTGATTCAAGCCAATTTTGTATTCCAAAAGCCAATTGGCACTCCTTACCTTCCAAGCCCTGCCGTGCGCCCAAACAATAGTTTTCCTCCACATATGTGGTATCTGCGTACTCAAGAGAAATCGCACAACAAATTTTATTGTGCATTTTCTTCTGTTACCTTTGTGAAAATGGAAAATATGGCGCTAAAGTAACATTTTTGTGGGAAAAAGTTAAATGTCCATTTTTTCCCTTCCACATTCCATTAATTCTTGTAAAGCACCTGAAGGGTTAATAAACTTCTTGAATGTGGTTTTCAGCACCTTGAGGGTGTAGTTCTTAGAATGGTGTCACTTTTGGGTATCTTCTGTCAGAAAGGCCCCTCAAAGTCATTTCAAATGTGATGCGGTCCCTAAAAAAATTGGTTTTGTAAAT
The DNA here is from genome assembly GCA_033576555.1 of Oophaga sylvatica. NCBI lineage: Eukaryota > Metazoa > Chordata > Amphibia > Anura > Dendrobatidae > Oophaga > Oophaga sylvatica. Next base: position 103,161,754 of record JARQOD010000001.1, read on the forward strand.
TTTTTTGAAAAATGAGAAGTTGCTGATCAGTATTTAACCCTTATAACTTTGCAACAAAAACATTATGTTTCCAAAATTGTGCTGCTGTAAAGTACACATGTGGGAAATTTTATTTATTAACTATTTTGTGTGACATAACTCTCTGGTTAAAGGGCATAAAGATTAAAAATTTAAAAATTATGAAATTTTCAAAAGTTTTGCCAAATTTCAGATATTTTCAGAAATAAACGCAAGTCATATTGAACTAATTTTACCACTATCATAAAGTACAATAGGTCACAAAAAAACTTTCTCAGAATCAGTGGGATACATTGAAGAGTTGTAGAGTTATAACCTCATAAAGTGACAGTGGTCACAATTGTAAAAATTGGCCCGGTCACGAAGGCAAAAACAGCCAGTGGTGCGGAAGGGCTCATAGCAAACTGGATTTCCCTTTAAAATGAACAGTAACAGATATCCAAGAATATTTTAAGACATTTTTGAGGAGCATTTTTAGAACAGATGTGAACATAGCTTAATTCTGTTTGATATTTTGCTAATAAAGGGGATGTTTCACCAAATTTTTGCAAGTTGATCTGGTCACATGATGTAATAGTGGCTGCAGAGTGGAATAAAACATTTTTGTTTGTTTTTAATTTCACCGCTCAATTGCGGAGCTATTAGCAATCAAAGTATTTGGCTCTTAATTAATTATCTTTAGTTAAATTCAAGTGTAATCTGACACTTTTCACTGACAACAACCACTTGCACTTAAGAAAAGTTAACTAATTATTAGGTGTCAAATATGCTGCTTAGTAATATCTCCGCAACAGGGAGATAAAATAAAAAAACAAAAACATGAAAAATTTGGTGAAAACCACCTGCAAAATACAGCAGTGACATCAACATCATGATCACATGTGAAAATTAACATGAAAATCACCAATAGAGCTCGTTCACATGATCGTAGATTCTCTCATGCGAAAGAATAGGATTGATTATGTTCATGTCACTCTGATCAAACTCTGATCCGAGTTTGATCAGTGTCAGCTTAGTGTGATCTGATTCTCTTGGATGAGATAATCATAGCACAAATGAGGAGAAGACGGATAACAAGATTTCTTCATTCGGTGAGTCCATGGAATGGAACTGCACTCGGATGTCATCCAAGTGCAGTCTGATGATTTCCACATCCCCATTGACTTGAATAGATGAGTGAGATCCAAATTGTGCTGCAAATCAGAGCATGCATATTTTTTTTCTCAGTATGACAAAAAAAGTTGATCAGCACTGCCCCATAGTATAACATTGATCCAATTGCTATCCTAGTCTGACTCTGCACTCCTCCCATTAACCTAAAGGTGATTTTAACCAGTTCTACTTGCCCATTTAAATTATAGGCTTATAGCTCGAGAGAGACGAGTTTGTCCATTTACTTGAAGGTATTTTAGCCCAAGAGTGGCATGTTCAGTAGGATAGGAAAGTGGCATGTCCAGTAGGATAGGACGCATCAGAGAAGTGTCACCTTGCCATGGTTGATGGGCACACATGAATTGGCCAATTTGTGAGCTAAGGACCTTCATTTTTTGTAAGTACATCTTACTGAGTAACAATAACGCTTAGATTTAATGTTTCCAGTGCTTTCATTTATCTTGGCCCTTACAAAGTGCTGCTGTGTTTTCTTTTTATATATCGTGCAGTCATTGCAGCTTGTACCTGTTCATACTATGGAGGTGCTGGTCCGGTTTTTTACAATAGATAGATAGATAAAATCAAAAAGGTAGGCAGCATGCAAAATATGGATTATCAAAAGTGCAGAAAACCACTTCACAAATGGACTGATTGAACCTTCTTCTGCACTTTTCATGATTCAAATTTTGTGTGCTGCCTACCTTGTTGAATTTGTGTGTGGTTGTTGGACTGAAAACTGTAGGCTGCCCTATTATCTAGTTTGAGGCCTGCACAGTTTTAATTCTTTGATAGATAGATAGATAGATAGTATATAGAGAAAAAACCTGACCAGCACTTCCTAAGTGTGAACAGGTGCAAACTGCGATAGCTGCATTATATAGAAAAAGAAAACACAGCAGCACTCTATATAAGCCAAGATATATGCAAACACTGAAAACATTGAATCTAAGCTGTGTTATTACTCAGCAAGATTTACTTACAAAAATGAAGGTTCTTAGCGCATAAATTGGCCAATACATGTATGCCCATCAACCAGTGTTTGCATATATCTTGGCTTATATAGAGTGCTGCTGTGTTTTCTTTTTCTATGACTTGTAGGATCGCTACTTCCAACAGGTGGCTCTATAGAGTTCAAGTCCTCTTTTTCTCTGAAGAGGCAATTTGCATATTAAATTTCCCAGAGGAGCATTGCACGGCGAATAAGCCTCCTTACCTTAACAAGCCAGAGCTGGTATGTCACTCTCCACCATGAGAAACCTTACCCCTTACCCCTTACACCTCAGGCCAGAGCCTCTCATCCAGCCAAATCAGATCTCATACTTTGCACTGACGAGGGCCAATAGTCTGAAACACCATGTCTGCAAATTGAGATACTGATTTGGCTTTTATCCTAAGTCATATTACAAGACTCGTTAAAGGGTTGATTGTGACTTGTAGGATTGCTACTTCCAACAGGTGGCGCTATAGAGTTCAAGTCCTCTTTTTCTCTGAAGAGGCAATTTGCATATATTCTTTTTCTATATAATGCAGCTTTCGTAGCTTGCACCTGTTCACACTTAGGAGGTGCTGGTCGGGTTTTATCTTTATATTTTACTGTTGGAGGTGTGACTGCCTCCAGCCTGACTCTGCACTCCTCCCATTGACCAGCAAGTGATTTTCATCAGTTCTACTTACCCATTTGAATTGTAGGCTCAGGGCCCGGGAGAGACATGTTTGTCCATTTAACTGTAGGCTGATAGCTCAAGAGAGGTATGTACAGTAGAACAGGGACCCATCAGAGGGAGGTCACCTTTCCTTGGTTGATGGGCATACATGAATTAACCATTTTATGAGCTAAGAACCTTAATTTTTGTAATCTTACTGAGTAATAACACAGCTTAGATTCAATGTTTTCAGTGTTTGCATATATCTTGGCTCATACAGAGGGCTGCTGTGTTATATATATAAATAGATATATATGGGATAGATAGATAGATAGACATATATTTGCTGTTTATCTGCTATTACAGTCCTAATTATAATGACTGTGGATAATATTATTATGCAATATAATTGCCAATTTGTTATGTGCCCTGTGATTGCTTATCTGAATGCTGATGATTATGTTTTACATTTTATTACTATGTTACACTCCATTAGGTGACACTTGTATAGTGGTCTATAACTTCTGGAGTATAGTGACCTTGATAAATGAACAATTAAGGTGGGAGGGTTTGACCATTAAATTATATTGTGCTGCCTGAATGACAGCATTTACTAATGTTAAAGGGAGCTGATTAGCACATGTAGGAACAAACTGACCTACACAGATACTCATATATAGCCGTGGCTAGAGAACATCATCTGGTGAGGTCCTTAATCGCCTCTTTGAACTTTACAGAATGGCAGTATCAGCCATTATGCTTAATAAGCCATTCATGCATTAACATCTGCCTTTTCAGCTGCTGATCTGGACTGCAGAAAAGATGTGTTTATTGGTATCATATGTTTCTCTCTATAAAATGTAACACAAACCACGCGAGGGCTGATTACATAAGTTTTTTCTGATAAAAGTAGCCTGATACAAAATCTGGAGTTTAACCCCTTCACCCCCAAGGGTGGTTTGCACGTTAATGACCGGGACAATTTTTACAATTCTGACCACTGTCTCTTTATGAGGTTATAACTCCGGAACGCTTCAACGGATCTTCGCGATTCTGAGATTGTTTTCTCGTGACATATTGTACTTCACGTTAGTGGTAAAATTTCTTCCATATAACTTGCGTTTATTTTTGAAAAAAACGCAAATATGGCGAAAATTTTGAAAATTTAGCAATTTTCAAACTTTGAATTTTTATTCCCTTAAAACAGAGAAATATGTAACACAAAATAGTTAAGAAATAACATTTCCCACATGTCTACTTTACATCAGCACAATTTTGGAATCAAAATTTTTTTTTGTTAGGAAGTTATAAGGGTTAAAAGTTGACCAGCGATTTCTCATTTTTACAACAAAATTTACAAAGCCATTTTTTTTAGGGACCACCTCACATTTGAAGTCACTTTGAGGGGTCTACATGACAGAAAATACCCAAAAGTGACACCATTCTAAAAACTGCACCCCTCAAGGTACTCAAAACCACATTCAAGAAGTTTATTAACCCTTCAGGTGCTTCACAGGAACTAAAGCAACGTGGAAGGAAAAAATGAATATTTAACTTTTTAGCCACAAAAATGATCTTTTACAAACTTTTTTTTTATTTTCACAAGGGTAAAAGGAGAAAATGGACAGATAAGGTTGTTATGCAATTTCTCCTGAGTACGCCAATACCCCATATGTGGGGGAAAACCACTGTTTGGGCACACGGCAGAGCTCGTAAGGGAAGGAGCGCCGTTTGACTTTTTCAAACTAAAATTGGCTGGAGTTGAGATTGGACACCATGTCGCGCTTGGAGAACCTCTGATGCGCCTAAACAGTGGAAACCCCCCACAAGTGACACCATTTTGGAAACTAGACCCCCTAAGGTACTTATCTAGATCTGTTGTGAGCACTTTGAACCCCCAAGTGTTTCACAAAAGTTTATAATGCCTGGGTGTGAAAAAAAAAAAAACAATTTTCCACAAAAATGATTTTTTAGTCCTAAATTTTTGAATTTTCCCAAGGAAATTGGACCCCAAAAGTTGTTGTCCAATTTGTCCTGAGTACGCTGATACCCCATATGTGGGGGTGGAAAACTGTTTGGGCGCACGGCAGGGCTTGGAAAGGAAGTAGTAACGTTTTGGAATGCAGACGTTGATGGGGGTCATGTTCCGTTTGCAGTGCCCCAGATGAGCCTAAACAGTGGAAATCCCCCACAAGTGACCCCATTTTGGAAACTAGACCCGCTAAGGAACTTATCTAGATCTTTGGTGAGCACTTTGAACCCCAAGTGCTTCACACAAGTTTATAATGCCCGGGCATGAAAATAAAAAATCCTATTTTTTTCCCACAAAAATTATCTTTTAGTCACTAACTTTTTATTTTCCCAAGGGTATCAGGAGAAATTGGACCACATAAGTTGTTGTCCAATTTGTCCTGAGTACGATGATGCCCCATATGTGGGGGGGAACCACTGTTTGGGCGCACGGCAGAGCTCGGAAGGGAAGGAGCACCATTTGACTTTTTCCAACCAAAATTGGCTGGAATTGAGATTGGATGCCATGTTGCATTTGGAGAGCCCCTGATGTGCCTAAACAGTGGAAACCCCCCACAAATGACCCCATTTGGGAAACTAGACCCCTAAGGAACTTATCTAGATCTTTGGTGAGCAATTTGAACTCTCAAGTGCTTCACACAAGTTTATAACGTAGAGCCGTAAAATTTAAAAATCATATTTTTTCCACAAAAATGATCTTTTCACCCGAATTTTTATTTTTCCAAGGGTAACAAGACTCCAAAAGTTATTGTGCAATTTGTCCTGAGTACACTGATACCCCATATGTGGGGGTATACCACTGTTTGGGTGCATGGCAGAGTTTGGAAGGGAAGGAGCGCCGTCTCACTTTTTCAACGCAGAATTGGCTGGACGCCATGTCGTGTTTGGAGAGCTCCTGATCTGCCTAAACAGTGGAAACCCCCCACAAATGACACCATTTTGGAAACTAGACCCCTCAAGGAACTTATCTAGATGTGTGGTGAGAACTTTGAACCCCCAGGTGTTTCACTAAAGTTTATAACGTACAGCCTTAAAATAAAAAATCCTTTTTTTTTTTTACAAAAATGATTTTTTCGCCCCCAATATTTTATTTTCACAAGGGTAACAGAAGAAATTGGAACCCAAAAGTTGTTGTCCAATTTGTCCTGAGTACGCTGATACCCAATATGTAGGAGAAAACTACTGTATGGGTGCACGTCAGGGCTCGGAAGGGAAGTAGTGACGCTTTGGATTGCAGACTTTGATGGAATGGTCTGGGGGCGTCATGTCGCATTTGGAGAGCCCCTGATGCGCCTAAACAGTGGAAACCCCCACAAGTGACCCCATTTTGGAAAATAGACCCCACAAGGAACTTATCTAGATGTGTGGTGAGCACTTTGAACCCCGAAGTGCTTCACAGAAGTTTATAACGCACAGCCGTAAAAATAAAAAATCCTTTTTTTTACAAAAATGATTTTTTCGCCCCCAATATTTTATTTTCACAAGGGTAACAGGAGAAATTGGACCCCAAAAGTTGTTGTCCAATTTGTCCTGAGTACGCTGATACCCAATATGTGGGAGAAAACTACTGTATGGGCGCATGTCAGGGCTCGGAAAGGGAAGTAGTGACGTTTTGGATTGCAGACTTTGATGGAATGGTCTGGGGGCGTCATGTCGCATTTGGAGAGCCCTGATGCGCCTAAACAGTGGAAACCCCCACAAGTGACCCCATTTTGGAAAATAGACCCCACAAGGAACTTATCTAGATGTGTGGTGAGCACTTTGAACCCCGAAGTGCTTCACAGAAGTTTATAACGCACAGCCGTAAAAATAAAAAATCCTTTTTTTTTTACAAAAATGATTTTTTTGCCCCCAATATTTTATTTTCACAAGGGTAACAGGAGAAATTGGACCCCAAAAGTTGTTGTCCAATTTGTCCTGAGTACGCTGATACCCAATATGTGGGAGAAAACTACTGTATGGGCGCATGTCAGGGCTCGGAAAGGGAAGTAGTGACGTTTTTGATTGCAGACTTTGATGGAATGGTCTGGGGGCGTCATGTCGCATTTGGAGAGCCCCTGATGCGCCTAAACAGTGGAAATCCCCAACAAGTGACCCCATTTTGGAAAATAGACCCCACAAGGAACTTATTTAGATGTGTGGTGAGCGCTATGAAGCCCCAAGTGCTTCACAGAAGTTTATAATGTACAGCCGTAAAAACAAAAAAATCTTATTTTTTTTACAAAAATAATATTTTCGCCCCCAGTTTTTTATTTTCCCAAGGGTAACAGAAGAAATAGGACAAATTTCACAATAACTCTTGGGGTCCAGAGTACGCTGATACCCCATATGTGGGGATAAACTACTGTTTGGACGCATGGCAGAGCTCAGAAGTGAAGGAACACCGTTTGACTTTTTCAACGCAGAATTGGCTGGAATGGAGATCAGACGCCATGTCACATTTGGAGAGCCCCTGATGTGCCTAAACAGCGGAAACCCCCCAATTCTAACTCCAACCCTAACCCCAACACACCCCTAACCCTGGTCCCAACCCTAATCCCAACCCTAACCCTAATCCTAACTCTAACCCTAATCCTAACTTTAGCGCCAACCCTAACCCTAACTTTAGCCGAAACCCTAACCCTAACCCTAATGGGAAAATGGAAATAAATACATTTTTTTTATTTTATTATTTTTCCCTAACTAAGGGGGTGATAAAGGGGGGTTTGATTTACTATTTATAGCGGGTTTTTATGATTGGCAGCTGTCACGCTAAAAGACGCTTTTTATTGCAAAAAGTAGTTTTTTGCATCGCCACATTTTGAGAGCTATAATTTTTGCATATTTTGGCCCACAGAGTCATGTGAGGTCTTAATTTTTGCAGGACGAGGTGACGCTTTTATTGGTACCATTTTTGAGCACGTGACATTTTTTGATCGCTTTTTATTTCGATTTTTGGGAGGTTAGAATGAACAAAAATCAGCAATTCATGAATTTCTTTTGGGTGAGGCGTTTTATTGTTCCGCGTGTGGTAAAATTGATAAAGCAGTTTTATTCTTCGGGTCAGTACGATAACGGCGATACCTCATTTATATCATTTTTTTATGTTTTGGCGCTTTTATAGAATAAAAACAATTTTATATAAAAATAATTATTTTTGCATCGCTTTATTCTGCGAGCTATAACTTTTTTATTTTTTTGCTGATGATGCTGTGTGATGGCTCGTTTTTTGCGGGACAAGATGACGTTTTCAGCGGTATCATGTTTATTTATATCGGTCTTTTTGATCGCGTGTTATTCCACTTTTTGTTCAGCGGTATGATGATAAAGCACTGATTTTTTGCTTCGTTTTTATTTTTATTTTTTTAAGGGGTTCACAAAAGGGGTTAACTAGTGGGACAGTTTTATAGGGGGGGTCGTTACGGACGCGGCGATACCATATATGTGTACTTTTATTGTTTTATTTTTTTTATTTACAATAAGTAATGAATTTATTGGGGAATATATATATTTTTTTTTATTTATTTTGGATTTTTTTTTACACATGTTTATTTTTACTTTTTTTTACTTTTTTACTTTGTCCGAGGGTGGGACATCACTGTATTTCATCAGATCGCTGGTGTGACAGTGTGCACAGCACTCTGTCACACCAGCGATCGCTCAGGCATAGCTGCAGGCTTCTCAGTGCCTGCTCTCGGCAGGCACTGAGGAAGCCGCCTCCCTCCAGGACCCCAGCGCCATCTTGGATCCGGGTCCTGGGATGGAGGAAGCCCTCAGAGCAGCGCGATCACATCGCGCTGCTCTGAGGGTCTCAGGGGGGCGCGCAGGGAGCCCCCACCCTGCGCGATCCTCCCCTGTGCCCCCAGTACACCGCGATCATGTTTGATCGCGGTGTGCAAGGGGTTAATGTGCCGGGAGCGGTCCGTGACCGTTCCTGACACACAGTCACGGGTGTCAGCTGTGATAATCAGCTGACACCCGGCGGCGATTAGCTGCGCTCCCTCAGGGAGCGCAGCTAATCGCCTATGACGTACTATCCCGTCCATGGTCAGAATGGCACGGGTTTTATGGACGGGATAGTATGTCTAATGTCAGAGAGGGGTTAATTTAACGTTTGCTTTGTTGCCTTTTGTTTAGTGGCAGCTGGCAGGAGAGATCTGACTCAGGGGTGTTGGTCTGCTGGGTGTTAAGGGACTTGTCTAGGATTTCAAGAAAGTTGCCTGAGAGCAGAAAATGAAATAAAATTAAAATGTAGTTAAAATCCAAACAATGTTGTGCTTTCAAGCACAAATAAAACACCCCACCGGTTTGATGACGTGCAGTTTGGGAAAACCGAATCCTTCTCCACGATATCCCAAGACTAAATGAGAAGCACATCTAAATGTATAAAACCCTTTCTTCACTGGGGAAGATTTATCAATCTAAATGCATCAGAATTTTGGAGCAATTTGCACAAAAAAATGCCTTCATGGCTTGCAGCATATTTATTAAGCATTTTAGACACTTTCTACGTGTTGTTTGGCCAAGTGTCATGACTTAGCGGGAAGGGATGTGGCATAACATGCAATATTGTATGACAAAAATGCACCACAGTTTTGGTGTAAATTTGTAGGTGATGTCAACTTGGATGGTAGGTGATGTCTACTTGGACTAGACAGACTAAAGAAGTGGCAGATTTATCAAACAGTATGGACCTCCCTCTATAATAAACCTGGAACATTTTAAGACTTCCTATTTTAAATTTTCACTGTCTAAATATACATTCACTGGCAACATTTTGCCGTTTGGCAGTTGGTTAATAGACTGTTTACTCAGGCTGACCTCACTTCAGATGCGTGAAGCGATGGCCGGGGAACCACCACAGTGCAGGGAGACTACAGTACACAAGATGAGGTGCAAACAACAAAGGGTAAATTTATTGGAAGGCAAGGAATGAAGTGGATAAGGAAGGTGCAAACAGGGGTATGCAATGGCAAAAGATAGTTTACAAGAGTTTGTATTCTTTAGCTGGGCAGTCAAATAGCACATTGCTCCAACTATTACAGGATCAATATATATCACACAGGCAAAACCAAACAATAAACAAAGAATGAGGCTACTCTACGTATAACCTCCCTGGCCTCTACTAGACAGGCCACATGGCTGCCATGTTCTGTCTGTTGAAGCCTACATTATGCCCTGACATGTTCACAAACGGGAACAAGCTCACGGTGATGTTGGGGACTCAGTCCAGTCCCGGGGGCCCCCGACAATCTTGAACGGTGGTGAGCACGTCTGTCTGGCAGATCCATGAAACGTGGTCTTCTCCTTGCTTCAGGGTCCTGGAGGTGCTTCTGGAAACTGTAAATCCCTTTCTCGGTCTCTTCGTGGCTTCTCAAAATAGCACATTACAGCCACCTTTGCTACACCCGAAGAGTCTGCTCAATCTCACAAGTCCACTAAGTCTCAGGCTGTGCGACCTTTTTACACAGCTCCATGCACAGCAGCTCTCAGCAACAGCTCCCAGCTTACACGCACTCAACAGTTTCAACTGCTCCTCTCCACCGCCTCCGGCAGTTCATTAACACAGTCCTTTACAGGGGGAGCAGATCATTCCATCACACCAGACAAGGGGGTGCTGTCTCTTAAAGTTGCAGCGTGTTTCTTACTGTCCATAACAGCACCACCCCCTTACATGCGTACTGAATGATCTGCAATACATCTTTCAGTGCTCAAAGGCTGTCATTATTTTGCTTGTTAATTGGGTGATTGGCAGCCTGTTTAGACTGTATCAAAAAATGCTGGAACAGCACAAATATAAAAGCACTTGGGGTACAGGGCCTCCCACACTTGAAATCCCTTCCTTGCAAGATAAAATAAAAATAGAAAAAGGAGGCAGCACTCCAATATTTCTCCAAGTAATAAAGGACATTAATGGCCCTGGTGGCATGGCAATGTTTCGGCTACACTAGAGAAAGTCCTTATTGGAGTGCTGCCTCTTTTTTCTATTTTTGTATATATATACATACATATACAGTTCAGACCAAAAGTTTGGACACACCTTCTCATTCAATGATTTTTCTGTATTTTCATGACTATGAAAATTGTAGAATCACACTGAAGGCATCAAAACTATGAATTAACACATGTGGAATTATACATTACACTTTACAAAAAAGTGTGAAACAACTGAAAATATGTCTTATATTCTAGGTTCTTCAAAGTAGCCACCTTTTGCTTTGATTACTGCTTTGCACGCAGAAAAGGTGAACGGATGAACACTACATGCCTAGTTCCCACCGTGAAGCATGGAGGAGGTGGTGTGATGGTGTGGGGGTGCTTTGCTGGTGACACTGTTGGGGATTTATTCAAAATTGAAGGCATAGTGAACCAGAATGGCTACTACAGCATCTTGCAGCAGCATGCTATTCCATCCGGTTTGCGCTTAGTTGGACCATCATTTATTTTTCAACAGGACAATGACCACAAACACACCTCCAGGCTGTGTAAGGGCTATTTGACCAAGAAGGAGAGTGTTGGGGTGCTACGCCAGATGACCTGGCCTCCACAGTCACCAGACCTGAACCCAATCGAGATGGTTTGGGGTGAGCTGGACCGCTCACTGCTTCAATTTTGAATAAATCCCCAACAGTGTCACCAGCAAAGCACCCCCACACCATCACACCACCTCCTCCATGCTTCACGGTGGGAACCAGGCATGTAGAGTCCATCCGTTCACCGTTTCTGCGTGCAAAACAGTAATCAAAGCAAAAGGTGGCTACTTTGAAGAACCTAGAATATAAGACATATTTTCAGTTGTTTCACAGTTTTTTGTAAAGTGTAATGTATAATTCCACACGTGTTAATTCATAGTTTTGATGCCTTCAGTGTGAATGTACAATTTTTATAGTCATGAAAATACAGAAAAATCTTTGAATGAGAAGGTGTGTCCAAACTTTTGGTCTGTACTGTATATGTATATATATATATATATATATATATTAAAATATATATATACATGTATATATATATGTATATATATATATACATATACATGCAAATATATATCTAAACAAAAATAATCCATAAATTAAAACAGTGTAAGAAAGGAGCACTGATATGCCGTGGGTGTGCATTTTACACCACTGATCTGATGACTTATCCTTGTTCATTAATGTTATATATGAATTCCACTAGTAAAGAAAGGATGGAGAGCCATGAGACTAATCATAATTGTCAAGAAGAACCTCTGTATATCAGTAAAATTTAGAAATTAAAATTGCAAAAGGTCTTGTAGTCTGTTTTCTTCCACAGAGTAAAGAAAAGTGCTCAACGAGATTTTAATGGAGCAATTTACCTCTAATCAAAAAATAATAATTGAGTATGCTATTTGCATTCTAATAGAAAATGCCATCAGAAACTTGCTGCGGTGTTCTCAGTAATTGATTAGTGGCAGCGGTGAAATGAATAGAACCCCAACCTCTTTAAACTATGAAAGAAAGAAAGCTGATTAGTTTTTACTTTCCTTCAGCACTTTCACTATCAATTCACTCCCTCCTACTGATTCTTATATTGTTATCAACGGAAAAGACGTACAATGAACATTTATTTATGTGACCACACACATAGAAATAAATGTAGAGTTTATCAAATAAAGTCTAATGGATGCTATTGTGGGTTACATTGATATTCAATAACATTTTCAGCTTGTTTATATTATTGCATGCTGGAACGTGAGAGAGAATAGCATTTGATAAAAGAATTGAATGTGCAATTAAATTAAAACTTGTCTACATGGATCTTGTTGGTCGCATAAGCCCATTAATTCCTGAACACATCTATTGAGCCATATGTAGACCATGGCTCACTAAGTCTGACACATTCCCAGAAAAAACAAATCGGTTTGAGTAGAAGACATAAGGGGAGAGAAAAGGCAAAGTTCTTATATGTGGTTACTGTTATCAGAGCAGTTCTTCCATTCCTTTTATTAGGGTACAAGATAGAATATCTATAGGATACCTTTACAAACCACAAGCATATACCTAGACTAGTTTGTTCATATACTGTAGAGGAGGGAAATGCCTCTTTTCTCTGTTTTAATTAGTTTTGTTGATATATCATTGAGGGTCTTTTATTTGTTGATGGTTGCATAAATAAATAATTTGTTAACAAATGAAATATTATGGTTTAATAACATGTTGTGAACTGTTCATAATTAAGAAATAAAAACCTAAAGACATGAACTGGAATATAAGCTGGTATGCATGTAGCGTGTAGGCTCATGTTCACACTGGCCATTAAACAGATACAACCTGAGATAAAAAAAAAATAAGAAAATACTCAGCAGTAAATAAATAGCAATAGTGCATGAAAATAATTTAGGGGGCTTAGTTAACATAATTTTGATTAAAAAAACTTAAAAGCCATCCCACCACGTCAAGGTGACCTTATTCGGGATGGTCCCAACTTCTAGTGTTAGGCCGGCGTCAGACACAACTACAAAAAATCGGTCCGTTTTAGTCGGTCGATTGTTGGATCAAAATGCAAACATCACACATCCGTCTGGCATCCGATTTTCCTTCAAAGATGCGATTTAGTCGCATGTGTGTGTACCTTGTAACATCCGATTTTCATCCGACTTGCGAGAATTTCTCGCAGGCTTGCAAAACTGACATATAATGGATCCAAAAGAATAGTATTTAAATCACAAAAGAAAGAATAGATATATACACATAGAATACATATATATATATATATATACATGTCATTGTGACATATATATATACATATATTTATAGTTCTTACACTTCTACATACTGTAATAGCCGCTAATTCAATTGCCGGCTTTTGTGAAATCACAGAAGCCGACATGAAATGATACATTGTTTACACACAGTTAACCATGTCATTTCCTGTATTTTGATATATGGTTTGAACTTACAATTACATGAGTGTATTTGTACAAAATTTCAGACATGTAGGGGTTAATTAAAGGTGTAAATTCGTTGAAAAAAAATGCTTGTGCTCCCGCTGTATTTTCTCCACCAGACAGACAAAGCAAGCGAGTGGGGGCAGATAATAATAGCCTAAGGAGGGTACATTTTTTTTTGTGCCCCCCCTGGCTACTAAGATCTGTCCCCAGACACCCCAGAAAGGGCAAATCTATAATTAGATTCGCCCTTTCTGGCACTTTGCCCGTCTATTCCCATTGCCCTGTAGCGGTGGCGAATGGGTTAATAAGGCGTTAATGTCACCTTAGTATTGAAAGGTGACCTTAAGGCAGGTTAATAATTGAGAGCTGTCAATTAGACAACTATCAATTATTAATCCTATTGTATGATACAAAAATCAAACACACACAGTTTAATAAAAAATAAGTTTAATGAAATAATCACACAGTTTTTGACCATATTTTATTTTCCTGCTAAAACCATTTCCTGTAATAAAAATAAAATAAAAAAGCCAAATTATTCTTACCAATCCGATGTACAGTCAGGTCCCACGGTGTAATCCATTAGAAAGGGTTAACAGGTTACAGCTTGCAGAAAGCTAATGCTCTCTCTGAGTTGTAACCCCATGAGTGATTTCACAAAAGCCGGCAATTGAATTAGCGGCTATTACAGTATGTAGAAGTGTAAGAACTATAAATATATGTATATGTATGTGTCACAATGACATATATATATAATATATATATTATGTATTCTATGTGTGTATATCTATTCTTTCTATTCTTTATTAAAGCTGTCAGTGTGATTTTACAGTATAGCCGGGATGAATTGCCGGCTTTTCTAAATGACACCGATGCGATTTCATCGCAAGTCACACGTGCGGTCCGTTTGTAATCCGATTTTTCATCGCTCCCATAGACTTACATTGGCGATAGTCGACCCACAATCGGTGACAATCGCAGCATGCTGCGATTGCACACGGACGTTTAAAACGGACCACAAAAAATCTGATACTGGGAGCTGCTCCATAGATTAACATAGGGCAGACTGCAATGCGATATTTCATCATATTGCAGTCGTCCGATTCTGTCGCCTTCAATAGACTGCATCATGCTACATACTGTATCTTGCTTTCATCTGAAAAAATGGAAACAACACTTTTAATTTCGTCTTCTATATCACTAATAAATAGGGTGAATAATACTGGACCCAGCACTGAACCTTGGGATACAACTATTCTGAATACCAATCAGTAGCCACAACCCTCTGGGTGCGCTCTTTGAGACAGTTTTCGATACAATCACAAACCTTACTTTCTAATTTGCACATAGACCTTAATTTACCCATTAAGTGTCTATTTGGGACAGTGTCAGATGCCTTTGCGAAGTCTAAAAACACTTCATCCACAGCTACTCCTCTGCCCAGGTTTCTACTCATCACCAAGAGGCTGTGACATCTCTGAAGAACTCTGGCAGGAGAGACTGCCATCTGCTGGCCAGCCGGAGTCAAGTGGAATTAAAATTGTGCTGGAAGATTTGCGGGGGTGGGGGGGTGGGGTGGGGGGTGGGGGTTGGGAAGGGAGGAGCGACTTTGTGTGTTGGACTGGATTAGATGACCCATTGGAAGGACTTCCCTGATATAAAAGCCCTGCACGCCAAACTACGAGGAGATTTGGCACCAGGGAAGAGAATTGCTTTGCATCTATTGCAAATATTAGCTATACATATTTTTCTTCATATAGTGCAATATTATTATCTTATATGCACATGTGAGTACATTTTTATATTGATTTGCTGTTACAATTAAACCTTTGACCCACTGTATTGGCACACTACCGATTGATCATGTACATACCTACATTGCATGTTACTGTTTGGATAAGATCCATACATTTTCATTCAGCGACTGGCTAATTGTTAACCGTTGGTATGTATATATGAATGAGTACATGTCTGGCATATCCTATTACCCGTCAGGATCACGTGTCATGTGATCCTCACGTCACCCACCTCCTGCTGCTGTCGCAAGCCGGCATCGTGGATGCCATGGCAATGGATGTATCACTTCTGATCCGCATCACCAGTAGTTCGGGACCCCCTCTGTTTTAAACCCCATGCGCTTCACTCCTGCCATACCTCCTGATAAAGGTTAGTTTCTGAAACACACATTGGGGCGGACACCCAGGTATCTTGGAGCTCCTGCATCTATTAGTGTTTTTTCAAGTAATATGCCAGTTAATTGACTGCCAATGTTTGTGAGTTTTTCTCATGTGCCCTCTTGGTGCCATATCACTTTGCTATATGAACAAGGTTACCATTCAATCTTTTGGCATAAGTTTGGTGACATGCTGATCACATCTATAAGATCTCTCGACTCCATACCATTTGGTTAGAGTTGTAGGGTTACTTGTAATGACATACCATATTTTTTGGATTATAAGACACTCCGGATTATAAGATGCACCCCAAATTTTGAGAAGAAAAATAGGATTTTTTTTTAAAATAAAATGGTTGTGCTTCTTATAATCCATGCGTCTTATTACTTACCGGGTGTGGTGGCTGTGGTGAAGTGGGGTCCCAGGGTCACTGATGGAGGAGCAGAAGTGGTGTGATGCTGCAGGCTGGGATGAGGAGTGTTCTGATGTGCGGTGCGCCGCTGCGGGTGTCTGGTGCTGCTGCGGTGTCCGGTGCTGCTGTGGGTGTCCGGTAGTGCTGCCCAGGGCTGCTGTGGGTGTCTCCGGTGCTGTGGGTGTCCGGTTGTGCTACGGGGAGGTCCGCGCTGCGGGGGTGTCTGGCGGTGCTGCCTTGTGCTGCTGCGGGTGTCTCTGGTACTGCAGGGGGCTCTGCTGACATTTTGTGAAAGGCCAGAGCCCCCGCAATTCCATGGTTTCCTGTGCAGTGGAGTCTGGGACAATGGCACCCAGGGCCGGCGCATGCGCAGATGGGGATCTCGCAACCAAGATCTTATATATTTAATACCTTATACACTCCAAAATACAGAAGCTCTCCAAATTTTTTTTCATAATTGATGTTAAGTTACTGGTCATAATGTTCAGGATGTTTTTAAAATTATTATGTGAAATAACAAGCACACAATAAAAAATTATATTGATAAAACCATAAAAACACCATCCATATAAACATTTTCTTTATTGTATAGACATTATTATGCTTCATTACGTGAAACAGATTAGTAATTTCAACAATCCTAAATTGCTGTGAAACCAAATAGTGTGAAGACAATAGAATGTTAGGCCTAAAGGTTTTGCTTCGCTTCATAGATGATTGGCAACAAATTTAATATTAGAGTGGGATTTATAGCGACAGGGTTTACCAATGAGCCTTGAACATTTGAGTAATATATTTATTTTATAAAAGAACTTTATATACAACAGAAACAAATACAGAAGAAGCCATGCAATAGGTAGAAGTGTAATACAGAAAAAGCAGATTCCTGAAAAGGGAGCATCATTATCAAATTAAATTACCAGCAGAATGCACCTGATCATGCAATCACTGGGAGCTGACTTTTACTTGGAAACTCATAATACCTCAGATTCATTTTTGTAACAATATAGAGTTCATATTGTCTCGTATTTCTGCAGATGCAAATATAAAAATAGGAAAGGTGATTATTTAAATTTCTGTTGCAGAACTCCAAATCTTCAGTTTTTTTTCATATAAAGGAAAAAAGGAGCTAAAACACATTGTCACTGCCAATCTGAATCATATTGTGCCCTTATATTCCTAAAATATGCATAGCATGTATCAAAAAAGCTGAAACATAAAAATAAATCATTTTAAAAGAGTTTTTCACTACTTTTAATCCCTATTTATTTGTCTTAATCCTGCAAAACAAGCAGCGCATGCCTACAAAGTATAATGTGCCCACATTGTCTCTCCAAATATAAGTCCCCCAGTCCTCCCACACAAGTTGAAGCACATACATTATGATGGTCTCAAGAGTCCCCTACAGTTTGTTTCCCTTAAAGCCCCCCAAAGTATGATCCCTTCCTGTGGAATGATGCCCCCACAACCCCCACACTGTATGATGTGCCGATAGTGACCCCCTCAATATAATGATCCTCCAATATATGATTCTCCCACAAACAACCACCACCTAGTTTGATGGCCCCCACAGTGACCAACAAAGTATGATGCCCACACAGCACCCCGCGCAATATGATGTTCCCAAAGCTCCCCACACAGTATGATTCTGTTAACAACACCCTAACACAGTATCATGGCCCTCTACAGTCATCCAACACAATATGATGTCCCCATAGTATGATGCTCCCCATAGACACCCCCCACACAATATGATTCCCACAAATAGTAAAATGGCACCCAAACACAGTATATAGTATGATACCTGCAGAGTATGATGCCCCCATAGCCCCCTGATGCTATTACGTATGATGTCCCTTCACAACCCTCTAACACAGCATGATATCCACACAGCACCTCCCATAGTATGATGCCCCTACACAATATGATGACCCCATATAATAATGTCCCACACAAGTATTGACTGAAAAATTAAAAAAATAAAAATTATTAACGTTGCCCTGTTTCAGTAATGCGCTGCTGACGGCTCGCTGTTGAAACTGAGATGCTGGTACAGGTACGGAGAGGGCGGTGGTTGCTATTCGGCACAGGGCTCTAAATTCACAGCCCCAGAGTAGCTTGCCAATATTAATGGGGTGGTACTAGTATGTTACAGATGGCTAAAGTCAATTTAACTATTTCTGCCCAAAAAGGCTGACTAATGGGGTAAAGCAACGAGACATGTTTCCGAAAATAGGCCCTACCCTGAAAATAAGCCTTAGCAGGAATTTTTGGCCTTTTTGGAGTAGGCTTGAAATATAAGCCCTACTTCAAAAATAAGCCCTAGTTGCGGTTCAATGGTTCTATGAGGAAGCGTCCAGGCAGCTAAAAAAGAAAAGATTACAGCAGGCCCCTTAAGTAAAGAAAGCAGATACTCCCCCAAAAAAGTACACACCTCCCAAAAATAAATCTTTCATCAGATCCTAAACAATTATAGCTGGAAAGTACCGACAGTGGATGAGCTCCCACACAGAGATCTGTGTCGCTGTCAGGTCCCGCACTGTGTCAGCTGCTTTGCAGTTAACACTCACAGTTTAGGTTCCAGTATCACTCTGCTGTCACTAACTCCAAGCGAGTGATACTGCTTCCGGCCAGCAGGGGAGCCAACCCCTGTGGAATGCAGGGAGACCAGACAGTGACGCAGATTTGTATGTGAGAGCCCATTGACTTGCCCACTCTATTGTTTAGGGTCTGATAAGTGCAATTCTTTTGTGGGATGTCTGCTTCCTTTTGGGGGTAAACAGTAAATGGAGAATAATACATTTAAAATTGGAAATAAAAATATTGTATATATTTAACCATTAGATGGCACCACATGCAATGAAGAAAAAGCAATAGAGTGGGAATAAATGAAGACCTCAAAATTCACAGGAATGTCAAGTACAAGTACAATACAGCAAAATGTGAGCTTTTATATTTAAACATAACTTTTACTAGGCCACTAAAATGAAAAAGAATTGCTGCCTTAAAAAGGGAAAGGAGCTCCAACTAGGGTATATGATCTTTGGTATAAGTTCGAGGCCCAGGTTCCTACAGTATTCCTACATGAATGAACATCAATTGGGTGAGGACGTTCCTAATTTTTTCATTGCTTGGTTGTGTTAAATACCATAAACTGTTTATAGGATGCACACCGAAGCAGTCTCTACTGTTATGTGTATTGTTTGCTCACTGCTATCATTCACTATGATCTAATATGGGTATTCTGGCTTGTGTCTCCACGCCATATCTGACCACTTCCCAGGGCACCGGGGCCCAGAGGTGGAAGGAGGCCCCTGCAGGCGGCTAACATTGAGGGCAATAGGACCTGTTTATCTGGCCCTGAGGCTCCAGGGACCCCCTGGCCAGATTGCCTTCATGTGTAAGGGGGTGAAGGAGTATCACTGTCTTACCCTGCCCCCCTTAAGTGTTCTTAATGTTTATATGTACTAATTATTGTGTGTCCTAAATATTTTGATGGTATTGCTACATGGGAACATGTATTATCACACATAGCAATGGTATAGCCACATCCTCTATTGTGTTACCATTTTATGTATAATTATTGTATATGCATTGTATTCTTTTAGTACAATACTGTATATAATATATGTGATGTGTGCTAATGTTATGCAAAGTTTAGGGAAAGTAAGTTGCTGTCTTTTGGGGACATTAGAGACGGGCACCTCAATATATAGCTCTTGTATACACTACCGTTCAAAAGTTTGGGGTCACTTAGAAATGTCCTTATTTTTTAAAGAAAAGCACAGTTTTTTTCCAATGAAGCTAACATTAAATGATTCAGAAATACACTCTATACAGTGTTAATGTGGTAAATGACTATTCTAGCGGCAAACGTCTAGTTTGTAATGCAATATCTTCATAGGTGTATAGAGGCCCATTTCCAACAACCATCACTCCAGTGTACTTATGGTATTTTGTGTTCGCTAACTGTGTAAGAAGGCTAATAGATGGTTAAAATACCCTTTAACACTAGGACTACTGGACTCGTGACCCCGCCTAGAACTACTGAAAGGAGTCATTTTGACTCCTTGCTTGTTTTCGTTTATTTTTAGAGTTTCATTTGTGGTTATTTATTAATAATTATATTTTTTGTAATGTATTATTATTGTGAGATCCAACAGTAATGCTTTTGATTGTTTTTTTTTCTGCTTTTCTTATTTTTCTACAGAAAATAACAATAATTATAATAGACGTTTTTCAAACATTTTTTTTTATTCAAGTGCACACATATAAACAACAACTGAAGAACAAAAAGCAGAGAAAATGTAGGTGGAGGAGCATAAAAATGAAAATATGGTGCAGAATTCACCTTCTAAACATTTGGTGTTTCGCATTTTAGGCATTGCCTTTGATTTATGGCAGTACATTGCCCACACAAAGACTTACCACAAGTCTTACAATTGCCGACAGATCTATTTTTCTTGCACTTTTCTTTGATCTGGCAAAATTTTGTTTGAACCATCACTTCTGAGCATGTAGAAACTTGGGACGTGGAACCCTTTTCCCTATCTGTGACATAAGGACCACTCAACTCTCTCACAAGCGTTTGCAAAAATGCCTTGCGTGACATTTTTTGGTGGGTTATCTCATTGAATATTATCCATGCATTTATACCCGCAAAGTCTAAGGCATTTTCAAATGCATGAACAGGCCATCTCCTTGTGCATGTTCGTGTGGTATATTTTCGTGCCATCTGATCCACTACATCTACTCCATATTTTGTTTCATTGTAAAACTTTACCGTTTCTGGAGTTTTTTTAGCGGAATCAGACGCAACAACAACATCTGGATGGACGGAACTCAAAATGACAACATTTTTGTTGGGCTTTCCTTGATATACTGTAAGTGTAAAATTGTCTTCATTTCTAAACACTTTAGTGTTGTACAATTCCTCTTTCATGGATTTTATTTCTTTAGGCACTTCTCGCCTTATCTTGTTCAGTGTTCACACGATGGTTGTTCTTTTGCTTTTTAGCTGTTTAGCTAATTTTACTGGAGTAAAATAATTATCGGTTGTAACATTGCGACCTTTTTTCAAAAACGGGTCCAATAACTTCATTACCACATGGTCAGCTAAACGGTCCTCAGCACGGCGTGTGTCATCTTTGCCTAGATAAGGGAAGCCATTTGCCAGATATTTGCTCTCCTTATCAACAGCTAGCCAATATTTGTGGCCATATTTATCTGGTTTGGAAGGCATGTACTGCGTGAATGGACACCTAGTTTTGCTTGGGAAAAGTTGCTCATCCACCGTTATGTATGGGCCAGGTTTGTAACACGCAATACAATTTTCAATAAACCTGTCCCACACAGTAGAAAATAGAGCAAACTTGTCCGTTTGCAGTCTCTCCGATCGAGTAGATTTCTCATCAAATCTGAGAAACCTCATAATTTCAACAAAGCGGTCCCTAGACATTGTCGCTTTGCAAAACGGTATTCCCCAGTCATTACACCAAATACTGCTAATCGAGTGACGGTTCGTGCCAGATATTCCACGAGCATAGAATATCGCAATGAATGCATCTAGCTCCTCATCAGATAGAGTAAACTGTAAATTATTGTTCCTGCATGCTTCTGCAAGCGTACAGTTCTTTATATGTGTCAATATATATGAATAAAAAATTAGCATAAGATAAGAGCCTAGAGTAAACAAGCTATTTTGTTCAGCATTACACAGTAATACAAGCAGGTAAAACACAAGGAAAATGTGAAAAGTTGACATGTAAATTGAACTACATCTATATGAACATCAGGGTAAATAAGACAGAGTGAAAAAATTATGCACAAAACTTTATAGCAACATTTAGTGACAAAAGGACCTCAAAATATAGTAGGGAGTCAAAATGACTCCCTTCAGTAGTTCTTGGTAAATTTTGAAAAAAACGCGCAAATTTTTCACCAAAATTATTTATTCTCACAAAATCTTTTTTCACATCATATTTGAGGAAAAGTCACCGAGTTTCAAGCCGGAATTCTGAAAAATGTAGTCACAGAAGAGAAATAAAAAACGAAAGGAGTCAAAATGACTCCATCAGTAGTTCTAGTGTTAAAACCCTTGTGCAAGTATGTTAGCACAGCTGAAAACAGTTTGGCTGATTAGAGAAGCTATAAACCTGACCTTCCTTTGAGCTAGTTAAGAATCTGGAGCATTACATTTGTTAGTTCTATTAAACTCTCAAAATGGCCAGAAAAAAATAATTTTCATGTGAAACTCGATAGTCTATTCTTGTTTGTAGAAATGAAGGCTATTTCATGCGAGAAATTGCCAAGAAACTGAAGATTTCCTACAACGATGTGTACTACTCCCTTCAGAGGAGAAGACAAACAGGCTCTAACCAGAGTAGAAAGAGAAGTGGGAGGCCCCGCTGCACAAATGAGCAACAAGACAAGTACATTAGAGTCTGTAGTTTGAGAAATGGACGCCTCACAGGTCCTCAACTGGCAGCTTCATTAAATAGTACACGCAAAACGTCAGTGTCAATGTCTACAGTGAAGAGGCGACTCCGGGATGCTGGCCTTCAGGGCAGAGTGGCAAAGAAAAAGCCATATCTGAGACTGGCTAATAAAAGGAAAAGATTAATATGGGCAAAAGAACACAGACATTGGACAGAGGAAGAACAGCAAAACTAAAAATACTCTGTTGCAAAAAGAATCTATAAAATAATGCTGGGAGCGTCCTCTGTCCAAAGCCTTTATAGACTGCGCAAGCGCGACACGCCTGCGCAGTCTGGCTCCAGACAGAGTGAGGCATCCAGCGGTGAATACTCTGAATGGCGCCGGAGATCGCGTTATGCGTGCTGGATGCATACCGCGATCTCCGGCGCCATACTCACATACTTAACTGACCGGAAGAGCGTTGCCGCGGCGCTACTCTTCTCCCGGGGCAGGAGACCAGGAGTGCTCGTCGGAATCACGCATGCGCAATAGCGCTATCCGACGCCATTTTGCTGAAGACACATTTACAGTGCCGCTCTCCTCCCCCGGTGTCCAGCAAAACAGCGCTGGATCACAGGGAAGAAAGGTGAGTATAAATGTTTGTTTTTTTTGGGGGTATGTGTGCAGTTTAATAGCTGTGAGGGGGCCATGCACATCAGGATTGGGGAGTGAGGGGACCATGCACATCAGGATTGGTGGTGAGGGGACCATGCACATCAGGGTTGGGGGGTAAGGGGACCATGCACATCAGGATTGGGGGGTGAGCGGACCATGCACATCAAGGTTGTGGGGTGAGAAGGCCATGCACATCAGGATTGGGGGGTGAGGGGACCATGCATACCAGGATTGGGGGGTGAGAGGACCATGTACATCAGGATTTGGGGGGTGAGAGGACCATGCACATGAGGGTTTGGGGGTGAGAGGACCATGCACATCAGGATTGGGGGGTGAGGGGACTATGCAAACCAGGATTGGGGGTGAGAGGACCATGCACATCAGGATTTGGGGGGTGAGAGGACCATGCACATCAGGATTGGGGGTGATGGGACCATGCACATCAGGATTGGGGGGTGAGCGGACCATGCACATCAGGGTTGGGGGTGAGAGGACCATGCACATCAGGATTGGGGGAGTGAGGGGACCATGCATACCAGAATTGGGGGTGAGGGGACCATGCATACCAGGATTGGGGGGTGAGAGGACCATGCTCATCAGGATTTGGGGGGTGAGGGGACCATGCACATCAGGATTTGGGGGTGAGGGGACCATGCACATCAGGATTTGGGGGGTGAGGGGACATGCACATCAGGATTGGGGGGTGAGGGGACCATGCACCTCAGGGTTGGTGGGTGAGGGGACCATGCACCTCAGGATTGGGGGGTGAGGGGACCATGCACATCAGGATTGGGGGGTGAGCGGACCATGCACATCAGGATTGGGGGGGTTAGGGGACCATGCATACCAGGATTGGGGGGTGAGAGGACCATGTACATCAGGATTTGGGGGGTGAGCGGACCATGCACATCAGGATTGGGGGGTGAGGGGACCATGCATATCAGGATTGGGGAGTGAGGGGACCATGCATACCAGGATTGGGGGGTGAGAGGACCATGCACATCAGGATTTGGGGGTGTGGGGACCATGCACATCAGGATTTGGGGGGTGAGGGGACCATGCACATCAGGATTGGGGGGTGAGGGGACCATGCACATCAGGGTTGGGGGTGAGGGGACCATGCACATCAGGATTGGGGGGGTGAGGAGACCATGCACATCAGGAATGGGGGGTGAGAGGACCATGCACATCAGGATTTGGGGGGTGAGGGGACCATGCACATAAGGATTGGGGGTTGAGGGGACCATGCACATCAGGGTTGGAGGGTGAGGGGAGCATGCACATCAGAATTTGGGGGTGAGGGACCATGCACATCAGAGTTGGGGGCGAGGGGACCATGCACCTCAGGGTTGGGGGGTGAGGGGACCATGCACCTCAGGATTGGGGGGTGAGGGGACCATGCACATCAGGATTGGAGGGTGAAGGGGACCATGCACCTCAGGATTGGGGGGAGAGGGGACCATGCACATCAGGATTGGTGGGAGAATGGGCCATGCACATCAGGATTGGAGGGTAAGGGGACCATGCACATCAGGATTGGGGAGTGAGGGGACCATGCACATCAGGATTGCGGGTGAGCGGACCATGCACATCAGTATTATGAATGTTTTAGAAATGAATTCTGAGCAGAAGCTCCCTCTGGTGGTTGCAAACAGTACTGAACCATTCAATGAGGATTGGCAATCAGGGATCACAGACTGGCTGGATATAAGGGAGGTTTCCCCCCATCATGGTTGCCGGTGATCAATTGTTCTTGTCTCAATCTTGTTTCCTGGTTCACTTGGAAGCTTGCTGAGTCTTGCCTCTTCTCCTGCTCTCAGATAAGATATTTTCTGTTTTTTGTTTTTGTGCTTGAAATTTGTATATTTCTCTGCATTTCTGTGAGGTTGGCCAGGTTCCCCTCCCCGGGGGCTTGGTCTCCTCTCGGTTCCTCTGGAGCCATTGTTGTTTGTTCATTTGCCTTTCCAGTTTTTTTCTGTGGCTGTGGCTTAGTTTTGTTACACCAGAGAACTAATTTAGGTGGTAGAGGTCGTGTGATCTCAGGTGTTTTTTGCAATTAGTAGTGTTGGTTTTTTTAGGGTTTTTTTTGGATTGCAGTAAGTATCCTTCCTAGCCTTTTCTGTCTAAGTCAGAATGGGCCCCAGCGTTTGCTCATACTATTTTCTGTCTGTGTCTGTATTTCCTCTTGTCTAACCGCCATTACATGTTTGGGGCTTCCTATGTTCTTTGGGGATCTCCTCCGGGGCAGATAGCTTTCCTCTTTCTATCTTTAGTTGTAGTTAGCCGCTCAGGCTGTGACGAGGCGTCTAGGACCAACGTAGGAACGCTCCACGGCTGCCTTTAGTTGTGGTGGTTAGTCAGGGTACTGCAATCCAGTAGATTCCAACCTCTCTGGTGTATTGCCGTTTTTGCCTGCTCTCCTCAGCTAGCAAAACATAACAGTATCACCGGCCAAACTGAAAATTATATGGTACTCACAGAAGGGAAAAATAGTGTGGAAAAAAAAAAAAGTTGTCAGAGTTGTCAGAGATTTTTTCTTTTTCTGTTTGTTGCATTTTTTCCCTCTTTTTCTCTGGGTGCTGAGGAGGATTTCTTTTTCTCTCAATGGAGTTTGCACAGTTGTCTGGCAGTGTGGATTAGCTTGCCACTGAAGTTCGGAGTATTGCTACCTATCTTGCAGGGTTGCCGGTTGTGGAACCTAGGATCCCCATGCCAGATTTGTTTTTAGGGGATCGAGCTAAATTTCTGAATTTCAAAAATAACTGTAAGTTGTTTTTTGCCTTAAAACCTAAGTCCTCAGGAACGCAGCACAGCAGGTTCAAATTGTCATCTCTCTCCTGCGCTGCGATCCTCAGGATTGGGCTTTTTCCCTGACACCTGGGACCCTGTTTTGAGTAATGTTGATGCATTTTTTCTGGCTCTGGGGTTATTGTATGATGAACCTAATGTCACTGATCAAGCTGAAAAAAACTTGTTGGCATTAAATCAGGGCTTGAGGACGCTGAGTTGTACTGTCAGAAATTCCGAAAGTGGGCAGTTCTGACCAAATGGAATGATGATGCTTTGGCAGCTCTTTTTCGGAATGGTCTGTCAGAGAATGTAAAAGATGTTATGGTGGGTTTCCCTGCTCCCTCTGGTCTCAATGATTCTATGTCATTGGCGATTCAAATTAACAGACGTTTGCGTGAGCGTAGAGGTATGTGTAGAATGGTGTTGCCTTGTGAACCAGCTTCTGAGCCCATGCAGTGTGATAGAGTAGCTTCTGGGGCACAGCGTCATGAGTTTCGAAAACGCAATGGGTTATGTTTCTACTGTGGTGATGCCTCTCATGCTATTTCAGTCTGCCCTAAGTGGGGAAGACGTTTTGCACGCTCAGTTGTCTTGGGTAGTGTTCAGACTAAATTTCTGTTGACTGTTACCCTGATTTGCTCCCTGTCCACATTTTCTGCTCTGGCTTTTGTTGATTCGGGAGCAGCTATTAACCTAATGGATTTTGATTTTGCTAAACGTTGTGGGTTTCCCTTGATACCCCTACGGAAGTCTATTCCCCTACTGGGGATTGATTCTACCCCTTTGGCTGAGAATAAACCCCAGTTCTCTACTCAGGTGATAATGAGGGTTGAACCTGATCATCAGGAGGGTTGCAAATTTTTGGTGCTGTATAATCTGCATGACATTATTGTACTAGGTTTCCCTTGGTTGCAGTCTCATAATCCTGTTTTGGATTGGAAATCTGTGTCTGTAACCAGCTGGGGCTGCCAATGTGTTAATGCCAACACTCCTGTTTTTCTGCCTCTCCCCAGGCTCAAGATGTGCCTGACTTTTTGACTGATTTTTCTGATGTGTTTAGCGAAAGTAAATCTGCATCCTTGCCCCCCCATAGGAGCTATGACTGCGCTATTGAATTAGTGCCTGGTAGTAAATTCCCTAAAGGTCACCTTTTTAACTTGTCTGTACCTGAGCATGACGCTATGCGGTCTTATATCAAGGAGTCATTGGAGAAGGGTCATATCAGACCATCCTCTTCACCCTTGGGTGCCGGTTTTTTCTTTGTGGCCAAAAAGGATGGTTCATTAAGGCCGTGTATTGATTATCGTCTCTTGAACAATATCACTGTGAAATATCAATTTCCGTTACCCTTGATTTCTGACCTGTTTTCCAGGGTGAAAAGTGCTACTTGGTTTACCAAGCTTGACCTCAGGGGGGCATATAACCTTATTCACATTAAGCACGGGGATGAATGGAAGATGGCATTTAATACCCCAGAGGGGCATTTTGAGTACCTAGTGATGCCCTTTGGGCTCACTAATGCTCCTTCCGTCTTCCATTCCTTCATGAATGACATTTTCAGGGATTTTCTGGATAAATTTCTGATTGTTTATTTGGATGATATCTTGATTTTTTCCAATGACTGGGACTCTCATGTGAAACATGTTCGGACTGTGTTCCAGATTTTGAGAGAGAATGCTCTGTATGTGAAGGGATCAAAGTGTCTTTTGGCATACAGAGGATCTCATTTCTGGGATTCATTTTGTCTCCATCTGTTATTGAAATGGACCCGGTCAAGGTTCAGGCCATCTGTAATTGGATCCAACCTACTTCATTAAAGGCTCTTCAGAGATTCTTGGGTTTTGCCAATTTTTATCATAAATTTATTGGTAATTTCTCTGTTATTGTTAAACCATTGACTGATTTGACCAAAAAAGGGTTTTGATGTGGTGAATTGGCCTCCTGAGGCAGTCTCTGCGTTTCAGGAGCTTAAGCAGAGATTCACTTCTGCTCCTGTTCTGCGGCAGCCTGATGTTTCTCTGCCATTTCAGGTGGAGGTTGATGCCTCTGAAATTGGGGCAGGTGCCGTTTTGTCCCAAAGAGATCCTGAGACCTCTAAAAGTAACCCTTGTGCTTTTTTCTCTCGAAAATTTTCTCCAACTGAACGTAATTATGACGTGGGTAATCGGGAGTTATTGGCCATGAAGTGGGCTTTTGAAGAGTGGAGACATTGGCTGGAAGGAGCCAAACATCAGGTGGTGGTCCTCACGGACCATAAGAATCTGGTTCATCTGGAATCAGCCAAGTGACTTAATCCTAGACAGAACAGGTGGGCCTTGTTTTTCACACGTTTTAATTTTGTGGTTTCCTTTCTTCCTGGCACTAAGAATATTAAGGCGGATGCCCTCTCGAGGAGTTTCCTTGCGGACTCTCCTGAGTTATCTGATCTTGCTGTTATTTTGAAAGATTGCGTAGTTCTTTCCGCCATCTCGCCCAATTTGAGACTGGCTCTTGAGGGTGTCAGGAGGATAAACCCGAGCGCTGACCTGTTGGGAAATTGTTTGTCCCAGACCAGTGGAAGAAGAGTGTGATGTCTGAGATTCATTGTTCCGCGTTGGCTGGTCATCCCGGAATTTTTGGTACCAGAGACTTGGTGAGTCGGTCCTTTTGGTGGCCTACTTTGTCTCGTGACGTCAGGGAGTTTGTGCAGTCCTGTGGGACTTGCTCTCGCTCCAAGCCTTGCTCTCGCTCTAGTGGTTTGTTGATGCCATTGCCTGTGCCCAAGAGACCATGGACCCATATCTCTATGGATTTTATTTCCGACCTCCCTGTTTCTCAGAGAATGACCGTTATCTGGGTGATTTGTGATGGGTTTTCCAAGATGATACATCTTGTGCCATTACCTAAGTTGCCTTCCTCCTCCGAATTGGTGCCTTTGTTCCTTCAGCACGTGGTTCGGTTACACGGCATTCCTGAGAACATTGTATCTGACAGAGGAGTCCAGTTTGTTTCCAGATTTTGGAGGACTTTTTGTTCTAAACTTGGTGTTCAATTGTCTTTCTCCTCTGCTTTTCATCCTCAGACCAATGGACAAACTGAGAGAACAAACCAGACATTGGAGACTTAACTGAGATGCTTTGTGTCTGCTGATCAAGATGACTGGGTCTCTTTTTTGCCTTTGGCTGAGTTTGCTCTTAATAATAGGGCAAGCTCTGCCACTTTGATGTCTTCATTTTTCTGCAATTTTGGGTTTCACCCTCGATTTTCTTCGGGACAGACGGAGGCTTCTGTCTGTCCGGGTGTTGACTCTGTTGTGGAGCGTATGCAGCAGATTTGGGACCAGGTAGTGGAGAGGTTGTCCCTCTCTCAGGAGAAGGCCCAGCGGTTTGCCAACCGGCATAGGACTGATGGTCCTCGGTTTAAAGTGGGGGACTTGGTCTGGTTGTCCTCAAGAAATATCCCTATGAGAGTTGCATCTCCTAAGTTTAAGCCTAGGTTTATTGGACCTTATAAGATCATGGAGATTCTTAATCCTGTTTCCTTTTGCTTACTTCTTCCAGGGACATTTAAGATCCATAACGTGTTCCACAAGTCCTTATTGAAGAGGTTTGTTGAGCCAGTGGTTCCTATGGCTGCGCCCCCTGACCCTGTTTTGGTTGAGGGCAATCTGGAGTATGTGGTTGAGAAAATATTGGATTCTCGTTTTTCTAGACGGAGACTCCAGTATTTGGTTAAGTGGAGAGGTTATGGTCAGGAGGACAATTCTTGGGTGTTTGCTTCGGACATCCATGCTAGGAGACTGATCCGTGCGTATCACAGAGCTCATCCTGACCGACCTGGTTGCACAAATGAGGGTTCGTTGACCCCTCCTCAAGGGGGGGTACTGTTATGAATGTTTTAGAAATGAATTCTGAGCAGAAGCTCCCTCTGGTGGTTGCAAATAGTACTGAACCATTCAATGAGGATTGGCAATCAGGGATCACGGACTGGCTGGATATAAGGGAGGTTTTCCCCCATCATGGTTGACGGTGATCAATTGTTCTTGTCTCAACGTTGTTTCCTGGTTCACTTGGAAGCTTGCTGATTCTTGCCTCTTCTCCTGCTCTCAGATAAGATATTTTCTGTTTTTTGTTTTTGTGCTTGCCATTTGTATATTTCTCTGCATTTCTGTGAGGTTGGCCAGGTTCCCCTCCCCGGGGGCTTGGTCTCCTCTCAGTTCCTCTGGAGCCATTGTTCTTTGTTCATTTGCCTTTTCCAGTTTTTTTCTGTGGCTGCGGCTTAGTTTTGTTACACCAGAGAACTAATTTAGGTGGTAGAGG
>JARQOD010000001.1:103192353-103221809 GCA_033576555.1 Oophaga sylvatica
GTCCCGCTGCGGTCCCCATCCATCTTCGGCTGCAGTGGAGCCTGCTCAGCAGAGACATCGGTCCCAGCGTCTCGCTCAGTCTAATGCTGTGCAGAGGCTTGTTGCTGCCTCTCCTGGTTTCTCTATTATAACCACTGCTGGAGCAGGCAGTCCTGGGACAAAGTCCTCGCTTTCTCCATCTGAGCATGCCCAGGGCAAGGTCTCCCATTGGAGATCAGGGGTCACATGCTCGGTTAGAGCAGCGACTCCCATTGGTCCGCCAGGAAGGTCCTGAAAGTGCTTGTGTTCTGGAACAGTTTCTCATTGGTCCTTTTCTGGAAGGTCCTGTAGCTGCTACTATAAAAAGGTGGCATAACCGCACGGCCGCGTGCTAGTATCAAATCTGTTACGTGCTTGCGCCAGTGTGGTCATGTATGCATGTGGTTAGGTCCGGCTGAAATAAGCCCCTAGAATACCGGCACCTACGATATTTGTATGTACGTGTTCAGGGCTCGGCTGAAAACGCCATTAGAATACCGGCTACTCCGGTGAGGAGATTATTGCTTGTTTTCTGATTGCATGACCACAGACTGCAATCCGCTTAGCAGTCATCTGTGTCCCCTGTGAGTCTAACAGGACCCAGTCTTTGTCATAGCGGCTCTGTGAATTAACAGAGTCCGCTTATATCGCAATATAGCGCTACAGCATTTTAGTTAGCGACTCTGTGGAATAACAGAGTTCGCCCATACCGCCATATAGTGCTATGGCGTTTACATCTGCGACTCAGCGGGATAACAGAGTTCGCTCATACTGCCTATTTGCGCCATCTTACTAGCAGCAGGCTCTGCCTGCACAGTGGACCCCGGGCTGCGAACGCACCTCTCCTTAATATCTATTAGGTGCGTTTCGCAGGCCCTTAACAAAATACTAGCGCCAGTGTCTGCCTAGTAAATGGCGGATGACCAGCGTCTACCGCAGTACATCCAGCAGCTGGAGGGTAGGTTGGCGGCTCTTGAGCGCACAACCTCAGCTGTTGATGTTACCGCAGTCGCTGTTCAGGCTGCTAGCGTGGCTGCAGCCAGATTGTCCTCTGCCACCTCTGCCCCTACATTATCCCACCTCCCGCTTCCTGACAAGTTTTCCGGTGACAGCAAGCAATGTTGGGGATTCGTGAGTCAGTGCTCTATACAACTCGAGCTTCTGGCTGCACGTTTCCCCACGGATCGGGCACAAGTGGGTTTTGTATTGTCTCTACTCTCGGGCAGAGCGTTGGAGTGGGCAACGCCGCTGTGGGAGCGCGACGATCGTGTGGTGCGGAGTGCTCCTCGTTTCTTGGAGGCTCTTAAAAAGGTATTTTTAGGACCTCAAGTCACCCACGATGCGGCGCTCCAGCTGCTGGCATTGGCACAGGGTTCGTCTTTGGTCAGTCAGTTTTCCGTCCAATTTCGGACTCTGGCGTCTGAGCTAGAATGGTCGGATAAAGTTCTCATTCCGGTCTACTGGAGAGGACTGGCTGACCATGTTAAAGACGCTTTGGCTACCAGGGAGATTCCCACCACACTGGAGAAGCTTATCTCCATATCTACCCGCATTGACATCCGTTTTCACGAGCGGAGGATGGAGCGGACCCAGTGTAGGCAGAGGTTTAAGTTGGCTCCCAACTTTGCCAAACCTCTCGAATCCCCCGTTCAGGCGTCCGAACCCCAAAAGGCCACGGAGGTTCCTCGTGAGGGACCTAAGTCTCGGGCCACTCGACTAACCATGGTCTGTAATCTTTGCCAGCAGACAGGACACTATGCTAACAGATGTCCACAGCGATCGGGGAAGCGATCGCGTCTAGTGACCCTGGGAGGAGGTTCACTGGAGACAGCTCCATTTGCCTCCAAGATGGCATTTAAAGGGACAGTCACTGTAGGCTCTTCCACTCTTACAGTCGAGCTTTGTGTGGACTCGGGAGCAGAGGGGAATTTCATGTCATCCACCTTTGCTTGTCGCCACGCAATACATCTGGTAGTGCTCGACAAACCAGTGACTGTCCGGGTAGTGAATGGGTTGACATTGCCCTCGCAAATTACACATCAGACTGTTCTCCTTACTTTGTGTGTATCCCCTTCCCATCAGGAAATTATTTCCCTTCTCGTCCTTCCCAAGGGAATAGACGAAATCCTACTGGGAGTACTCTGGCTCTGTTTCCTCTCCCCTCATATTGAGTGGACCTCCGGTAGGATACTGGGTTGGAGTGAGACATGTAAGGGCAGATGTGTCAGGGAGTGCATTCAGGTTACCACTACAGAGATACCCGCAGATCTTACTCCTCTTCCCAAGTGCTATCGGTCATATGCAGACATGTTCTCTAAAAAGGCTGCGGAGACTCTTCCTCCCTATCGTCCCTACGACTGTCCTATTTGTTAGGGTCTGCGGAACGCACCTAATAAATAATGTAGAGAGGTGCGTTCGCAGCCCAGGGTCCACCGTGCAGGCAGAGCCTGCTGCTAGTAAGATGGCGTAAGTAGCGAACTCTGTTATCCCGCAGAGTCGCTAAAATAAACGCCGTAGCGCGCTGTGGCAGTTAGTGCGAACTCTGTTAATCCGCAGAGCGGCTAGTGGGAATGCCACAGCGCTATATGGCGATAAGGGTGAACTCACTTAGCTTCAGTGAGCCGCAAAGTAAAACCCTAGGGCGCTGACTAGCGTTTTAAAGCGAACCCTGTTCTGTGACAGAGCCGCTGACAAACCCTACTGTGCGGATAGCAGTCCGTGGTCATGCAGTCAGCAACACAAACAAACAACTCCTCACCGGTGAAGCCGGTATTCTAGGGGCTTATTTCAGCCAAGCCCTGAACACGTACATACGAATCTCCTCACCGGAGGTGCCGGTATTCTAGGGGCTTATTTCAGCCGAGCCCTAACCACATGCATGCATGATCACACTGGCGCAAAACACATAATGCAATTGATACTAGCACATGGCCGCCAGGCCATGCAACCCTTTTATAGTAGCAACTACAGGACCTGCCAGAAAAGGACCAATGAGAAACTGTTCCAGAATACATGTAGTTTCAGGACCTTCCTGGCGGACCAATAGGAGCTGCTTCAGTACCTGAGCATGTGACCCCTGATCTCCAATGAGAGATCTTACCCTGGGCATGCTCAGAAGGGGAAACGCAGGACTTAGCCCTAAAGATGTCTGCTCGCTGCAGACCAGTACTGGCTACAATAGCAGAACCTGGAGAGGCAGCAGCAAGTCTCTGCACAGTATTAAACCGGGCGAGACGCTGGGACCGATGTCTTGTGTGAGCAGGCTCCACTGCAGCCGGAGATGGATGGGGGACCACAGAGGGACTGGTTCGAGACTCCCCTTGTGCAGCAGCGGGAACTCGAACCCTAACACTATTGACCTCTTGCCTGAAGCAGAACCTCCTAGGGGAAGGGTCTATCCCCTCTCTCTTCCTGAGACGGAGGCTATGTCTCAATATATCCAGGAGAATCTGGCAAAAGGGTTCATTAGGAAGTCAGTGTCACCAGCAGGGGCTGGGTTCTTCTTCGTGCAGAAGAAGAATGGAGAATTACGTCCGTGTATAGATTACAGGGGTCCTAACGCCAACACCGTTAAGAATAAGTACCCATTGCCCTTGATTTCTGAGCTCTTTGATAGGTTCCGGAGAGCAAGGGTATTTACTAAATTAGATCTGCGTGGTGCTTATAACCTGATTCGCATCCGTGAAGGGGACGAATGGAAGACGGCTTTTAATACCAGGGATGGGCATTTTGAATACCTGGTGATGCCCTTTGGGCTCTGTAATGCCCCAGCCGTTTTCCAAGACTTTGTCAATGACATCTTCCGGGATGTGCTTTCCACCTATGTAGTAGTCAATCTGGATGATATTCTCATCTTTTCTCCAGATATTGACTCTCACCGGAGGGTTGTCTGCAAAGTCTTCGACCTTTTACGGGCGAATTCCATCTATGCAAAGTTGGAGAAATGCATGTTTGAGCAGGAGTCTTTACCTTTCCTGGGCTATATCATCTCCGCCCAGGGATTGGCTATGGATCCTGCCAAACTACAGGCTGTGATGAACTGGCAAGAACCCCATTCTCTTAAAACGGTGCAGCGCTTTATGGGGTTCATTAATTATTATCGCCAGTTCATTCCCCATTTCTCGACTTTGGTAACTCCCTTGGTAGCCAAGAAGGGAGCAATTCCCAAGTTGTGGTCTGAGGAGGTCTTCAAGGTGTGCTCTTCCATCAAGTCGCATTTTGCCAGTGCTCCCATATTACATCGCCCCGATGTTGATAAGCCGTTTATTTTAGAGGTGGACGCCTCTTCTGTTGGTGCTGGAGCACTCCTTTATCAAAAGGATGCTCAAGGTCGGAAGCATCCCTGCTTCTTCTTTTCTAAAACCTTTACACCAGCAGAGAGGAATTATTCCATCGGAGACAGGGAGTTACTGGCTATGAAGTTGGCCTTCTCCGAGTGGAGACATCTTCTGGAGGGCGCTCGCTTTCCCTTCCAGGTCTTCACGGACCACAAAAACTTGGTGTACTTGCAAACAGCCCAGCGGCTGAATTCCCGCCAGGCCAGATGGTCCCTGTCCTTCTCCCGGTTCCATTTCACCCTCCATTTCCTTTCCGGTGAGAAGAATATTCGGGCCGATGCTCTGTCTCGCTCCATCGTATCCTATGAGGAGGTGGAGGAGGAGCCTCGGCTTATTGTCCCCTGTGAGAGCCTAAGAACTGTGGCTCCGGTTTCGCTTGAGCCTGTGCCTCCGAGCAAAACTTTTGTACCCACCAATTTGCGACTGGAAGTACTTTCTTGGGCACATTCCTCCAGGGTGGGTGGACATTTCGGGACAAAAAGGACATCTGAGTTGCTGGCGAGGACATACTGGTGGACACATATGGTCGGTGACATCAGGGAATATATTCAGGGGTGCGTGTCCTGTGCCAAGAATAAGTCCCCTCGACAACAGCCAGCTGGGTTACTTTTTCCTTTACCGGTGGCAGACAGGCCTTGGGAGATGGTCGAGATGGATTTTGTGGTGGGCTTACCCAAGTCTCGGGGCTGCACTATCATCTGGGTGATAACTGACCACTTCTCCAAAATGGTCACTTGGTGCCATTACCACTGTTACCGTCTGCACGGGCCTTGACAGCATTATTTATTAGGTATATTTTCCATTTACACGGTATGCCAGACAAAGTCGTTAGTGATCGAGGTGCCCAGTTTGCGTCTCGTTTCTGGAGAGAGCTGTGTCGGCTACTCAGCATTGAGTTAAATCTCTCCTCTGCGTGTCATCCCGAGACGAATGGGTTGGTAGAGAGGGCCAACCAGACCTTGGTCACCTATCTACGACATTTTGTCTCAGCCAGGCAGGATGACTGGGCATCCTTGCTACCGTGGGCTGAGTTTGCACTAAATAATGCTGTGGCTGACTCCACCGGACAGACTCTGTTATGTTTCGGTAGCTGAGGAGGACAGGAACAACATCAGGGCAGCCGAATACCTGAGATGTTGGTAACTGATGGGTTGCAGATTCCTAAACTAACGACACAACTAGAGGTAGCCGTGGAGCGTTCCTACGTTGATCCTAGACGCCTTGTCACAGCCTGAGAGATAACTACACCTAAAGGCAGAAAGATGAAAGCTATCTGCCCCGGAGCAGATCCCCAAAGAAAATAGGAAGCCCCCAAACATATAATGGCGGTTAGACAAGATGAAAATACAAACATAGGCAGAAAATAGATTGAGCAAACGCTGGGGCCACAAGCTGACTAAATAGAATAGGACAGGAGAGATTACTTTCTGCAACCCAGAAAACCCTACAAAAAAAACAACAATTCTGATTACAAAAATACTGAGATCACACAATCTCGCCACCCACTAAATCAGATCTCAGTGTGAACAAAAACCAAGCCGCAGCCACTGAAAAAACAGGAAAAAGCAAATGAGCAAATAACAGTGGCTGCAGAAAAACTGTGAGGAGCTCAGGCCCCAGGAGGGGACCTGGCTGACCTCCACAAAAGTGCAGAAAACAATGCAAAAAGCAAGCACAAAAAGAAAAGCAAAAAATATCTTATCTGAAAGCAGGAGATGCAGGCAAGACTCCAGCAAACTTCCAAATGAACCAGGAACCACAATTGAGACAAGAACAATTGTTCACCGGCAACCATCATGGGAGGGAACCTCCCTTATATCAGACCAGTCCGTGATTCCAGATTGCCACTCCTCGCTGAAAGGTTCAGTACTGTCTGTAACCACCAGAGGGAGCCTCTGCTCAGAAACCATCTCTAGCACATTCATAACAGTACCCCCCCTTGAGGAGGGGTCACCG
This sequence comes from Oophaga sylvatica, assembly GCA_033576555.1. Taxonomy (NCBI): domain Eukaryota; kingdom Metazoa; phylum Chordata; class Amphibia; order Anura; family Dendrobatidae; genus Oophaga; species Oophaga sylvatica. Next base: position 103,198,665 of record JARQOD010000001.1, read on the forward strand.
AACTGTTATGTTTCGGTAGCTGAGGAGTGCAGGTAAAAAGGGCAATACACCAGAGCAGTTGGAATCTATGAGATTGCAGTACCCTGACTAACCACCACAACTAGAGGCAGCCGTGGAGCGTTCCTACGTTGGTCCTAGACGCCTCGTCACAGCCTGAGAAACTAACTACACCTAAAGATAGAAATAGGAAAGCTATCTGCCCCGGAGCAGAACCCCAAAGATAATAGAAAGCCCCCAAACATGTAATGGCGGTTAGACAAGATGAAATACTGACACAGAAAGAAAATAGTATGAGCAAACGCTGGGGCCCAAACTAACTAAATAGAAAAGGATAGGAAGGGTACTTACTGCAATCCCAGAAAACCCTGAAAGGCACCAACTCTACTAATTTCAAAAACACCTGAGATCACACGACCTCTACCACCTAAATTAGTTTTCTGGTGTAACAAAATCAAAAACAGCAGCCACTGAAAAAACTGGAAAAAGCAAAAGTACAAACATCAGTGGCTGAACAAAACTGAGAGGGCAGAAGCCCCCGGAGGGGACCCTGAAGGCCCCCACAGAAGTGCAGGACAAAATGCAAAAATATAGCACAAACACAAAAGAAGAAAAAGTCTTATCTGTTAGCAGGAGATGCAGACACGACACAGCAGGCTACAAGGGAAACTGGAATAAAGGATTCAGACCAGAACAATTGAACACCGGCAACCCTGATGGGAAGGTGACTCCCGTATATAAGACCAGTCAGTAACACCTGATTCCCAGTCCTCACAATCTTCACTGGACAGACTAGCACTGCTTGTAACCACCAGAGGGAGCCTCTGCTCAGAACTCATCTCAAACCCATTCACAACACCGAACCCTCACTTGTGCAACCAGGCCAATCAGGATGAGCTCGGTGATAGGCACGGATCAGTCTCCTAGCATGGATGTCCGAAGCAAACACTCAAGAATTGTCCTCCTGACCATAACCTCTCCACTTAACCAAATACTGGAGTTTCTGTCTAGAAAAACGAGAATCCAATATTTTCTCAACCACATACTCCAGATTGCCCTCAACCAAAACAGGGTCAGGAGGCGTAGCCATAGGAACCACTGGCTCGACAAACCTCTTCAATAAGGACTTGTGGAACACGTTATGGATCTTAAATGTCCTTGGAAGAAGCAAACGGAAGGAAACAGGATTAAGAATCTCCATGATCTTATAAGGTCCAATGAACCTGGGCTTAAACTTTGGAGATGCAACCCTCATAGGGATATTTCTTGAGGACAACCAAACCAAGTTCCTCATTTTAAACTGAGGACCATCAGTCCTATGCCGGTTGGCAAACCGTTGGGCCTTCTCCTGAGAGAGAGAGAGACAACCTTTCCACTACCTGGTCCCAAATCTGCTGCATTCGCTTCACAACAGAGTCAACACCTGGACAGACAGAAGCCTCCGCCTGTCCCGAAGAAAATCGAGAGTGAAACCCAAAATTGCAGAAAAATGGAGACATCAAGGTGGCAGAGCTAGCCCTATTATTAAGAGCAAACTCAGCCAAAGGCAAAAAAGAGACCCAGTCATCTTGATCAGCAGACACAAAACAACTCAATTAAGTCTACAAGGTCTGGTTTGTTCTCTCGGTTTGTCCATTGGTCTGAGGATGAAAAGCAGAGGAGAAAGATAATTGAACACCAAGTTTAGAACAAAATATCCTCCAAAATCTGGAAACAAACTGGACTCCTCTGTCAGACACAATGTTCTCCGGAATGCCATGTAACCGAACCACGTGCTGAAGGAACAAAGGCACCAATTCGGAGGAGGAAGGTAACTTAGGTAATGGCACAAGATGTATCATCTTGGAAAACCTATCACAGATTACCCAGATAACGGTCATTCTCTGAGAAACAGGGAGGTCGGAAATAAAATCCATAAAGATATGGGTCCATGGCCTCTTGGGCACAGGTAATGGCATTAACAAACCACTAGAGCGAGAGCAAGGCTTGGAGCGAGAGCAAGTCCCACAGGACTGCACAAATTCCCTGACGTCACGAGACAAAGTAGGCCACCAAAATGACCGACTCACCAAGTCTCTGGTACCAAAAACCCCGGGATGACCAGCCAACGCGGAACAATGAATCTCAGACATCACACTCTTCTTCCACTGGTCTGGGACAAACAATTTCCCAATAGGACAGTGCTCAGGTTTATCCTCCTGACACCCTTCCAAGGCCAGTCTCAAATTGGGCGAGATGGCGGAAAGAACTACACCCTCTTTCAAAATAACAGTAGGATCAGATAACTCAGGAGAGTCCGCAAAGAAACTCCTTGAGAGGGCATCCGCCTTAACAATTCTTAGTGCCAGGAAGAAAAGAAACCACAAAATTAAAACGTGTGAAAAACAAGGCCCACCTGGCCTGTCTAGGATTAAGTCGCTTGGCTGATTCGAGATAAACAAGATTGTTATGGTCCGTGAGGACCATCACCTGATGTTTGGCTCCTTCCAGCCAATATCTCCACTCTTCAAAGGCCCACTTCACGGCCAATAACTCCCGATTACCCACGTCATAATTACGTTCAGTTGGAGAAAATTTTCGAGAGAAAAAGGCACAAGGGTTACTTTTAGAGGTCTCTGGATCTCTTTGGGACAAAACGGCACCTGCCCCAATTTCAGAGGCATCAACCTCCACCTGAAACGGTAGAGAAACATCAGGCTGCCGTAGAACAGGAGAAGTTCCTAAAACGCAGAAACTGCCTCGGGAGGCCAATTCACCACATCAGAACCCTTTTTGGTCAAATCAGTCAATGGTTTAACAATACCAGAGAAATTACCAATAAATTTACGATAAAAATTGGCAAAACCCAAAAAACTCTGAAGAGCCTTTAATGAAGTAGGTTGGACCCAATCACAGATGGCTTGAACCTTCACCGGGTCCATTTCAATAACAGACGGAGACAAAATGAATCCCAGAAATGAGACCTTCTGCACGCCAAAAAGACACTTTGATCCCTTCACATACAGTGCATTCTATCTCAAAATCTGGAACACAGTCCGAACATGTTTCACATGAGAGTCCCAGTCATTGGAAAAAATCAAGATATCATCCAAATAAACAATCAGAAATTTATCCACAAAATCCCTGAAAATATCATTCATGAAGGATTGGAAGACTGAAGGAGCATTAGTGAGCCCAAAGGGCATCACTAGGTACTGAAAATGCCCCTCTGGGGTATTAAACGCCGTCTTCCATTCATCCCCGTGCTTAATGCAAATAAGGTTATACGCCCCCCTGAGGTCAAGCTTGGTAAACCAACTAGCACTTTTCACCCTGGAAAACAGGTCAGAAATCAAGGGTAACGGATATTGATACTTCACAGTGATCTTATTCAAGAGACGATAATCAATACACGGCCTCAATGAACCATCCTTTTTGGCCACAAAAAAAAAACCGGCACCCAAGGGTGAAGAGGATGGTCTGATATGACCCTTCTCCAATGACTCCTTGATATAAGATCGCATAGCATCGTGTTCAGGTACAGACAAGTTAAAAAGGCGACCTTTAGGAAATTTACCACCAGGCACTAATTTAATAGCGCAATCGTAGCTCCTGTGAGGGGGCAAAGATGCAGATTTACTTTCACTAAATACATCCGAAAAATCAGTCAAAAAGTCAGGAACATCCTGAGTCTTGGGAGAGGCAGAAAAAACAGGAGTGTCGGCATTAACACATTGGCAGCCCCAACTGGTCACAGACACAGATTTCCAATCCAAAACAGGATTATGAGACTGTAACCAAGGGAAACCTAGTACAATAATGTCATGCAGATTATACAGTACCAGAAATTTGCAACTCTCCTGATGATCTGGTTCAACCCTCATTATCACCTGAGTAGAAAAACTGGGGTTTATTCTCCGCCAAAGGGGTAGAATCAATGCCCAGTAGGGGAATAGACTTCCGCAGGGGTATCATGGGAAACCCACAACGTTTGGCAAAGTCAAAATCCATCAGGTTAATAGCTGCTCCTGAATCAACAAAAGCCTGAGCAGAAAATGTGGACAGGGAGCAAATCAGGGTAACAGTCAACAGAAATTTAGTCTGAACACTACCCAAGACAACTGAGCGTGCAAAACGTCTTCCCCACTTAGGGCAGACTGAAATAGCATGAGAGGCATCACCACAGTAGAAACATAACCCATTGCGCTTTCGAAACTCATGACGCTGAGCCCCAGAAGTCACTCTATCACACTGCATGGGCTCAGAAGCTGGCTCACAAGGCAACACTATCTCACGCATACCTCTGCGCTCACGCAAACGTCTGTCAATTTGAATAGAAGGGAATCCCACCATAACATCCTTTACATTCTCTGACAGCCCCTTCTGAAAAAGGGCTGCCAAAGCATCATCATTCCATTTGGTCAGGACTGCCCACTTTCGGAATTTCTGACAGTACAACTCAGCGTCTTCAAGACCCTGATTTAATGCCAACAAGGTTTTTTCAGCTTGATCAGTGACATTAGGTTCATCGTTCAATAACCCCAGAGCCAGAAAAAATGCATCAATAGCATTCAAAACAGGATCCTCAGGTGTCAGGGAAAAAGCTCAATCCTGAGGATCGCCGCGCAGGAGAGAGATGACAATTTGAACCTGCTGTGCAGCGTTACTTGAAGCCTTAGGCTTTAAGGCAAAAAACAGCTTACAGTTATTTTTGAAATTCAGAAATTTAGCCCGATCCCCCAAAAAAAATCTGGCATGGGAATCCTAGGTTCCACAACCGGCAACCCAGCAAGATAGGTAGCAATACTCCAAACCTCAGTGGCAAGCTGATCCACACGGCCATAAAACTGTGCAAACTCCATTGAGAGAAAAAAAATCCTCCTCAGCACCCAGAAAAAAAGAGGGAAAAAATGCAACAGACAGAAAAAAAAAAAATCTCTGACAACTCTGACAACTTTTTTCTTTCCACACTATTTTTCCCTTCTGTGAGTACCATATAATTTTCAGTTATGGCCAGTGATACTGTTATATTTCGGTAGCTGAGGAGGACAGGAACAACATCAGGGCAGCCGAACATCTGAGATGTTGGTAACTGATGGGTTGCAGATTCCTAAACTAACGACACAACTAGAGGTAGCCGTGGAGCGTTCCTACGTTGATCCTAGACGCCTCGTCACAGTCTGAGAGATAACTACACCTAAAGGCAGAAAGATGAAAGCTATCTGACCCGGAGCAGATCCCAAAAGAAAATAGGAAGCCCCCAAACATATAATGGCGGTTAGACAAGATGAAAATCCAAACATAGGCAGAAAATAGACTGAGCAAACGCTGGGGCCACAAGCTGTCTAAATAGAATAGGACAGGAGAGATTACTTTCTGCAACCCAGAAAACCCTACAAAAAAACAACAATTCTGATTACAAAAATACTGAGATCACACGATCTCGCCACCCACTAAATCAGATCTCAGTGTGAACAAAAACCAAGCCGCAGCCGCTGAAAAAACAGGAAAAAGCAAATGAGCAAATAACAGTGGCTGCAGAAAAACTGTGAGGAGCTCAGGCCCCAGGAGAGGACCTGGCTGACCTCCACAAAAGTGCAGAAAACAATGCAAAAAGCAAGCACAAAAAGAAAAGCAAAAAATATCTTATCTGAAAGCAGGAGATGCAGGCAAGACTCCAGCAAACTTCCAAATGAACCAGGAACCACAATTGAGACAAGAACAATTGATCACCGGCAACCATCATGGGAGGGAACCTCCCTTATATCAGACCAGTCCGTGATTCCAGATTGCCACTCCTCGCTGAAAGGTTCAGTACTGTCTGTAACCACCAGAGGGAGCCTCTGCTCAGAAACCATCTCTAGCACATTCATAACAAGACTCCATTCCTCCTAAACTACGGTCAGCATCCGCGGGTTCCAGTGCCCATGCCCGTGTCTTCCGCCGACTCCAGGGAGGCAGACTGTGCTGTGGAGGCACGGGACATTTGGGATCGTACCCAGGATGCCATTCAGGCGTCCAAGGAGAGGATGAGGTCCTCCACCGATGCACATCGTCGCCCCGCTCCGACATTTGCTCCTGGGGACTTGGTGTGGCTCTCCGCCCATAACATCAGGCTGTGAGTTGAGTCCACCAAGTTGGCACCCCGCTGCCTGGGTCCTTTCAAAGTCCTCGAGCAGGTTAACCCTGTGGTATACCGTTTGGCCCTTCCACCACGCCTAGGTATCTCCGACATCTTTCACGTATCCCTCCTGAAACCCATGCTCATGTCCCGGTTTTCTGAGTCATCTGCCGGGACGTCTATGGACGATCATGAGGTGAGCACCATCGTAGGGTGTAAGGTGGTACGGGGCAACAAATTTTATTTGGTGGATTGGAGGGGTTATGGGCCTGAGGAAAGGTCCTGGGAGCCTGCCGAGCACGTTCACGCTCCGCGGCTCATCGCTGCCTTTGAATGCAGCGAGGCCCAAAGAAGGGGGACCCTAGGAGGGGGGTAATGTTAGGGATCGAGTTCCCACTGCTGCACAGGGGGAATCTCGAACCAGTCCCGCTGCGGTCCCCATCCATCTCCGGCCGCAGTGGAGCCTGCTCAGCAGAGACGTCGGTCCCAGCGTCTTGCTCGGTATAAAGCTGTGCAGAGGCTTGTTGCTGCCTCTCCAGGTTCCTCTATTATAACCACTACTGGAGCAGGCAGTCCTGGGACAAAGTCCTCGCTTTCTCCATCTGAGCAGGCCCAGGGCAAGATCTCCCATTGGAAATCAGGGGTCACATGCTCGGTTACAGCAGCGACTCCCATTGGTCCGCCAGGAAGGTCCTGAAAGTGCTTCTGTTCTGGAACAGTTTCTCATTGGTCCTTTTCTGGAAGGTCCTGTAGCTGCTACTATAAAAAGGTGGCATAACCGCATGGCCGCGAGCTAGTATCAAATCTGTTACATGCTTGCCCCAGTGTGGTCATGTATGCATGTGGTTAGGTCCGGCTGAAATAAGCCCCTAGAATACCGGCACCTCCGGTGAGGAGTTTTGTATGCACGTGTTGAGGGCTCGGCTGAAAACGCCAATAGAATACCGGAGATTATTGCTTGTTTTCTGATTGCATGACCACAGGCTGCAATCCGCTTAGCAGTCATCTGTGTCCCCTGTGAGTCTAACAGGACTCAGTCTTTGTCACAGCGGCTCTGTGAATTAACAGAGTCCGCTTATATCGCCATATAACGCTACAGCATTTTAGTTAGCGACTCTGTGGCGTTTACATCTGTGACTCTGCGGGATAACAGAGTTCGCTCATACTGCCTATTTGCGCCATCTTACTAGCAGCAGGCTCTGCCTGCACGGTGGACCCCAGGCTGCGAACGCACCTCTCCTTAATATCTATTAGGTGCGTTCCGCATGCCCTTAACAGTGTGTTTATTTGAAATGCAAGTGTAGGATTAGTAAAGGATAGGCGTCTTATAGAGGCCTGTCCATTACTTAACCATGGGCTTTATGTCACCAGACAATACAATGGTGACATCTACACCACAAATATGAACCACATTTGCCATCGTCACAGGGCAAGTGTGAAGAGCAAAGCACAAGAATTGGCTCATCTAATAGATGCACCCTTTTCGGGGTGGCTATGGGCTGCTGTTTCTAGGCTTTGGGATGCCAACATCCATGGCCTCTTACCAGCCTGAGAATACCAGCCTCCAACTGTCTGCTTTAGCTTGGCTAGTTGTCAAAAATGGGAAGGACCTCATGGCATTTTTTTACATTATTTATGTCTTAAATCTTTGAGTTCTGCTCATAGTTACATAGTTACAACCTCTCTCCACCAATTCTTCATTTTGCCACTAAATTAACTATAACCCAGAAATTTATGTGTATTGAGGAAATCCTCCATCCCTTTTATATAAGCTGCTACAGTGTCTGCCATTACTGCCTCTTGTGGTAGGGAATTCCACATTCTGACTGCTCTAACTGTAAAGAACCCTTTCCTAACTAGCTGTCGGAATTGACTTTCTTCCACCTGTGATGAGTGTCCCTTTGTCCTAAGTATAGTCCTTGGTGTGAATAAGTCACACGCCAGTTCTTTGTACTGACCACACATATAGTTATACATGTAAATGAGATCCCTTCTGTGGCATCTTTTTTCTAAGCTAAACAAGCCCAACTTTTCCAACCTCTCATCATACAAGAGACCTTCCATCCCTTGTAATAATCTAGTTGCTCACCTTTGAAACTAACTCTAACTTCTGAATGTCCTTTTTTTAAATGTGGAGCCCAAAACTGGATCCCATATTCCAAATATGGCCTCACAAGTGATTTATAAAGGGGTAACAACATGTTGGGATCATGGAATTTTATCTCTTTTTTATACACCCTAAAATCTTGCTTGCTTTTTGCGGCTGCTGCTTGACATTGAGTACTACTGCTTAGATTACTTGTAACCAGAATACCCAAGTCCTTCTCCTGTTCTGTAGTCCTGAATATACTCTCATTTAATGTATATTCAGCTATAGGAATACTCCGTCCTAGGTGAATTACTCTACATTCATCTACAATCAGTGATGGTTTGGGGAGCCCAGTCATCTGCTGGTGTAGGCCCACTGTGTTTTATCAAAATCAAAGTCAGCGCAGCCGTCTACCAGGAAATTTTAGAGCACTTCATGCTTCCCTCTGCAGACAAGCTTTTTGGAGATGGACATTTCATTCTCCAGCAGGACTTGGCACCTATCCACACTGCCAAAAGTACCAATACCTGGTTTAGAAACAACAGTATCACTGTGCTTGATTGGCCAGCAGACTCGCCTGACCTTAACCCCATAGTAGGGTATTGTAAAGAGAAAGATGAGAGACACCAGACCCCACAATGCAGACGAGTTGAATACTGCTATCAAAGCAACCTGGGCTTCCATAACACCTCAGCAGTTCCACAGGCTGATCGTCTCCATGCCACACCGCATTTATGCAGTAATTGATGCAAAAGGAGCACAGACCAAGTATTGAGTGCATTTAGTGAACAGACATTTTAATAGGCCAACATTTCGGATCTCATTGGTCCTTTTCTGGAAGGTCCTGTAGCTGCTACTATAAAAAGGTGGCATAACCGCATGGCCGCGAGCTAGTATCAAATCTGTTACATGCTTGCCCCAGTGTGGTCATGTATGCATGTGGTTAGGTCCGGCTGAAATAAGCCCCTAGAATACCGGCACCTCCGGTGAGGAGTTTTGTATGCACGTGTTGAGGGCTCGGCTGAAAACGCCAATAGAATACCGGAGATTATTGCTTGTTTTCTGATTGCATGACCACAGGCTGCAATCCGCTTAGCAGTCATCTGTGTCCCCTGTGAGTCTAACAGGACTCAGTCTTTGTCACAGCGGCTCTGTGAATTAACAGAGTCCGCTTATATCGCCATATAACGCTACAGCATTTTAGTTAGCGACTCTGTGGCGTTTACATCTGTGACTCTGCGGGATAACAGAGTTCGCTCATACTGCCTATTTGCGCCATCTTACTAGCAGCAGGCTCTGCCTGCACGGTGGACCCCAGGCTGCGAACGCACCTCTCCTTAATATCTATTAGGTGCGTTCCGCATGCCCTTAACAGTGTGTTTATTTGAAATGCAAGTGTAGGATTAGTAAAGGATAGGCGTCTTATAGAGGCCTGTCCATTACTTAACCATGGGCTTTATGTCACCAGACAATACAATGGTGACATCTACACCACAAATATGAACCACATTTGCCATCGTCACAGGGCAAGTGTGAAGAGCAAAGCACAAGAATTGGCTCATCTAATAGATGCACCCTTTTCGGGGTGGCTATGGGCTGCTGTTTCTAGGCTTTGGGATGCCAACATCCATGGCCTCTTACCAGCCTGAGAATACCAGCCTCCAACTGTCTGCTTTAGCTTGGCTAGTTGTCAAAAATGGGAAGGACCTCATGGCATTTTTTTACATTATTTATGTCTTAAATCTTTGAGTTCTGCTCATAGTTACATAGTTACAACCTCTCTCCACCAATTCTTCATTTTGCCACTAAATTAACTATAACCCAGAAATTTATGTGTATTGAGGAAATCCTCCATCCCTTTTATATAAGCTGCTACAGTGTCTGCCATTACTGCCTCTTGTGGTAGGGAATTCCACATTCTGACTGCTCTAACTGTAAAGAACCCTTTCCTAACTAGCTGTCGGAATTGACTTTCTTCCACCTGTGATGAGTGTCCCTTTGTCCTAAGTATAGTCCTTGGTGTGAATAAGTCACACGCCAGTTCTTTGTACTGACCACACATATAGTTATACATGTAAATGAGATCCCTTCTGTGGCATCTTTTTTCTAAGCTAAACAAGCCCAACTTTTCCAACCTCTCATCATACAAGAGACCTTCCATCCCTTGTAATAATCTAGTTGCTCACCTTTGAAACTAACTCTAACTTCTGAATGTCCTTTTTTTAAATGTGGAGCCCAAAACTGGATCCCATATTCCAAATATGGCCTCACAAGTGATTTATAAAGGGGTAACAACATGTTGGGATCATGGAATTTTATCTCTTTTTTATACACCCTAAAATCTTGCTTGCTTTTTGCGGCTGCTGCTTGACATTGAGTACTACTGCTTAGATTACTTGTAACCAGAATACCCAAGTCCTTCTCCTGTTCTGTAGTCCTGAATATACTCTCATTTAATGTATATTCAGCTATAGGAATACTCCGTCCTAGGTGAATTACTCTACATTCATCTACAATCAGTGATGGTTTGGGGAGCCCAGTCATCTGCTGGTGTAGGCCCACTGTGTTTTATCAAAATCAAAGTCAGCGCAGCCGTCTACCAGGAAATTTTAGAGCACTTCATGCTTCCCTCTGCAGACAAGCTTTTTGGAGATGGACATTTCATTCTCCAGCAGGACTTGGCACCTATCCACACTGCCAAAAGTACCAATACCTGGTTTAGAAACAACAGTATCACTGTGCTTGATTGGCCAGCAGACTCGCCTGACCTTAACCCCATAGTAGGGTATTGTAAAGAGAAAGATGAGAGACACCAGACCCCACAATGCAGACGAGTTGAATACTGCTATCAAAGCAACCTGGGCTTCCATAACACCTCAGCAGTTCCACAGGCTGATCGTCTCCATGCCACACCGCATTTATGCAGTAATTGATGCAAAAGGAGCACAGACCAAGTATTGAGTGCATTTAGTGAACAGACATTTTAATAGGCCAACATTTCGGATTTTACAATCATTTTTCAAGCTGGTGTTATAAAGTATTCTAATTAACTGAGATAATGACTTTTGGGTTTTCATTGGCTGTAAGCCATAACCATCAGCATTAACAGATATAAACACTTGAAATAGATCACTCTGTTTGTAATGACTCTATATAATATATGCGTTTCATTTTTTGTATTGAAGAGCTGAAATAAATGAACTTTTGATGATATTCTAATTTTGTGAGATGCACCTGTAGTTATATCAGATGGTGAACTTTGATTTTTGCCTTGTTGAATGATCCTTGGAACAGTCAGTTCATTGAACATGGATGAAAAAGTGCCTGTTTAATATCTCAGCCTTTTCTTTGTACTCTATTATTATCTTGTTATTATCATCTTTTAAGAGCCCTATACCATCTTTTTTTTTTTCTTTTTGGCATTGATGTATTTATATATTTTTTTGGGTTTTATTGTAATGTTGATGGTGATTTGTTTCTCTGTGGATAACTTTGCCAGCTTGATTTCTTTTTTAATTTCTTACTTAGATCTTTATAGTCCTGAAATTATATTTCTTTATTCTCGACCTTTAAGATTTTGAATGCTCTTTGCTTTTGTCTTATTAAACTTTGTACTGCCTTATTTATCCATAATGGTTTCTTTTTATGCCTGGACATTTTACTAGATGGTATAAGTTTTTTTTATAGGATTCTAGTAGTATATCCTTACATATGTCCCATTTATGTTCGGTATCCTCAGTTACCATGAGATGGTCCCAGTCTATACGATTAAGCTCTTCCCTTATGAAAAATGGGAGCAAAACGATATCATCCTGGTATATATGTCTGTTATCCTGGTTCCAATCCTGGTATATATGTCGCTGATCCTGTGCCCCATCATGATATTTATATTCGCCATTCTGGAATATATGTCCCCCATTCTGCCACTGTCCATTAATTCATATATATCTAATAAATATTGTACTCACCTTCCCTTCACTCCCCCACCACATGGCATCCTCTTTTGAAGCCAGCAGCTGACTTCAGCGTGCAAATGATGGGAGCGCATGACATCACTGCAATGCACCCCCAGTCACTAGCACGACAATGTCAGCTGCTGGTGTCCTGACTCGAATGTGGGGCTTGATCCGGTGACCTCTGCCTGTGTGGTCAGTTTCCCTCTCTGTTGGACAACAGCCTGTATTGTCAACTGCTGATAATGCTTGTCTTTCTTTTGCTTTGCTGTTTTGCTTCTGTGCAGGTGTTTTCACGGCCTCATTTCGTTTGCACTATCACATCTTGGGAGAGGCTAATTATACTCTCGTGGCACTGTCAGTCTTTGCTGGTTATATTCTAATTTAGATGGATGTTCGGAGTCTCAACTCCCTAGTTAAGGATTATTTTGCTGAGGCTCTCTATGGCTTTTCCTGCAGTTTGTTTGTGTGTTCCCATTCCTAGCACTATTCCCATTTTGTTACATTTAAAGTCTTGGGGGTTTGCACATATACAAAGGTCTTTTTGGGTACCTTTCTTTTTCTTCCATCTTTTATTTATGAGTGTGTGAACACGTCCTTAGCCCTGTGCCTCACTCTTTGTATGTGTGTACTATGTTCTGTTGTTGTTGTTTTGGGTAACATTCTGTGTATAGTTGAAGGTGCAGTTAAGGACACGCAGGGTCAGCAGACGTCATTGCATAATTTTTGGGGTGCCAACCTCCACGACAGGAATGAACAAATCAGGGTCAAGTTAGGGATTTGCTTAGACTGCATAGGAACATGTGTTGTGCAGGTTGAACATGTCGCCTGGTTTATTCATCTGTGTTCGTGTGTTAGGGCTCAGTCAAACAGCTGCCCTCTAATTGGCCAGCAGCATGTATTGCAGCGCACCTGCACAGGCCTGGCTGCAATTGTTATGCCCCTGCCCTCAAACTATTCCTGCAAAATCTAAACTCCAATACGGCGCTACTTCCCTTCTGAGCTTTGCACTGTGCCTAAAAAGTAGTTTTCAACTACATATGGGGTAATGGCATACTCAAGTGAAATTATGTACCAAATTTATGGTCCATTTTCTCCTATAATCACTTTTGAAAATTGAAAACTTGGGGTCAAAGCAACATTTTAATAAAAAAAATGGTAATTTTCCATTGACTCGGCCCAATGTTATACAATTCTGTGAATCACCTGATGGTTAAATATGCTCACTACACTCCTAGATGAATTCCTTAAGAGGTGTAGTCTCCAAAATGAGGTCACTTGTTGGGGTTTCTGCTGTTTTGTCATGTCGGGGGCTTTTCAAATGTGACATGTCATCCGCAATCTATTCTAGCCAAAATTTTGCTTCAGAATTCAATTGGCATTTCTTCCCTACTGAGCCCTGCCAAGTGCCCAAACAGTAATTTTCCACTACATATGGGGTATTGGCGTCCTGAGAAGATACTGCACAACAAATTGTATGGTCCAGTTTCTCCTGTTATCCACCTGAAAATGAAAAGTTTGGGGCTAAAGCAATATTTTTGAGGAAAAAAATAGATTTTTTTAAAATTGTTTTTTACCTTTCTACTGTGCAATCATACACACTGCGCTACTAGTTCAAATTCTGCAGTGATGGCAAGATTTTTTTTTTATTTAGAAAATTCTCTCTAGAGACATGCAAGCAATTCGTAAGTAGATTTTTGGGCAAGATATGCAAGTTATGTTAGTTATATATCTCACTAGACACTAACCGCATAATAATTAGTATTATTGCCAATTAAATGTTGCAAATTATTAATACTATTACTACAGATTACAATAATGTATCTTATTTAATATTATTAGTGTTGAATGAACTAGTCACAAACTGTGATTTGTTGATGAGAGTATATGGTATAACGAAGGGCATAAAATTGTAGCAAAGTATAGTTTTTATTTCAGTATTTATTTAGGAAAATGATCAATAAATCATATTCCCTAATTAACATGCCAGAAAGGACTTTAACGACCAGTCAATTTTTTAATTTTGCTTTTTTTAACTTTATCATTGATGTTTCTGTATGAAGCCTTGTTTTTCGTGGGAGAAATTTTAATCATTTTTGCACTGTTTGTGAGTACATGCAGATCATAGTTTAATCTATATACAGTTGTGCTCAAAAGTTTACATACCCCACCAGAATTTTTGCTTTCTTAGTCTATTTTCAGAGAATTTGAATGATAGCAGCAAAACTTTTTCTCCACTCATGGTTAGTGGTTGGGTGAAGCCATTTATTGTCAAACTACTGTGTTTTCTCTTTCTAAATCATAATGACAACCCAAAATATCTAAATGATCCTGATCAAAAGTTCACATACCCTGGTGATTTTGGCGTGATAACATGCACAGAAGTTGACACAAATGGGTTTGAATGGCTACTAAAGGTAACATCCTCACCTGTGACGTGTTTGCTTGTAATCAGTGTGTGTGCATAAAAGATGAGGGAGTTTCTGGGATCCACACATACTCTTGCATCTTTCATCCTGCCACTAACGTTTCTGGATTGTGAGTTATGAGGAAAGCAAAAGAATTGTCAATGGATCTATGGGAAAAGGTGTTTGAACTGCATTTCACAGGAAAGGGATACAAAAAGATATCCAAGGAATTGATAATGCCAGTCAGCAGCGTTCAGACTGTAATTAACAAATGGAAAATCAGGGGTTCTGTAAAAACAAAATCACAGTCAGGTAGACCAACAAAAATTTTGTTCACAACTGCCAGGAAAATTGTTTGCGATGCAAAGAAAAACCCACAAATAACATCAGCTGAAATAATGGACTCTGAAAAACTAGCAGTGTGGCTTTCTAAAGATGCACAATAAGGAGGCACTTGAAGAAAAATAGTCTGCATGGTCGAGTTGCCAGAAGAAAGCCACATTACTGCGCAAATGCCACAAAGTATCTTGCCTACAATAAGCAAAACAGCACAGAGATAAGCCTCAAAACTTCTGGAACAAGGTAATTTGGAGTGATGAGACCAAAATTGAACTTTTTGGTCACAACCATAAACGTTACATTTGGAGAGAGGTCAACAAAGCCTAAGATGAAAGGAACATCATTCCTACTGTAAACCACATAGGTGGATCGCTGATGTTTTGGGGATGTGTGACCTATAAAGGCACAGGAAACTTGGTGAAAGTGGAAGGAAATATGAATGCAGCACATTATCAGCAAATTTGCCATCATCAGCCCAGAAGCTGCACATGGGATGTACTTGGACGTTCCAACATGACAACGATCCAAAACACAAGGACAAGTCAACCTGTCGTTGGCTACAGCAGAACAAAGTGAAGATTCTGGAGTGGCCATCTCAGTCTCCTGACCTCAACATCATTGAGCCACTCTGGGGAGATCTCAAGCACGCAGTTCATGCTAGACAGTCGAGGAATTTACAGGAAGTGGAGGCCTTTTGCCAAGAAAAGTGGGCAGCTTTGTCATCAGAGAAAATAAGGAACTTCATCCACAACTATCACAAAAAACCACAAAAGACTTCAAGCTGTCATTCATGTTAGAGGGGGCAATACACGGTATTAAGAAATGTGGTATGTAAACTTTTGATCAGGGTCATTTGGATGTTTTGGGTTGTCATTATGATTTAAAAAGAGAAAACACAGTAGTTTGACAATAAATGGCTAACCACTAAACATGAGTGGAGAAAAAGTTTTGGTGCTATCACTCATATTCTCTGAAAAAAGGCCAAGAAAACAAAAATTCTGCCGGGATATGTAAACTTTTGAGCACAACTGTATTTATATAATTTTAATAATATTACACTCTCTAAACCACTAACTTTAGATTGTTATGCCATGTGGTTATACACTACTTGTTTCTTGTCTTTATGAAATGTATATACAATAAAATGCATTATACAAAATTATATTTTTTTCATTACATTTTTTAATGTAGATGAAGAATTCCAGCATCTATTTACACAAGACAGTAGGTGGTAATTAACGGTTTTCTTCATTTTGAAGATTTATCTATCTTTATACAGGAAGCAGCTAGGCCCCATAAGTGTTGGTTGGATAAATAACATTCTGTCCTTGTAGTGTTGTGAACACTTTCAATCTGACTTCTGAGTTTGGGCTCCCCCTGGTGGTTGCTGATGGTAATGAAGCTGCTTTGGCTAACAGAAGTCTTTCACCTGAAGGTGATGATTGGCAATCAGGTGTTACTGACTGGGGAGATATAAAAATATTTAGACTTGAGAGTCCTCAGTGGTTGATACCTTTTAATGGCTAACTGAAAAGATGGTAACAAATTGCAAGCTTTCGAGACTACTCAGGTCTCTTCATCAGTCGAAGACTAATACAAAATCTGAAGAATCACATATTTATACACAACAGGACACAGGAATAATGCAATAGGTAAGACAAGTGACGTGAAGCAGAACTGTCATTATGGCAGAGGGATGAACATAAATATTGGAACAGTTCATAGATAACGAGTGAAAGTTTTATTACCCTCTGATTGGAGTCTGCTATTGTGTTTTGATGCCCCTAGAAGGTCAGAGAAGCAGATTCCTTAATTGATGTAGAAAGACATGAATCCGTGTGATATATTCATTCCAGCACTGAGTGTCAAAGGTCATCATAAGTTTATATTCCCAAACCTTTCTATCTTTCTCAGATTTGAAGTTAGATTTTAATACAAGTAATTCCATATCCATCATGCTATGACGGTCATAGCATGATGGATATGGAATTACTAAGCGTTTGTCTGATCGTGTTGAGCAGCTCGCTGCTGAAGTTCGGGGAATTTCTGTCTATCTCACTCAGTTGTCTGCTGTGGAACCTAGGATTCCTATTCCTGATTTATTTTCTGGGGATCGGTCTGAATTTTTGAACTTTAAGAACAATTGTAAGTTGTTTTTTGCCTTGAAAACTAATTCCTCCGGGAACTCGGCGCAGCAGGTTAAAATTGTCATCTCCCTGTTGTGCGGTGACCCTCAGGACTGGGCCTTTTTCCTGACACCTGGGGATCCTGTTTTGGCTAATGTTGATGCATTTTTTCAGGCTCTAGGGTTGTTGTATGATAAACCTAATGTTATTGATCAAGCTGAGAAAACCTTGTTGGCATTGAACCAGGGACAGGAAGCTGCAGAGTTATATTGTCAGAAATTATGAAAGTGGGCAGTCCTTACTAAATGGAGCGATGATGCCCTAGCGGCTCTTTTTCGGAAAGGTCTGGCAGAAACCGTAAAGGATATTATGGTGGGATTTCCTGTCCCCTCTGTTCTCAACGACTCTATGTCATTAGCCATTCAAATTGACAGACGTTTATGTGAACGTAGAACTATGCGAGAGGTGGTGTTGCCTTTCGAACGAACCCCTTAACCCATGCAGTGTGATAGGGTTATTTCTAGGGCTCAACGTCAGGAATTTAGAAGGCGTAATAAGTTGTGCTTCTATTGTGGGGACGCTTATAATACTATTTCCATCTGCCCTAAGCGGGGAAAGCGTTTTGCTCACTCGTTTGTTTTGGGCGGTGTACAGCCTAAATTTCTTTTGACTGTTACCTTGATCTGCTCCTTGTCCTCATTTTCTGCTGATGCTTTTATCGATTCAGGAGCAGCCCTGAACCTGGTGGATTTTGACTTTGCCAAACATTGTGGTTTTCCCTTGGTACCCCTGCGGACTCCTATTCCTTTGCAGGGTATTGATTCTACCCCTTTGGCGGAGAATAAACCCCAGTTTTCGACCCAGGTGATAATGCGGGTAGTCCCGGACCACCAAGAGAATTGTAAATTTTTGGTGTTGCATAATTTACATGACATTATTGTTCTGGGTTTTCCTTGGTTACAGACCCATAATCCTGTTTAGGATTGGAAGTCTGTTTCTGTAGTCAGTTGGGGTTGTCAATGTGTTCGTACTGACACTCCTGTTTTTTCTACCTCTCCCCAATCTCAGGATGTCCCTGACTATTTGGCTGATTTTTCTGATTTTCTGATGTATTTAGTGAGAGTAAGTCTGCGTCCTTGCCTCCTCACCGGAGTTATGATTGTGCGATTGAGTTAGTGCCCAGTTGTAAATTTCCCAAGGGTCGGCTCTTCAATTTGTCTGTACCTGATCACGATGCTATGCGATCTCATATCAAAGAGTCATTGGAGAAGGGTCATATAAGACCGTCCTCTTCACCTTTAGGTGCCGGCTTTTTCTTTGTTGCCAAGAAGGATGGCTCATTGAGGCCATGTATTGAATATCATCTCCTTAATAAAATCACTGTTAAATATCAGTATCCGTTACCCCTGATTTCCGATTTATTCTCCAGAGTGAAAGGTGCTAGTTGGCTTACCAAGCTTGACCTTAGGGGGGCGTATAATCATATTCGCATAAAGCACGGAGATGAATGGAAGACGGCGTTTAATACACCTGAGGGGCATTTTGAGTATCTAGTGATGCCTTTTGGGCTCACTAATGCCCCTTCCGTCTTCCAATCTTTCATGAACGATATTTTCCGGGATTTTGTGGATAAGTTTCTGATTGTTTACTTGGACGATATTTTGATTTTTTTCCAATGACTGGGATTCTCATGTGGAACATGTTCGGAATGTATTCTGGATCTTGAAAGAAAATGCTTTGTATGTTAAGGGACCAAAATGTCTCTTTGGCGTACAAAAAATTTCATTTTTAGGATTTATTTTGTCTCCGTCCGCTATTGAAATGGACCCGGTCAAGGTTCAGGCCATTTATGATTGGGTTCAGCCAACTTCCTTGAAGGCTCTTCAGAAATTTTTGGGTTTGCTAATTTTTATTGTAAATTTATACGTAATTTTTCTGCTATTGTGAAACCACTGATGGATTTGACCAAGAAGAGTTCTGATTTGGTAAATTGGTCTCCAGAGGCAGTTTCGGCATATCAGGAGCTTAAGCGGAGATTCACTTCTGCTCCTGTTCTACAGCAACCAGATGTTTCTCTCCCATTTCAGGTGGAGATAGATGCTTCTGAGATTGGTGCAGGAGCCGTTTTGTCCCAAAGGGATCCGGTAACCTCTAAGAGTAAACCTTGTGCCTTCTTCTCTCGAAAATTTTCCCCAGCTGAACGTAATTATGATGTGGGGAATCAGGAATTATTGGCTATGAAGTGGGCTTTTGAAGAGTGGAGACATTGGTTGGAGGGAGCCAAGCATCAAGTTGTGTTCCTAACTGACCACAAAACTTGATCTATCTCGAATCAGCCAAGCGATTAAATCCTAGACAGGCCAGGTGGGCCTTGTTCTTCACGCGTTTAAATTTTGTGGTTTCCTTTATTCCGGGCACTAAGAATGTTAAGGCGGATGCCCTCTCTAGGAGTTTCCTTGCGGATTCTCTTGATGTGACTGAGCCTACTGCCATTCTAAAGGAGGGTGTGGTTCTTTCCGCTATCTCGCCCGATTTGAGACTAGCCCTGGAAGAATTTCAGGGGAATAAACCTGAACGATGCCCTATGGGTAAATTGTATGTCCCCGACCAATGGAGGAAGAAAGTAATGTCTGAAATTTATTGCTCTGCGTTGGCTGGTCATCCCGGTATTTTTGGTACCAGAGATTTGGTGAGTCGGTCTTTTTGGTGGCCTACCTTATCTAGTGATGTCAGGAATTTTGTGCAGTCCTGTGGGACTTGTTCTCGATCCAAACCCTGCCCTCGCTCTAGTGGATTGTTAATGCTACTTCCTGTGCTGAGGAGGCCATGGACCCATATCTCTATGGATTTTATTTCCGACCTCCCTGTATCTCAGAGAATGGCTGTAATCTGGGTGATCTGTGATAGATTTTCCAAGATGGTCCATCTTGTGCCACTGCCGAAGTTGCCATCCTCTTCGGTGTTGGTGCTCTTGTTTTTTCAGCAGGTGGTTTGTTTATACGGCATTCCGGAGAACATTGTGTCTGACAGAGGAGTCCAATTTGTTTACTGATTTTGGAGAGCCTTTTGTTCTAGACTGGGAATTTCGTTGTTTCGACTTTGGAGACTTATTTGAGATGTTTTGTGTCGGCTGATCAAGAGGACTGGGTCTCTTTTTTGCCCTTGGCTGAATGCGCTCTAAATAATAGGGCTACTTCTGCCACTTTTATGTCCCCTTTTTTCTGCAATTTCAGGTTTCATCCCCGGTTTTCTTCAGGGCAGGTGGAGGCTTCTGCCTGTCCTGGTGTGGATTCTATGGTAGAGAGAATGCAGCAGATTTGGAATCAAGTAGTGGATAAGTTGTCTCTCAGGAGAGGGCTCAACGGTTTGCCAACCGGCATAGGACGGATGGTCCCCGTTTAGAGTGGGTGACATAGTTTGTTGTCCCCAAAGAATATCCCTATGAAGGTTGCGTCTCCAAAGTTTAAGCCAAGGTTCATTGAACCTTATAAGATTTTGGAAATCCTTAATCCTGTTTCTTTCCGTTTGCCTCTTCCAGGGACGTTTAAGATTCACAAAGTTTTTCATAAATCTTTGCTGAAAAGGTTTGTTGAGCCAGTAGTTCCTATGGCTGCGCCCCTTGAGCCTGTTTTGGCTGAGGGCAGTCTGGAGTATGAAGTGGAGAAGGTATTGAATTCTCATCGGGCTAGACGGAGACTCCAGTACTTGGTCAAGTGGAAAGGTTATGGTCAGGAGGACAATTCTTGGGTGTTTGCTTCTGACATTCATGCCGAGAGATTGGTTTGCGCCTTTCACCGTGCCCATCCTGATCGGTCTGGTGGCATAGGTGAGGGTTCGATGACCCCTCCTCAAGGGGGCTACTGTTGTGAACACTTTCAATCTGACTTCTGAGTTTGGGCTCCCCCTGGTGGTTGCTGATGGTAATGAAGCTGCTTTGGCTAACAGAAGTCTTTCACCTGAAGGCGATGATTGGCAATCAGGTGTTACTGACTGGGGAGATATAAGTGAGCAGCCTTCCCATGATGCTTGCCGGTGATTTGTTCCTTCCTAGCCTTTTAGAAGTCTGCTGCTCCTGCTTTGTCCTGCATCTTTCAGATAAGTTATTTCTCTATTTAATTCTGTGGCTTTTGTTTACCTGTTGCTTTGCTCTGTTTTTTGCTTTGCTGGAGTTAGTTCAGCTGGGCCCCCTTGCAGGGACTTGTGCTGGGCTCTGTGTTTATTTGCCACAGTTTTGTATTTTCAGTTCCCCATTATCTCAGTATCTGCTGATTTGCTACCAGTTCACACCAGAGACAGTTTATGTATTTCCAGTTCCCTGTTATTTCAGTATCTGCTGATTTGCTACCAGTTCACCCCAGAGTTCTGATCAAGCTGGGGAAAGATCGTGTGGTCTCAGTATTTTTGCATATCAGACGTGTTGGAATTTTTCTAAGGGTTTTTGCTGGATTGAAGACAGTATTTTTTCCTGTCCTGTTCTATCTAAACAGTTTGGGCCCCAGCATTTGCTTGCTCTATTTTTTGCCTGTGTTTGTATTTCATCTTGTCTCACCGCCAATATATGTTTGGGGGCTACCTATTCCTTTGGTGCTCTACTCTGGGGCAGTTTAGCTTTTCCCCTTTCTCTCTTTAGGTTTGTTAATTTTTGGGCTGTGACTAGGGTCTAGGGCACCGAGGTACGTCCCACGGTTTATTTCTAGTTGTGCTGCAGTTTGGGGGTCGCAATCCGCTAAGTTCCATCCTCTCTGGGTGTCTGGTTGCCTAGTCTTTTTTTTGCTGCTGCCCTTGGCTACCGAATGATAACTTTTAAAGGGTGCCTTATCGTACGGGTGCCAGTTTTTTAAAAAATGTAGGGTCAAAAATAGGCTGAAGGCAGAAACTGTGCCCACCATCTGTGTGACTGACGCCCCAGTAACCCAAAAAAATACTGCAGAATCTGTCCTCGCAAAACATTGGTCATTTTAGGTTTTGGCCCCCCCATATTTAGAGTCTACTGAATAAACCCTTTTTTAATTTATTCTCAATTTTAAGCAAAGCATTTGGGAAAGGTCTCATCCTACCTTTAAAAAAAATGACCAAGTAGGGGGATTGAAAAGGGCTGGGTTGGTGGTTTCATTCGGGTTTAGGAGTACCAAACGGGTGAAAAATTGGTTGAACCTTTTGGAAAAAGAGTTTAAAGGGGTTCCACAAGGCTTTTTGTCCTGGGCCCCGTGTTTTTTAAATTTTTTAAAGATCTAAAAGGGGAAAGCAAACTAAAAGGGATGCTAAAAACTAGGAAGACAGAGAAAAGTTCAGAAAGGATCTAGATAAACTTGAAAACGGACGCGACTAATAAATGATATTAATTGGGGAAAAAACAAGATTCTACACTCCCTGACAGAAGTTTTGTCGCTTTCCCATGTTTGAAATAAAAACTTTTAATCCCGACGTTAAATTCATCCATTGATTGATAAATTATTCTTTTTAAAAGCGAAACCCTCCGAAAGTGGTTTGGTTAAAAAATAAATTGGATCAATCAGAAATATTGACATTTAATGGACACAGAAGGGGCAGATTTTTTGGAAGACAAAATTTTTTCGCCTGTCATATAAAGCACCCAACCTAGTTTACACCTCACCTGTGCTCAGTAAAAATAATTTGGGAAAATTTGGAGTGTAAAAAAGAAACAACAGCACCCCAACCTTCACTTGAACTGAACTTGGGCTCTGACAACTCCAAAAATCCACCCTGACCAAAGCCTTGGGTTATCAAGAGGTGGAAACCAGCCACTCAGGGTGGCGGCACTTTTAAAAAGGTCCCCAGCATCAAGTCAAAGAATTGAAAAAGATTTTAAGAACGGAGATGTGTTTGACAAAACCCAGGCCCCGGAAGACCCCGCAAGACAACTGCTCAGGAGGAACGTTTGTTGGTTAAAAACCAAAGCAAGCCCCTTTCCCCCGCAGCAGAGCTCGAACAGGCTGGGCATCTCAATTTTCCCCGTATAACTGAACAGTTTGTAGATTCGTTTCGAATGGCCCCCATGGGCGAATTTTTGCCCAAAGTGTTTTGAATTTTGGGAGCTGGGAGGGCAGGTAAAAAGGCAATACACCCAAACAGTTGGGAAAAGAGATTGCAGACCCTGACTAACCCCCCAACT
>JARQOD010000001.1:103221909-103284973 GCA_033576555.1 Oophaga sylvatica
AAGTGTATAGTGCCCCCCAGAGTCGTTTTTCTCGGGGTCTTGGTGCTGGGGGTTGCGGGGGACCAGAAAACCCTTTTGTGTTGGTTTTATCCGACCCGGTTTTGCGATCACCGTTTTGTGGTAAATGGCAAAAAAAGTCCGCTTTTCTTTTAATTTCTCTCTCCTTGATGTGGGGCACTCAGAGGAAGGAAATAGGGTCCCGTCCCCCGGTCCCTTTCCCTGTTTTGCCTGGGTCCGCCTTCACCCTCCGGGCCCCCTTTGTCTTTTTTCAGGAAGAAAAGGCGGGCGCATGGAGTGCGTCCCCCGGATTGCTGTCCGGCCCCCCGGGAAAATTGGGGAGATTTTTCCTATTGGTTCTTTTTGTAAAATGTGATAGGATCTACCCTAAAAAAAAAAAAAAAAAGTAAATCAACCCCCTTTTACCCCTTAGTTGGGGAAAAAATTAATAATAAAAAAAAAATTGTATTTATTTCCATTGTCCTTTTGGGTTTGAAGTGCTAAAGTGAGTTGGGCTAAGTTAGGGTTAGGGTTGGAGTTAAAGTTAGGGTTAGGGATGGGGCTAAAGTTAGAATTAGGGTTAGGGTTGGGATTAGGGTTAGGGGTGTGTTAGGGTATGTTTCCCCAGGCAGAAACCGGCAGCACTTTGGACGCAGCACATGTCCGCTCCGTCCAAAGCACTGCCGGCTTTTGAACGCCAGTGATTCCGCATGTGTTCATTGAACCATGCAGAATCACCATGTCCTATACATTGGACGGTGATATTTATCTTGCGGAGACTGAGCGTCTCCATAAGATAAATGACCCAGAACACGAGTTCACATACCCCAGATGCGCCGCATTTGCGTATATGCAGGGTCCCTGCACGCATAGTGGAGATGGGATTTCATGAAATCCCATCCACTATGCTGTAACATCTGGTCGCTGCGGGTTGAACGCTGCGGATGTACGCAGCATCCTACCCGCAGCATTTACTGACCTTGGAAACATACCCTAAAGCCCCCATCTCACATAGCGAGATCGCTAGCGAGATCACTGAAGCGTCACAGATTTTGTGACGCAACAGCGACCTAGCCAGCGATCTCGCTACATGTGAAACGCAGCGGCGACCGCCCCCCTGCTGGATATCGCTGATCGTCATCGAATGTCCTGGACCATTTTTTCATTGTTGGAGTCCCTTTGGTATTCTAGGAGTCCCTGATTGTTTCTGGGGTCCCTAAGTGTCCCTGATGATCCCTGAGGGTCCCTAGGATTACCTGATGGTACCTGAGGGACCCTAGGAGTCCCTGATGGTCCCTGGGTGTCCCAGGAGTCCCTGATGATCCCTAGGGGACCCTAGGAGTCCCTGATCGTCCATGGGTGTCCCCAGGAGTCCCTGATTGTTCCTGGGGCTTCCTAGGAGTCGCTGATGGACCCAGATGGTCCCTAAGTGTCCCTGATGTTCCCTGGGGTACCTGATGGTCACTGGGAGTACTAGGAGTCCCTGATGGTCCATAGGAGTCCCTGAGGATACCTGGGGGTCCTTTATAGTCCCTGGGGTTCCATAGTAGTGTCTGTTGGTCCCTGGGGGTGCCTACAAGTCCCTTTTAGTCCCTGGGTGTCTCTAGGAGTGCCTGCTCGTCCTGGGGGTACTAGAAGTCCGTGATGGTCCATAGGAGTGTCTAGGGGTCCTTAGGGTTTCTGATGGTCCCTGGGGGTCCCTAGGAGTGCATAATAGTCCCTGGGGTTGCCTAGGAGTCCCTGATGGTCGTTGAGTGTCCCTAGAAGTGCCTGATGGTCCCTGGGGTGACTGATGGTCCATGGGAGTACTAGGAGTCCCTGATGGTCCATAGGAGACCCTGTGGGTCCCTAGGTGTCCGTTATCATCCCTAGGGTTCCCAAGGAGTGCCTAATGGTCCTTGGGGGTGCAAAGGAGTCCCTGATGGTCTCTGGGGGTCCATATGAGCCCCTGATGGTCCCTAGGAGTACTAGCAGTCCCTGATGGTACATAAAAGTCCATGAATGTCCCTGGGGGTTGGTGATGGTCCATGGGGTTCCCTAGGAGTGCCTGATGGTCCCTTTGTGTGCCTAGCAGTCTCTGGGGTCGTTAGGAGTCCGTGATGGTCCCTGGGGGTCCCTAAGAGTCCCTGATGTTCCCTGAGGGTCCCTAGTAGTCCCTGGGTGTCATTGATGGTCGCTAAGGGTGCCTCTGGATTCCTAATGGTCTATAGGAGTCACTGATAGTACATGAGGGTCGCTAGGCCCTTGATGGTCTCTGATGGTCTCTTGGGGTCCCTAGGAGTCCCTGATGTTCTCTGTGGGTGCCTGGAGTCCCTGATAGTCTCTGGGGGTCCCTAGGAGTCCCTGATGGTCCCTTGGGTTCCCTAGGATTTCCTGATGGTCTTTGAGGAACCCTAGGAGTCCCTGGTCGTCTCTGGTGGTCCCTAGGATTGCCTAATGGTCCCTGGGGGTGTCTAGGAGTCCCTGATGGTCTCTTGGGTCCCTAGGTGTCCCTGATGGTCCCTGGGGGTCCATAGGATTACTCGATGGTACCTCAGAGACCGTAGGGGTCCCTGATGGTACCTGTGGGTGCCTAGGAGTCCCTGATGCTCCCTAGGGGTCCGTAAGAGTGTCTGATGGTCCCTAGGGGGGGACTAGGAGTCCCTGATAGTCCCTTGGGGTCCCTAAGTGTCCTTGATGGTCCATAGGAGTCCCTGGGGTTCCCTACACGTCCCCAATGTTCCCTGGGGGTCCCTAGGAGTCCATGATGGTCCATAAGCATCCTTAGGGGTCCCTGATGGTCCTTAGGATTCGCTGATGGTCCCTAGGCTACCCTAGGGGTCCCTGATGTTACCTGGGGGTTCTTGATGGTCCCTGGGGTCCCCAGGAGTCCCTGATGGTCCATGGGGGTCCTTACGCATCCCTGATGGTCCATGGGGTCCCTAGGAGTCCCTGATGGTCTACTGGGTCCCTAGGAGTCCCTGATTGTCCCTGGTCAACCCTTGGCGTCCATAGGAGTCCCTGATGGTCCCTTGGCACCCCTAGGAGTCCCTGATGGTCCTCTGGGGTCCATAGGATTGCCTGATGGTCCCTTTGGGTGTCTAGCAGTCTCTGATAGTTTCTGGGGTCCCTAGGAGTCTCTGATGTACCCTGGAGGTCCCTAGGAGTCCTTGATGGTCCCTGATGGTCCTTATGAGTCTCTGATGGTTACTAGGGGTGCCTCGGGACTCCTGATGGTCCATAGGAGTCACTGATGGTCCATGTTGGTCCCTAGGCGTCCTTGATTGTCCTTGATGGTGCCTTGGGGTCCCTACGTTTCCCTGATGGTCCAAGGGAGTCCCTGGGGTTCCCTAGAAATTCCTGATGGCCCCTGAAGGTCCCTAGGAGTCCCTGATGGTCCATAAGAGTCCGTGGGGGTCCCTGATGGTCACTAGAAGTCCCTGTTGGTCCCTTGGCTACCCTACGAGTCCCTGATGTTACCTGGGGGTCCCTGATGGTCCCTGAGGGTCCCTAAGACTCACTGATGGTCCAGGGGGGTCCCTACGCATCCCTGATGGTCCATGGTGTCCCTAGGAATTCCTGATGGTCCACGGTGGTCCCTAGGAGTCCCTGGTTGTCCCTTGTAGTCCCTGGTCATCCCCGGGCATCCATTGAAATCCCTGATGGTCCCTTGGCGCCCCTATGATACCCTGATGGTCCCTTGGGGTCCCTAGGAGTCCGTTATAGTCCCTGTTGGTCCATGGGTGTTCCTAGGCATCCCTGATGGTCCAAGTAGGTCCCTAGGAGTCTCTGATGGTCCACAGGGGTCCTAGGAGTCCCTGATGGTCCCTAGGGGTCGTAAGTAGTCCCCGGTAGTCCCTGGGGTTCCTTCGTGGTACCTGATTGTCTCTGGAGGTCCCTGATGGTCCCTGGACGTCCCATCGAGTTGCTAATGGTACCTGGGGACCCCTATGAGTCTCTCATGTTCCCTGTGGGTGCCTAGGAGTCCATGATGGTCCACGCGGGTCCCTGATGTTCCATGGACATCCCTAGGAGTCCCTGATGGTCCCTAGGCGACCCTAGGAATCGCTGATTGTCCCTGGGGGTCCCTAGCAGTGCCTGATGTTCCCTGGGGTTTCCTAGGGTTTCATGATGGTCTTTGATGGACACTAGGAGTCCCAAGTACCCTTGGTTCTTGAGAAAATTTGTTAAAGCGAGATAGGAAACCCAATTCATTTTGATAGAAATGCCCCTAGGGGCGCCTCATTTAGGGGGTCGCAGATTTCTAAATAAACAACCTAGAAACATAGTTTTGGTTCCTAATTAAAGCCGAGGTTCTCCTTCAAAAATATCTCTGTCAGATTTTTGATTGGACCCCTGGTTCTGGAGAAAATCTGATTAAAGCAGTATAGGAAAAACGCATTCATTTTGATAGAAATGTCCCTAGGGGAACCTCCTTTAGGGGGTCGCAGATTTCTAAATAAACAACCTAGAAACATAATTTTAATATTACATGAAAGCAGAGGGTATCTTTCAAAAACATTTTTATCAGATTTTTGATTGGACCCTGGTTCTGGGGAAAATTTGGTTACAGTGAGATAGTTAAGCCCCATTGATTTTGGTAGACTAGGGGCACCTCATTTAGGGGGTCGCAGATTTCTAAATAAACAACCTAGAAACATAGTTTTGGTTCCTAATTAAAGCTGAGGTTCTCCTTCAAATATATCTCTGTCAGATTTTTGATTGGACCCCTGGTTCTGGAGAAAATTGATTAAAGCAGTATAGGAAAAGCCCATTCATTTTGTTAGAAATGTCCCTAGGGGAACCTCCTTTAGGGGGTCACAGATTTCTAAATAAACAACCTAGAAACATAATTTTAGAATTACATGAAAGCAGAGGGTCTCTTTCAAAAACATCTTTATCAGATTTTTGATTGGACCCCTGGTTCTGGGGAAAATTTGGTTACAGTGAGATAGTTAAACCCCATTGATTTTGGTAGACTAGGGGCACCTCATTTAGGGGGTCGCAGATTTCTAAATAAACAACCTAGAAACATAGTTTTGGTTCCTAATTAAAGCTGAGGTTCTCCTTCAAAAATATCTCTGTCAGATTTATGATTGGACCCCTGGTTCTGGAGAAAATCTGATTAAAGCAGTATAGGAAAAGCCCATTCATTTTGTTAGAAATGTCACTAGGGGAACCTCCTTTAGGGGGTCGCAGATTTCTAAATAAACAACCTAGAAACATAATTTTAGTATAAAATGAAAGTTGAGGGTTTCCTTCAAAAATGTCTCTGTCATATCTTTGAATGGACCCCTGGTTCTGGGGAAAATTTGGTTACAGTGAGATAGTTAAACCCCATTGATTTTGGTAGACTAGGGGCACCTCATTTAGGGGGTTGCAGATTTCTAAATAAACAACCTAGAAACATAATTTTAGTATAAAATGAAAGCTGAGGGTTTCCTTCAAAAATGTCTCTGTCAGATCTTTGATTGGACCCCTGGTTCGAGAGAAAATTTGGTTAAAGTGAGATAGGAAAACCCCATTCATTTTGGGATAAATTGGTACGCTGGTAGGTTTGGTACGCTGCCACGCACTGTCCGAGTAACGCAGAGCCTCCAAAATGGTTAGGAATACTTCCAATTATGCTAATAAATGTCCACACCAAATCTTATTGCTTTAAGATGCTTACTTTTTTAGATACAACCTTTTTAGATACAACCTTTTGCAGTTTTGTAAAAATCGGATGAAACTTAATTCGCGTTTTTACAAAAACGACACATCTCTGAGACACAATTTTTGTGACAAAGACTCAAGACAAGGAGTACTTTCAAATGACACCAGACTCGGCTTTCCAAAATAAGTAATGTCGAAGAAATCTGGGTCAAAAGTAGCAATAAACACAAAAAATTTAATAAAAAATGTGGTTTTTTTAGGGATTAGAGGGGTTTCCCTATTCGGCAAACTGACGATCTTGGTACCAAATCGATCGTCTCGACGAGACGAACGTTTCGATATATGGGGCACGAAAATGGCAGCGTGTCTTAATAATTCGCCTGCTTAAGACAATTCGACGCTAATTTGCCATTTTGCGCCAAAAAAAACCTAAACGCGTTAGAGGCGCGCAAATTGCGCGCCGTAGCGTGCCAAACAGTAGGTTGTCAAGGGCCAAAGTCAGTTTCGTCGCAGACTTGAATCCCGCAAATTTGCGTTTTGAGATTTCACCATATTTGGACCCGAGAATTAGCCTTTTCGCCCCAAAACGCTCCATACAAAACTTGGGGTGCCAAATGACTCAGGGGGTCCTAAAACATGTTTTTGGACACCAAAATTTTTTTCGAAGTCATCCTAACTTTTTTATTAGTCAGGCTGTTGAGTTTGACCCCGACGAGCAACCTTGTTGGCGATGCAGAACTCAGGGACGCAGGTGGGAATCGTCAGAAAAGCTGCCGTGTAACAAGGTACCAACAACCGCCGAGGTCGTTATATGAATCGCTGGATCGTTGCTGCATTGCTAAAGAGATCTGCCTGTTTGGCAGCTTACTAGCGACCATTTAGCGACGCACCAGCGATCCTTACCAGGTCGTATCGTTGTCGGGATCGCTGGTGCGTCGCTAAGTGAAACGGGACCCTTAGGGTTAGGTTTGTGGTCAGGGTTGGGATTAGGGTTAAGGGGTGAGTTGAGGTTAGGGTTATGGTTAGGTTGGGATTAGGGGTGTGTTGGGGTTAG
The DNA here is from genome assembly GCA_033576555.1 of Oophaga sylvatica. Classification (NCBI taxonomy): domain Eukaryota; kingdom Metazoa; phylum Chordata; class Amphibia; order Anura; family Dendrobatidae; genus Oophaga; species Oophaga sylvatica. Next base: position 103,228,595 of record JARQOD010000001.1, read on the forward strand.
GGTTGTGGTTAGCATTATGTTTGGGATTAGGGTTAGGGTTGGAATAAGAATTGAGGGGTTTCCACTGTTTAGGTACTTCGGGGGACTCCAAACGCGACATGACGCCACCATTGATTCCAGCCAATTTTGCGTTCAAAAAGTCAAATGGTGCTCCCTCCCTTCTGAGCTCTGCAGTGCTCCCAACATAAGGGGTATCAGCTTACTCAGGACAAATTGCAAAACCACTTTTGGGGGTCTAATTTCTCCTGTTATCCTTGGGAAAATAAAAATTGGGGGCTAAAAAAATCATTTTTGTGGGAAAAAAATTATTTTTTATTTTCACGGCTCTGTGATACAAACTTTAGTGAAACACTTTGGCTTTCAAAGATCTCACCACACATCTAGATAAGTTCCTTGGGGGTCTAGTTTCCAAAATGGTGTCACTTGGGGGGGTTTCTACTGTGTAGGCACATCAGGGGCTCTGCAAACGCAACATGACTCCCACAGACCATTCCATCAAAGTCTGCATTTCAAAATGACGCTCCTTCCCTCCCGAGCTTTGCCATGCTCCCAAACAGTGGTTTACCCCCACATATGGGGTATCAGCATACTCAGGACAAACTGCACAACAGCTTTTGGGGTCTAATTTCTCCTTTTATCCTTGGGAAAATAAAAAATTGGGGGCTAAAAAAAAACATTTTTGTGTAAAAAAATAATTTTTAAGTTTCACGGCTCTACGTTATAAACTTCTGTGAATCATTTTGGGGTTTAAAGTGCTCACCACACATCTAGATAAGTTTCTTAAGGGGTCTAGTTTTCAAAATGGTGTCATTTGGGGGTTTCCACTGTTTAGGCACATCAGGGGCTCTCTAAATGTGACATGGCGTCTGATCTCTATTCCAGCCAATTCTACGTTGAATAAGTCAAACAGTGCTCCTTCACTTCTGAGCTCTGCCATGCGCCCAAACAGTAGTTTACCCCCACATATGGGGTATCAGCGTACTCAGGACAAATTGCACAATAACTCTTGGGGTCCAATTTCTTCTGTTACCATTGGGAAAATAAAAAATTGGGGAGAAAATATAATTTTTGTGGAAAAAAATATAATTTTTTTTAATTTTATAGCTCTATATTATAAACTTCTGTGAAGCCCTTGGGGGTTGAAAGTTCTCACCACACATCTAGATAAGTTCCTTTGGGGGGTCTAGTTTCTAAAATGGGGTCACTTGTTGGGGTTTCCACTGTTTATTCACATCAGTGGCTCTCCAAACTCGACATGACACCCGCAGACCATTACATCAAAGTCTGCAATCCAAAATGTCACTACTTCTTTACCGAGCCCCGACGTGTGCCCATACAGTAGTTTTCTCCCACTTATAGGGTATCAGCGTACTCAGGACAAATTGAACAGCAACTTTTGATGTCCTATTTCATCTGTTACCCTTGGGAAAGTAAAAAACTGGGGACTAAAAGATTATGTTTGTGAAAAAAATATGATTTTTTTTATTTTCACTCCCGGGCGTTATAAACTTCTGTGAAGCACTTTGGGGTTCAAAGTTCTCACCACACATCTAGATAAGTTTCCTTGAAGGTCTAGTTTCCAAAATGGGGTCACTTGTGGGGGTAACCACTGTTTAGGCACATCAGCGGCTCTCCAAACGTGACATGACACCCTCAGACGATTCCATCAAAGTCTGCATTACAAAATGTCACTACTTCTCTTCCAAGCACCGACATGTGCCCGCACAGTAGTTTTCTCCCACATATGGGGTATCATCGTACTCAGGACAAATTGGACAACAACCTTTAGTTCCAATTTCTCCTGTTACCCTTGGGAAAATAAAAAACTGGGGACTAAAATCATGTTTGTGGCAAAAATATGATTTTTTTATTTTCACGCTTGAGCTGTTAAAAACTTTAGTGAAACACCTGGGAGTTCAAAGTTCTCATCACACATCTAGATAAGTTCCTGGAGGGGTCTAGTTTCCAAAATGGTGTCACTTGTGTGGGTTTCAACTATTTAGGCACATCAGGGCTCTCCAAACGCGACATGGCGTCCAATCTCGATTCCAGCCAATTTTGGTTTGAAAAAGTCAAATGGCACTCCTTCCCTTCCGAGCTCTGTCGTGCGCCCAAACAGTGGTTCCCCCCACATATGGGGTATCAGCCTACTCAGGACAAATTGTACAACAACTTTTGTGATCCAATTTCTCCTGTTACCCTTGGGAAAATAAAAATTGGTAACTAAAAGTTTTTTTTTGTGGGAAAAAAATAGGATTTTTTGTGCTCGGGCATTATAAACTTATGTGAAGCACTTGGGGGTTCAAAGTGCTCACCACAGATCTAGATAAGTTCCTTAGGGTGTCTAGTTTCCAAAATGGGGTCATTTGTGGGGGGTTTCCACTGTTTAGGCACATCAGGGACTCTGCAAACTGAACAAGACACCCATCAAAGTTTGCATTCCAAAACATCATTACTTCCTTTCTGAGGCCCAAACAGTTTCCCCCCACATATGGGATATCAGCATACTCAGGACAAATTGGACAACAACTTTTGGGGTCCAATTTCCTTGGGAAAAATCAAAAATTAAGGACTAAAAAATAATTTTTGTGCTTTTTTTTTTCACACCCAGGCATTATAAATTTTAGTGAAATACTTGGGGGTTCAAAGTGCTCATAACAGATCTAGATAAGTTACTTAGAGGGTCTAGTTTCCAAAATGGTGTCACTTGTGGGGGTTTCCACTGTTTAGGCACATCAGGGGCTCTTCAAACGTGACATGGCGTCCAATCTCAATTCCAGCCAATTTTGGTTTAAAAAAGTAAAACGGCGTTCCTTCCTTTCCGAGCCCTGCAGTGCGCCCAGACAGTGGTTTTTCCCCACATATAGGGTATCGGCTTGCTCAGGAGAAATTGCACAACAACTTTATCTGTCATTTTCTCTTTTTACCCTTGTGAAAATAAAAAATTGTTTGTAAATGATCATTTTCGTGACTAAAAAGCTAAATGCTCATTTTTTCCTTCCACGTTACTTCAGCTCCTGTGAAGCACCTGAAAGGTTAATTGAATGTGATTTTGAGTACCTTGAGGGGTGCAGATTTTAGAATGGTGTCACTTTTGGGTATTTTCTGCCATATAGACCCCTCAAAGTGACTTCAAATGTCAGGTGGTCCCTAAAAAAAATGGTTTTGTAAGTTATGTTGTAAAAATGATAAATCGCTGGTCAACTTTTAACCCTTATAACTTCCTAACTAAAAAAAATTTTGGTTCCAAAATTGTGCTGATGTACAGTAGACATGCGGGAAATATTATTTAATAAGTATTATGTGTGACATATCTCTCTAATTTAAGGGAATAAAATTTCAAAGGTTGAAAATTGCAAAATTTTCAAAATTTTCACCATATTTACTTTTTTTTCATAAATAAATGCAAGTTATATCGAAATTTTACCACTACCATGAAGTACAATATGTCACGAGAAAACATTCTCAGAATCGCGAAGATCCGTTGAACCGTTCAAGAGTTATAACCTCATAAAGAGACAGTGACCAGAATTGTAAAAATTGGCCCGGTCATTAACGTACATACCACCCTTGGGGATTAAGGGGTTACAACATAACATTTTAGAGATTCAGTGAACATGGCGAATTTGAACAATTTTTGATTTGTTTCTCATAAATTATCTAAAATCGCTGATGCCATTATTTTACAAGTTGCAGAACATTGCATCAGCCAGAGAAGGATCATATGTCCTAGGGCAAGCTACCTCATAATGCCTCACAGCTATCTTATCACATGGTATAACACAGCCAAACAAAAGGCCCCATTATAGTATGTTTAAAAGCAGAAGCAGAAAATTTGCAGCAGCCTGTTGTGAATGAGTTAGAAATGAATTCTGAGCAGAAGCTCCCTCTGGTGGTTACAAACAGTACTGAACTATTCAATGAAGATTGTGAAGATTGGCAATCAGGTGTTACAGACTGGTCTTATATAAGGGAGGTTCCCTCCCATCAGGGTTGCCGGTGATCAATTGTTCTTGTCTCAACTTTGGTTCCTGGTTTCTTGGAAGCTTGCTTTGTCTTGCCTGCATCTTCTGCTAACAGATAAGATATTTTCTGCTTTTATTTTTGTGCTTGCTTTTTGCATTTTGTCCTGCACTTCTGTGGAGGTCAGCCAGGTCCCCTCCCGGGGCTTGTGCTCCTCTCAGTTTATCTGAGCCACTGTTATTTGTTCATTTGCCTTTTCCAGTTTTTTCAGTGGCTGCGGCTTAGTTTTGTTACACCAGAGAACTAATTTAGGTGGTAGAGGTCGTGTGATCTCAGGTGTTTTTGCAATTAGTGAGTTGGTTTTTTTTTTTAGGGTTTTTTGGATTGCAGTAAGTGTCCTTCCTATCCTTTTCTTTCTGGGAGGATTGGGCCCCGGCGTTTGCTCATGCTATTTTCTGTCTGTGTCTGTATTTCCTCTTGTCTAACTGCCATTACATGTTTGGGGGCTTCCTATGTTCTTTGGGGATCTGCTCCGGGGCAGATAGTTTTCCTCTTTCTATCTTTAGGTGTAGTTAGCTTCTCAGGCTGTGACGAGGCGTCTAGGACCAACGTAGGTACGCTCCACGGCTGCCTTTAGTTGTGGTGGTTAGTCAGGGTACTGCAATCCAGTAGATTCCAACCTCTCTGGTGTATTGCCTTTTTTACCTGCTCTCCTCAGCTACCAAATCATAACAGCAGCCATTTTATGGTGAATCTGAAGTTAGAGGACACCATAGCTCAAGACAAGCCATAGAATTAGAGACAGAAAGCCATAAAATGCTAAACAAACAGTAAAAGTCCACTCAGGTGTTGTCTCTGCATTGCCTCTGTTTTCAAAAATTGCCAAAAACTGTCCTAGTTTTACCACAATGGGAACAACAAAATGTTCCCATGCATGTTTAACCCCTTCACCCCCAAGGGTGGTTTGCATGTTAATGACCGGGCCAATTTTTACAATTCTGACCACTGTCTCTTTATGAGGTTATTACTCTGGAACGCTTCAACGGATCTTTGCGATTCTGAGATTGTTTTCTCGCGACATATTGTACTTCACGTTAGAAGTAAAATTTCTTCGATATAACTTGCGTTTATTTTTGAAAAAAACGCAAATATGGCGAAAATTTTTAAAATTTTGCAATTTTCAAACTTTGAATTTTTATTCCCTTAAAACAGAGAAATATGTCACATAAAATAGTTAAGAAATAACATTTCCCACATGTCTACTTTACATCAGCACAATTTTGGAACCAAAATTTTTTTTTGTTAGGAAGTTATAAGGGTTAAAAGTTGACCAGCGATTTCTCATTTTTACAACAAAATTTACAAAGTCATTTTTTTTAGGGACCACCTCTCATTTGAAGTCACTTTGAGGGGTCTATATGGCAGAAAATACCCAAAAGTGACACCATTCTAAAAACTGCACCCTCAAGGTACTCAAAACCACATTCAAGAAGATTATTAACCCTTCAGGTGCTTCACAGGAACTAAAGCAACGTGGAAGGAAAAAATGAATATTTAACTTTTTAGCCACAAAAATGATCTTTTACAAACTTTTTTTTTATTTTCACAAGGGTAAAAGGAGAAAATGGACAGATAAGGTTGTTATGCAATTTCTCCTGAGTACGCCAATACCCAATATGTGGGGAAAAACCACTGTTTGGGCACACGGCAAGCTCGTAAGGGAAGGAGCGCCGTTTGACTTTTTCAAACTAAAATTGGCTGGAATTGAGATTGGACGCCATGTCGTGTTTGGAGAGCCCCTGATGCGCCTAAACAGTGGAAACCCCCACAAGTGACACCATTTTGGAAACTAGACCCCCTAAGGTACTTATCTAGATCTGTTGTGAGCACTTTAAACCCCCAAGTGTTTCACAAAAGCTTATAATGCCTGGGTGTGAAAAAAAAAAAACAATTTTCCACAAAAATGATTTTTTAGTCCCAAATTTTTGAATTTTCCCAAGGAAATTGGACCCCAAAAGTTGTTGTCCAATTTGTCCTGAGTACGCTGATACCCCATATGTGGGGGGGGAAACTGTTTGGGTGCACGGCAGGGCTTGGAAAGGAAGTAGTAACGTTTTGGAATGCAGACGTTGATGGGGGTCATGTTCCGTTTGCAGTGCCCCAGATGAGCCTAAATAGTGGAAACCCCCCACAAGTGACCCCATTTTGGAAACTAGACCCCTAAGGAACTTATCTAGATCTTTGGTGAGCACTTTGAACCCCCAAGTGCTTCACACAAGTTTATAATGCCCGGGCATGAAAATAAAAAATCCTATTTTTTTCCCACAAAAATTATCTTTTAGTCACTAATTTTTTATTTTCCCAAGGGTAACAGGAGAAATTGGACCACATAAGTTGTTGTCCAATTTGTCCTGAGTACGCTGATACCCCATATGTGGGGGGGAACCACTGTTTGGGCTCACGGCAGAGCTCGGAATGAAGGAGCACCATTTGACTTTTCCCAACCAAAATTGGCTGGAATTGAGATTGGATGCCATGTTGCATTTGGAGAGCCCCTGATGTGCCTAAACAGTGGAAACCCCCCACAAATGACCCCATTTGGGAAACTAGACCCCCTAAGGAACTTTTCTAGATCTTTGGTGAGCAATTTGAACCCCCAAGTGCTTCACACAAGTTTATAATGTAGAGCCGTAAAATTTAAAAATCATATTTTTTCCACAAAAATGATCTTTTCACCCCAATTTTTATTTTTCCAAGGGTAACAAGACTCCAAAAGTTATTGTGCAATTTGTCCTGAGTGCGCTGATACCCCATATGTGGGGGTAAACCACTGTTTGGGTGAATGGCAGAGTTTGGAAGGGAAGGAGCGCCGTCTGACTTTTTCAACGCAGAATTGGCTGGACGCCATGTCGTGTTTGGAGAGCTCCTGATCTGCCTAAACAGTGGAAACCCCCATAAATGACACCATTTTGGAAACTAGACCCCTCAAGGAACTTATCTAGATGTGTGGTGAGAACTTTTAACCCCCAGGTGTTTCACTAAAGTTTATAACGTACAGCCGTAAAATAAAAAATCCTTTTTTTTTTTTACAAAAATGATTTTTTCGCCCCCAATATTTTATTTTCACAAGGGTAACAGGAGAAATTGGACCCCAAAAGTTGTTGTCCAATTTGTCCTGAGTACGCTGATACCCAATATGTGGGAGAAAACTACTGTATGGGCGCACGTCAGGGCTCGGAAGGGAAGTAGTGACGTTTTGGATTGCAGACTTTGATGGAATGGTCTGTGGGCGTCATGTCGCATTTGGAGAGCCCCTGATGCGCCTAAACAGTGGAAATCCCCCACAAGTGACCCTATTTTGGAAAATAGACCCCACAAGGAACTTGTCTAGATGTGTGGTGAGCACTTTGAACCCCGAAGTGCTTCACAGAAGTTTATAACGCACAGCCGTAAAATAAAAAATCCTTTTTTTTTTTGCAAAAATGATTTTTTTGCCCCAATATTTTATTTTTACAAGTGTAACAGGAGAAATTGGACCCCAAAAGTTGTTGTCCAATTTGTCCTGAGTACGCTGATATCCAATATGTGGGAGAAAACTACTGTATGGGTACACGTTGGGGCTCGGAAGGGAAGTAGTGACGTTTTGGATTGCAGACTTTGATGGAATGGTCTGGGGGCGTCATGTCGCATTTGGAGAGCCCCTGATGCGCCTAAACAGTGGAAATCCCCAACAAGTGACCCTATTTTGGAAAATAGACCCCACAAGGAACTTATCTAGATGTGTGGTGAGCGCTATGAAGCCCCAAGTGCTTCACAGAAGTTTATAATGTACAGCCGTAAAAAACAAAAAAATAATTTTTTTTGTACAAAAATGATATTTTCGCCCCCAGTTTTTTATTTTCCCAAGGGTAACAGAAGAAATAGGACAAATTGCACAATAACTCTTGGGGTCCAGAGTACGCTGATACCCCATATGTGGGGATAAACTACTGTTTGGACGCATGGCAGAGCTGAGAAGTGAAGGAGCACCGTTTGACTTTTTCAACGCAGAATTGGCTGGAATTGAGATCAGACGCCATGTCACATTTGGAGAGCCCCTGATGTGCCTAAACAGCGGAAACCCCCCAATTCTAACTCCAACCCTAACCCCAACACACCCCTAACCCTAGTCCCAACCCTAACCACAAACCTAACCCTAACACACCCCTAATCCCAACCCTAACCCTAATCCTAACTTTAGCACCAACCCTAACCTAACTTTAGCCGCAACCCTAACCCTAACCCTAATGGGAAAATGGAAATAATTACTTTTTTTAATTTTATTATTTTTCCCTTACTAAGGGGGTGATAAAGGGGGGTTTGATTTACTATTTATAGCGGGTTTTTATGATTGGCAGCTGTCACGCTAAAAGACGCTTTTTATTGCAAAAATAGTTTTTGCATCATCACATTTTGAGAGCTATAATTTTTGCATATTTTGGCCCACAGAGTCATGTGAGGTCTTATTTTTTGCGGGACGAGTTGACGTTTTTATTGGTACCATGTTTGAGCACGTGACGTTTTTTGATCGCTTTTTATTTCGATTTTTGAGAGGTTAGAATGAACAAAAATCAGCAATTCATGAATTTCTTTTGGGGGAGGCGTTTATACCGTTCCGCGTGTGGTGAAATTGATAAAGCAGTTTTATTCTTCGGGTCAGTACGATTATGGAGATACCTCATTTATATCATTTTTTCATGTTTTGGCGCTTTTATAGAATAAAAACAATTTTATATAAAAAATAATTATTTTTGCATCGCTTTATTCTGCGAGCTATAACTTTTTTATTTTTTCGCTGATGATGCTGTATGATGGCTCGTTTTTTGCGGGACAAGATGACGTTTTCAGCGGTACCATGTTTTTTTATATCGGTCTTTTTGATCGCGTGTTATTCCACTTTTTGTTCGGCGGTATGATGATAAAGCATTGATTTTTTGCTTCGGTTTTTTTTTTTTTTTTTAAGGGGTTCACTAAAGGGGTTAACTAGTGGGACAATTTTATAGGGGGGGTCGTTACGGACGCGGCGATACCAAATATGTGTACTTTTATTGCTTTGTTTTTTTTATTTACAGGAAGAAGTGAATTTATTGGGGAATTTTTTTTTTTTTTTTAATTTATTTTGGATTTTTTTTTAAAACATGTTTATTTTTATTTTTTTAACTTTTTACTTTGTCCCAGGGTGGGACATCACTGTATTTTGTCAGATCACTGGTGTGACAGTGTGCACAGCACTCTGTCACACCAGCGATCGCTCAGGCAGTGCAGCAGGCTTCTCAGTGCCTGCTCTCAGCAGGCACTGAGGAAGCCGCCTCCCTCCAGGACCCCGGCGCCATCTTGGATCCAGGTCCTGGGAGGGAGGAAGCCCTCAGAACAGCGCGATCACATCGCGCTGCTCTGAGGGTCTCAGGGGGGTGCGCAGGGAGCCCCCACCCTGCGCGATCCTCCCCTGTGCCCCCAGTACACCGCGATCATGTTTGATCGCGGTGTGCAAGGGGTTAATGTGCCGGGAGCTGTCCGTGACCGCTCCTGACACACAGTCATGGGTGTCAGCTGTGATAATCAGCTGACACCCGGCCGCGATCGGCTGCGCTCCCCCCGGGAGCGCGTCCGATCGCACGAGACGTACTATCCTGTCCATGGTCATACGGGCCCAGGTACCATGGACGGGATAGTACGTCCGATGGCAGTAAGGGGTTAATGGCATATACACCTTTGGCATGACAATTGTTGGTTTTAGTTTTGGAGTACCTTCAATTGGAAAATTTTAGAAAATTTGTCAAATCAGGCAAATTCAAATTTTTAACCGATTTGCTAATCTATACAAGCAGCCTGTTATGAATGTGCTAGAGATGGTTTCTGAGCAGAGGCTCCCTCTGGTGGTTACAGACAGTACTGAACCTTTCAGCGAGGAATGGCAATCTGGGATCACGGACTGGGCTGATATAAGGGAGGTTCCCTCCCATGATGGTTGCCGGTGAGCAATTGTTCTTGTCTCAATTGTGGTTCCTGGTTCATTTGGAAGTTTGCTGAGTCTTGCCTGCATCTTCTGCTTTCAGATAAGATATTTTCTGCTTTTATTTTTTTGCTTGCTTTTTGCATAGTTCCCTGCACTTCTGTGGAGGTCAGTCGGGTCCCCTCTTGGGGCTCGTGCTCCTCTCAGTTTATCTGAAGCCACTGTTATTTGTTCATTTGCTTTTTTCTGTTTTTTCAGTGGCTGCGGCTTAGTTTTGTTACACCAGAGATCTGATTTAGGTGGTAGAGATCGTGTGATCTCAGGTGTTTTTGCAATCAGAGGAGTCGGTATTTTTTAGGTTTTTCTTTGGATTGCAGTGAGAATCCTTTCCTGTACTTTTCTGTATAGACAGATTGGGCCCTAGCGTTTGTTCATACTATTTTCTGTCTGTGTCCGTGCTTCTTCTTGTCTAACCGCCATTACATGTTTGGGGGCTTCCTATTTTCTTTTGGGATCTGCTCCGGGGCAGATAGCTTTCCTCTTTCTGCCTTTAGGTGTAGTTATCTCTCAGGCTGTGACGAGGCGTCTAAGATCAACGTAGGAACGCTCCACGGCTACCTCTAGTTGTGTGGTTAGTTCAGGTTACTGCAATTCAATAGGTTCCAGCCTCTCTGGTGTATTGCCGTATTTGCTTTTTCTCCTCAGCTACCTAAACATAACAGTATCACCGGCCCAAACTGAAAATTATATGGTACTCACAGAAGGGAAAAATAGTGTGGAAAGAAAAAAAAAAGTTGTCAGAGTTGTCACAGATTTTTTTTCCTGTTTGTTGCATTTTTTCCCTCTTTTTCTCTGGGTGCTGAGGAGGTTTTTTTTTTTCTCTCTCAATGGAGCTTGCACAGTTGTCTGGCCGTGTGGATCAGCTTGCCACTGAGGTTCGGAGTATTGCTACCTATCTTGCTAGGTTGCCGGTTGTGGAACCTAGGATTCCCATGCCAGATTTGTTTTTGGGGGATCGGGCTAAATTTCTGAATTTCAAAACTAACTGTAAGTTGTTTTTTGCTTTAATGCCTAAGTCCTCAGGGAACGCAGCACAGCAGGTTCAAATTGTCTTCTCCCTGCTGCGCGGCGACCCTCAGGATTGGGCTTTTTCCCTGACACCTGGGGATCCTGTTTTGAATGATATTGATGTATTTTTTCTGGCTCTGGGGTTATTGTACGATGAACCTAATGTCACTGATCAAGCTGAAAAAACTTTGTTGCCATTAAATCAGGGTCTTGAAGATGCTGAGTTGTACTGTCAGAAATTCCGAAAGTGGGCAGTCCTGACCAAATGGAATGATGATGCTTTAGCAGCCCTTTTTGGAAGGGGCTGTCAGAGAATTTAAAGGATGTTATGGTGGGATTCCCTGCTCCCTCTGGTCTCAATGATTCTATGTCATTGGCTATTCAAATTGACAGACGTTTGCGTGAGCGCAGAGGTATGCGTGAGATAGTGTTGCCTTGTGAGCCAGCTTCTGAGCCCATGCAGTGTGATGGAGTGACTTCTGGGGCATAGCGTCATGAGTTTCGAAAACGCAATGGGTTATGTTTCTACTGTGGTGATGCCTCTCATGCTATTTCAGTCTGCCCTAAGCGGGGAAGACGTTTTGCACGCTCAGTTGTCTTGGGTAGTGTTCAGACTAAATTTCTGTTGACTGTTACCCTGATTTGCTCCCTGTCCACATTTTCTGCTCAGGCTTTTGTTGATTCGGGAGCAGCTATTAACCTGATGGATTTTGACATTGCCAAACGTTGTGGGTTTCCCATGATACCCCTGCGGAAGTCTATTCCCCTACTGGGCATTGATTCTACCCCTTTGGTGGGGGAATAAACCCCAGTTTTCTACTCAGGTGATAATGAGGGTTGAACCAGATCATCAGGAGAGTTGCAAATTTCTAGTGCTGCATAATCTGCATGACATTATTGTACTAGGTTTCCCTTGGTTACAGTCTCATAATCCTGCCAAGTGAATGTAGATGTAGATGTAACAGTAATAATTGTCAGGCATGCGTTTAGATGTAGATGTAGAACACTTACTGTCACGACAGCAAAGGACTGGGTAAAGGAGGGAGGAAATCCTGGCTCCGTACGGGTGATGATCGGACCGCGCACCCAGAGCGGGCACACCGAGAGTGCCGGGGCAGGGAGCGTCCTCCCTGCAGCTGGAACAAACTTGCTGTGCTGGGGCACTGAAAGTCCGGAAGTAGCGCGGCGTCCTCAGGCCACGAGGCGCCGCTCGTACGAGATGGACAGGACGGGGGCGGGACAAAAAATTGGTGACGTCACCGTAGTACAAGAGGCAGGAAGGGTCAAAAATCTTTCCGACGCGTTTCAAAGGCACACGGACCTTCTTCGTCAGGGATAGAGACCCATAGCAGAGCCAGCCTTATGTACCTATGGCGAACCCCCGCCCTCCCTCCTTGTTATAGTGAGCTAGAGAAAGAGTGTTTGATTGCTGAGCCATGTGTTTTAAGATGAAAACAATAAGAAATAGTAGAACAGGATGGTGTTTAGAGAAAAAAATAATAAAATAAATGCATCTAAGTGTGCAGTATTACTTGAATAGTAGCTTAAAATAAAAAACTTTATTTGATTAAAATAGGAGAAATAGACCTTAAAATGTAACTATTAGAGCCCTCTGTGAATCAGTATATATATATATATACATATACATGCCCATAAAAAGGGGTCAAATTAATGTTATACTGACTAAATGAAATACAATAAAATAAAATGAAATAGAATAAAATGAATAGAGCAAACCATGCCAGTTGTGAGATAATAATCATAGAACCTATCTCACAAAAATTGAAAATTTAGAATGTTTTTCCATAAAAACAAACTTGCATGCGGACACTATTTGCACTAAATGCCACCGTAAAGAAGTGGATGCAAATAGCTATATTGACATCAACAGCTGCCATCTTCCCATTTGGCTAACTAGTATTTCTAAAGGCCAATTTACAAGGGTGAGACGCAATTGCTCGAATATTCAGGATTACCACCAGGAAATTGATCATTTGACACAACAGTTTGTGGAAAAAGGCTACCCTATGTCATTGTTACAAAAAGATAAAATAGAAGTCGAACAGTTACCTAGGGATAGCCTGGTCCACAAGGTTCAACCTGCTATAACACGCCCACCCTCTATCATGGAACAAATTTGGGATTTACCAATTGTTACTCAGTTCCATCACAATTACAAACAATTCAGAAATATAATCTCTAAACATTGGTTTATCCTTCAGGGGGACAGAAAAATTGGTGAATTTTTAGCACCCCATCCAAAATTCATTTTCAGGAAGGCCCAAACTCTGGGTAATCTGATTGCTAGCACTATCAAAGATAATTCTTGTGTACCACTAGTCACCTCTTCTAAGGGTTTTGTACCCTGCGGCACATGTTTATGTTGCATTAAGACCAATTTTCAGAAAACTAGGCAGATTACATTTCAAGATGCACATAATAAACAACACTTTGAGATTAGAGACTTCATTACATGTTCTACCGCAGGAGTCATTTATCTAATTCAGTGCCCCTGTAGCAAAATTTATGTTGGGCGTACAAAACGCAGGCTCCTGGACCGTTTGAGGGAACATTTCAACAACATCAAAAAGGGTTTCCTAGGTCACCCTCTTTCCAGGCACTTTTCTGAATATCACAACAAATCTGTTTGTGGTATCCATTTCTGTGGTATACAGGTTATCCACAAGAACAAGAGGGGTGGGGATTACATTAGAAAAATGTCTAGGATGGAATCTCAATGGATCTTCACCCTGGATAGCCTGGCCACTACAGGGTTGAACCACGAGATTGAATTATATGCGTTTTCTTAGGTCATCAATCAGGATTTGTGTCGTATTACGATATTCACGTCTTACCCCATCAGGGGGTTTTTATCAACTTTTAGTTGTAAACTGGGGACTATAATGGACAGAATAATGAGCATACGCATGCAAGTTTGTTTTTATGGAAAAACATTCAAAATTTTAAATTTTTGTGAGATAGGTTCTATGATTATTATCTCACAACTGGCAAGATTTGCTCTATTCATTTTATTCTATTTCATTTTATTTTATTGTATTTCATTTAGTCAGTATAACATTAATTTGACCCCTTTTTATGGGCATGTATATATATATATATACTGATTCACAGAGGGCTCTAATAGTTACATTTTAAGGTCTATTTCTCCTATTTTAATCAAATAAAGTTTTTTATTTTAAGCTACTATTCAAGTAATACTGCACACTTAGATGCATTTATTTTATTATTTTTTTCTCTAAACACCATCCTGTTCTACTATTTCTTATTGTTTTCATCTTAAAACACATGGCTCAGCAATCAAACACTCTTTCTCTAGCTCACTATCACAAGGAGGGAGGGCGGGGGTTCGCCATAGGTACATAAGGCTGGCTCTGCTATGGGTCTCTATCCCTGACGAAGAAGGTCCGTGTGCCTTTGAAACGCGTCGGAAAGATTTTTGACCCTTCCTGCCTCTTGTACTACGGTGACGTCACCAATTTTTTGTCCCGCCCCCGTCCTGTCCATCTCGTACGAGCGGCGCCTCGTGGCCTGAGGACGCTGCGCTACTTCCGGACTTTCAGTGCCCCAGCACAGCAAGTTTGTTCCAGCTGCAGGGAGGACGCTCCCTGCCCCGGCACTCTCGGTGTGCCCGCTCTGGGTGCGCGGTCCGATCATCACCCGTACGGAGCCAGGATTTCCTCCCTCCTTTACCCAGTCCTTTGCTGTCGTGACAGTAAGTGTTCTACATCTACATCTAAACGCATGCCTGACAATTATTACTGTTACATCTACATCTACATTCACTTGGCATTTTATCACCTTGTGGGGGCATTTCTTCTTCTTGCATGCATGGTATAGAGGCCCAGGTAGTTAGTTGATTATTCATTTATGCGTACCATTTTCTGGTTACTTAGAGTCGGCATCAGCGCAGCAGCTGACTCAACTCCAGCGGCCTCTTTTCACATCAATCTTCCGTGTCTACTCAGTAGACCCCCACCCTGTAGGTAGCGCCAGTGTATTTTCTATTTTCATTTTTAGTCTCATAATCCTGTTTTGGATTGGAAATCTGTGTCTGTGACCAGTTGGGGCTGCCAATGTGTTCATGCTGACACTCCTGTTTTCTCTGCCTCTCCCAGTCTCAGGATGTTCTTGACTTTTTGACAGATTTTCCGGATGTATTTAGTGATAGTAAATCTGCATCCTTGCCCCCTCACAGGAGCTATGATTGCGCTATTGAATTAGTGCCTGGTGGTAAATTTACTATAGGTCGCCTTTTTAACTTGTCTGTACCTGAACACGATGCTATGCGATCTTATATCAAGGAGTCATTGGAGAAGGGTCATATCAGACCATCCTCTTCACCCTTCTGTGCCGGTTTTTTTCTTTGTGGCCAAAAAGGATGGTTCATTGAGGCCATGTATTGATTATCATCTTTTGAATAAGATCACTGTGAAGTATCAATATCCGTTACCCTTGATTTCTGACCTGTTTTCCAGAGTGAAAAGTGCTAGTTGGTTTACCAAGCTTGACCTCAGGGGGGCGTATAACCTTATTCGCATTAAGCATGGGGATGAATGGAAGACGGCGTTTAATACCCCAGAGGGGCATTTTGAGTACCTAGTGATGCCCTTTGGGCTCACTAATGCTCCTTCCGTCTTCCAATCCTTCATGAATGATATTTTCAGGGATTTTGTGGATAAATTTCTGATTGTTTATTTGGATGATATCTTGATTTTTTCCAATGACTGGGACTTTCATGTGAAACATGTTCGGACTGTGTTCCAGATTTTGAGAGAGAATGCACTGTATGTGAAGGGATCAAAGTGTCTTTTTGGCGTACAGAAGGTCTCATTTTTGGGATTCATTTTGTCTCCGTCTGTTATTGAAATGGACCCGGTCAAGGTTCAAGCCATCTGTGATTGGGTCCAACCTACTTCATTAAAGACTCTTCAGAGATTTTTGGGTTTTGCCAATTTTTATCGTAAATTTATTGGTAATTTCTCCGGTATTGTTAAACCATTCACTGATTTGACCAAAAAGGGTTCTGATATGGTGAATTTGCCTCCTGAGGCAGTTTCTGTGTTTCAGGAACTTAAGCAGAGATTCACTTCTGCTCCTGTTCTACGGCAGCCTGATGTTTCTCTACCGTTTCAGGTGGAGGTTGATGCCTCTGAAATTGGGGCAGGTGCCGTTTTGTCCCAAAGAGATCCAGAGACCTCTAAAAGTAACCCTTGTACCTTTTTCTCTCGAAAATTTTCTCCAACTGAACGTAATTATGACGTGGGTAATCGGGAGTTATTGGCCATGAAGTGGGCCTTTGAAGAGTGGAGACATTGGCTGGAAGGAGCCAAACATCAGGTGGTGGTCCTCACGGACCATAAGAATCTGGTTTATCTCGAATCAGCCAAGCGACTTAATCCTAGACAGGCCAGGTGGGCCTTGTTTTTCACACGTTTTAATTTTGTGGTTTCTTTTCTTCCTGGCACTAAGAATGTTAAGGCGGATGCCCTCTCGAGGAGTTTCTTTGCGGACTTTCCTGAGTTATCTGATCCTACTGTTATTTTGAAAGAGGGTGTAGTTCTTTCTGCCATCTCGCCCAATTTGAGACTGGCTCTGGAAGGGTGTCAATAGGATAAACCTGGGAAATTGGGAAATTGTTTGTCCCAGACCAGTGGAAGAAGAGTGTGATGTCTGAGATTCATTGTTCCGCGTTGGCTGGTCATCCCGGTATTTTTGGTACCAGAGACTTGGTGAGTCGGTCCTTTTGGTGGCCTACTTTGTCTCGTGACGTCAGGGAATTTGTGCAGTCCTGTGGGACTTGCTCTCGCTCCAAGCCTTGCTCTCGCTCTAGTGGTTTGTTAATGCCATTACCTGTGCCCAAGAGGCCATGGACCCATATCTCTATTGATTTTATTTCCGACCTCCCTGTTTCTCAGAGAATGACCGTTATCTGGGTAATCTGTGATAGGTTTTCCAAGATGATACATCTTGTGCCATTACCTAAGTTACCTTCCTCCTCCGAATTGGTGCCTTTGTTCCTTCAGCACGTGGTTCGGTTACATGGCATTCCGGAGAACATTGTGTCTGACAGAGGAGTCCAGTTTGTTTCCAGATTTTGGAGGACATTTTGTTCTAAACTTGGTGTTCAATTATCTTTCTCCTCTGCTTTTCATCCTCAGACCAATGGACAAACCGAGAGAACAAACCAGACCTTGGAGACTTATTTGAGATGTTTTGTGTCTGCTAGTGTTGAGCGATACTGCTCGATATCTAAAAATATCGGATCGGAATGGTATCGCCGATATCACTAAATATCGGCGATATCCGATTCCGATACCGGAAGTCCCATGTAAGTCTATGGGAACAAAATATCGCAACTAAAAAAAACCTTTATTTCCTTGTAAACACTAAATATGCACACATAGAATACATATATATATATTCATGTCATTGTGACATATATATATACATATATGTATAGTTTATACACTTCTACATAGTAAAATATCCTCTGATTCAATTGCCGGGTAAAGCCGGCTTCTGTGAAAAGACAGAAGCACCCGACATGAAATGACACTTGGTGTACATAGGGTTAACCATGTCTTTTCATGTCGTTTGCAATCTGATTTGCACAAACAATTACATCAGTCTATGTGTGCAAAATTTCACACCTGTAGGGGTTAATTAAAGGTGTAAATTGTTGTAAAAAAACGGACTTTTTTGCTACGAATTTACACCTTTAATTAACCCCTACAGGTGTGAAATTTTGCACACATAGACTGATGTAATTGTTTGTGCAAATCAGATAGCAAAGGACATGAAAAGACATGGTTAACCCTATGTACACCAAGTGTCATTTCATGTCGGGTTCTGCATTTTCACAAAAGCCGTCAATTGAATTAGCGGCTATTATACTATGTAGAAGTGTATGAACTATAAATATAAATATATATATGTGTCACAAATTCAATGACATGTATATATATATATATATATGAGGTGTAAAATTGTTTAAAAAAAATGCGTGGGCTCCCGCCCTATTTTCGCAACCAGACAGACAAAGCCAGCGACTACTAACATCTGCCCCCAGACACCCCAGAAAAGGCAAATCTATAATTAGATTCGCCCTTTCTGGCACTTTGCCCGTCTATTCCCATTGCCCTGTAGCGGTGGCGAATGGGTTAATATGGGGTTAAAGCCACATTGCAAATGAAAGGTGACCATAAGCCAGGTTAATAATTGAGAGCTGTCAATTAGACAACTATCAATTATTAATCCTATTGCATGAAATAAAAATAAAACACACACACTTTAATTAAAAATCATTTTAATGAAATAAAGACACATGTTTTTGACCATCTTTTATTTGACTGCAAAAACCATTTCCTGTAATAAAAATAAAATAAAAAAGCAAAAGTATTCTTACCTATCCCATGCACAGTCAGGTCCCACGGTGTAATCCTTCAGAAAGGGTTAATGTTTACTGCAGGGACCACAGCTAATGCTGCAGCCTCACAGTAAACCCCCAAATGAATGAGTTCCTCTCCTGGCTGACAGGAGAGGAAGTGGAAAGCTTAATTGATTGCTTTCCACTTTCACTTCAGGTCAGCCAGGGACACAATCAGTGACGTCAGAGGGAACTGATTAACAAAAATAGGGGTTCCCTTCGAATAAAAAATGGCGTCGGGTCCCCCCTATTTTTGTTAGCCAGCCTGATGAAGCAGACCGCTGAGGCCTGGATTTTCAGGCTGTTAAGGAGCCAAGATCCATGGACCTTGCCAGCCTGATAATACCAGGCCACAGCAGTCTGCATATCTTGGCTGATTAACAAAAATAGGGGATCCCCTCGAAAAAAATTGGCGTGGGGTCCCCCCTATTTTTGTTAACCAGCCAGATGAAGCAGACCGCTGAGGCCTGGATTTTCAGGCTGTTAAGGAGCCAAGATCCATGGACCTTGCCAGCCTGATAATACCAGGCCACAGCAGTCTGCATATCTTGGCTGATTAACAAAAATAGGGGATCCCCTCGAAAAAAATTGGCGTGGGGTCCCCCCTATTTTTGTTAACCAGCCAGATGAAGCAGACCGCTGAGGCCTGGATTTTCAGGCTGTTAAGGAGCCAAGATCCATGGACCTTGCCAGCCTGATAATACCAGGCCACAGCAGTCTGCATATCTTGGCTGATTAACAAAAATAGGGGATCCCCTCGAAAAAAATTGGCGTGGGGTCCCCCCTATTTTTGTTAACCAGCCAGATGAAGCAGACCGCTGAGGCCTGGTTTTTCAGGCTGGTAAGGATCCAATATCCATGGACCTTGCAAGCCTGATAATACCAGGCCACAGCAGTCTGCTTAGCTTGGCTGGTTAACAAAAATAGGGGATCCCCTCGAAAAAAAAAACGGCGTAGGGGTCCCCCTATTTTTGTTAACCAGCCAAGCAAAATGCAGACTGCTGCGGCCTGGTATTAAAAGACTGTCAAGGCCCATGGATTTTGGCCCTCAACAGCCTGATAATACCAGGCTACAGCAGCCCCACATTTGGCGCATCAAAAGATGTGCCAATTGTGGCACTTTACCCGGCTCTTCCCACTGCCCTGTAGCGGTGGCAAGTGGGGTAATAAGGGGTTAATGTCACCGTTGATTGCACGGTGACAATAAGCCCGGTTAATAATGGAGAGGTGTCAATAAGACACCGATCCATTATTAATCCCAAAGTTATTAAATGTATAAAAAAAAGACAAAGCAAGAAAAAAGTATTTTAATGAAATAAAAGAGACAACACAGTTTTCATTAATTTTATTATACACTCATTCCTGCGACGCCATCGATCTCCTGTAAAAAAAGAAAAAAAACAAACCAACAGTATACCACCTGTCCGACGCAGTCCATAGTAACGACAGTCCCACGACGATCCAGCTCTGCTACATCGCAATGACAGGCAGAGCCTGTCATCGTAACGCAGCACAGCTGATTACCTGCTTCCCCGGCGGTGACGTCATCGGACTGACTGCTTTACGGCCGGGATTACCCAGCAGTCACTGCAGTTATCGCGAGAAACTGCATGTGACCGCCGGGGAAAGATGATGGCGGCCATGAAGCAGTCCAGCCCGTGACCGCCGGAGATCTTCTGCCAGGTAAGTGCCGCTGACTCCTGACAGACCCGACCGACGGACACTCACAGTGACAGTGACAAATCCGATTCCGGTATCCGATATGACGAAAATATCGGTACTCGGAATCGAAAGCCCGATACAGCTAATATCGGCCGATACCCGATATTTGCAGTATCGTATCGCTCAACACTAGTGTCTGCTGATCAAGATGACTGAGTCTCTTTTTTGCCTTCGGCTGAGTTTGCTCTTAATAATAGGGCTAGCTCTGCCACCTTGATGTCTACATTTTTCTGCAATTTTGGGTTTCACCCTCGATTTTCTTCGGGACAGGCGGAGGCTTCTGTCTGTCCGGGTGTTGACTCTGTTGTGGAGCGAATGCAGCAGATTTGGGACCAGGTATGGAGAGGTTGTCTATCTCTCAGGAGAAGGCCCAACGGTTTGCCAACCGGCATAGGACTGATGGTCCTCGGTTTAAAGTGGGGGACTTGGTTTGGTTGTCCTCAAGAAATATCCCTATGAGGGTTGCATCTCCAAAGTTTAAGCCTAGGTTCATTGGACCTTATAAGATCATGGAGATTCCTAATCCTGTTTCCTTCTGTTTGCTTCTTCCAGGGACATTTAAGATCCATAACGTGTTCCACAAGTCCTTATTGAAGAGGTTTGTCGAGCCAGTGGTTTCTATGGCTGCGCCTTCTGACCCTGTTTTGGTTGAGGGCAATCTGAAGTATGTGGTTGAGAAAATATTGGATTCTCATTTTTCTAGACACAATCTCCAGTATTTGGTTAAGTGGAGAGGTTATGGTCAGGAGGACAATTCTTGGGTGTTTGCTTCGGACATCCATGCTAGGAGACTGACCCGTGCCTATCACCGAGCTCATCCTGATCGGCCTGGTTGCACAAGTGAGGGTTTGATGACCCCTCCTCAAGGGGGGGTACTGTTATGAATGTGCTAGAGATGGTTTCTGAGCAGAGGCTCCCTCTGGTGGTTACAGACAGTACTGAACCTTTCAGCGAGGAATGGCAATCTGGGATCACGGACTGGTCTGATATAAGGGAGGTTCCCTCCCATGATGGTTGCCGGTGATCAATTGTTCTTGTCTCAATTGTGGTTCCTGGTTCATTTGAAAGTTTGCTGAGTCTTGCCTGCATCTTCTGCTTTCAGATAAGATATTATCTGCTTTTATTTTTGTGCTTGCTTTTTGCATAGTTCCCTGCACTACTGTGGAGGTCAGCCGGGTCCCCTCTTGGGGCTCATGCTCCTCTCAGTTTATCTGAAGCCACTGTTATTTGTTCATTTGCTTTTTCCTGTTTTTTCAGTGGCTTAGTTTTGTTACACCAGAGATCTGATTTAGGTGGTAGAGATCGTGTAATCTCAGGTGTTTTTGCAATCAGAAGAGTTGGTATTTTTTAGGGATTTTTTTGGATTGCAGTGAGAATCCTTTCCTGTACTTTTCTGTCTAGACAGATTGGGCCCTAGTGTTTGCTCATTCTATTTTCTGTCTGTGTCCGTGCTTCTTCTTGTCTAACCGCCATTACATGTTTTGGGGGCTTCCTATTTTCTTTGGGGATCTGCTCCGGGGCAGATAGCTTTCCTCTTTCTGCCTTTAGGTGTAGTTATCTCTCAGGCTGTGACGAGGCGTCTAGGATCAACGTAGGAACGCTCCACGGCTACCTCTAGTTGTGTGGTTAGTTCAGGTTACTGCAATTCAATAGGTTCCAGCCTCTCTGGTGTATTGCCGTATTTGCTTTTTCTCCTCAGCTACCTAAACACAACAGCAGCCATTACAATAAGAGCTTTGGTTGTGTTGAATAGTCATCTCAGAGCGTAGATGATTTCTGTGAAGAAACAATTTGCTAGGGCTTATGATCTCGGACTATATAGCTCCCTTGCTTCCTTGCTGGATCATATGGTATTGGGGTACTTAGGGTGTTTGACTGCAAAGCTCTAGAATGGGGTAATTATCAAGCCAGGTACTCTGTTTTTTTGGACTAAGATGAACTTTTTATGGACATTTCTGGACGCCGACTCTCTACTGAAACCAGGATTTCCTAGATCACAGTGAGTGTGTTCTAAATATTTATCATAATTGCGCCCCAGGAGGTTTGTATGTGGAGATATAGAACCAGCACAAACACGTCTACTTAAACTGGTTTGGAAGAATAGGTGTATCACCCTACAGTGGCCAGAAGACCTGCATGTGTGCATCATTTATGTAGATCACAGAACTGCAAACACAATCATTCTTACAATGTAGAAGACAAACTTATTGTTAAAAAGACATCCAGAAGGCATAAAATAGGAAAAATTACTTTAGAACATCCCAACATGTCACATCTTGATTTTTTTTTTCTTAAATAGAAGATCTTTTCAAAGACTTAAGTGCCTATAACTACTTCATGCTCAGTGGCAAAGCTCTCATTCATGTCACTGGTTCCGTGTGTGGCCTGCCTTTTTGTCTTCAGTAAGATATTGCTGACATTGTATTAGCGGTTATGCTGAAAAGTTGATATCATGTCATGTGCAGGATGCAGTGTTTCCGAAACGATTTACTACTTTCATTCTTAATGCTAGATTTAGTTTAGAATTTGTTGAAATTACAATTGTACGGAAGAAGTTCAATGTTGTAAAATAACCTAGAAATCAATTTTAATGTGAAAAAGCAATGGATAAAATATAACTTTTAATGAAACTTTAAAAAGGACTAACCAACAAAAAATGTGAAAAACAAGTGCCAGGTGAAAAAATAATGATAAACACACAAATAACGACAGACACAGATAATAAAATTACCCGGAGGTATATACAATCCTCTAAGGGTAAATGCACCCCTTATGACCTGATAAATTAATTGGAATCAGACAATGCGGCTATGGATATAATGCAAATACTGAAAGCGCAGCTGTCTTTTGTAACCAATTAAAGGTCCCACCAATAAATGCCACATACTATATGATATGAATATGGTTAAGGTAACCGAACTGTGTTATTCCAGTCTCCACATACTACACAAATTGAACCTTAGAACCATAGCAAAACTCAATAAAAAATAAATAAAAAAAAACTGTTTAACAGTTATATGTAATAAACCATATAGATCTTTTGTCTGATCTCTTAATAAATCCCAAACCTTATATCAGTATGTGCATAGTAGGGGTTAAATGAAAAGCAGACTTTGGGCAACCAGTACTAGTCAACGCTATTATTAACCATCTAATGGAATAAAGCTCCTATCGCGTGTAATGAGCATTCCATATATGCATACAATAAATAAGCGCTGTTGCAGATAATCATCTTATGGAGAATCATAAAATACAAAACGATCTCACCCAATATCCTGAACATGGGGCTGTATGCTGAAACACACTGTCCTTCACCCCGGATATGGATATGCTGCGGTTGCCTTATGAATGGTGCATGCGTCTCCCGACGCGTTTCATCCTGAGACTCATCAGGGAAGTGTTAGGCTATGGTTCCACGGTCCGGAACCATAGCGCTTTTGACGGAGCGGAAATTCCGCTCCGTCTAAGCCCCGCCCCCTTTCTGACGCGCGATCTTTCCGGAGGTGTTCAGGACACTCGAACACTCGGAAAAGAGCGCAGGCTAATAGCCTGTGTTAATTATGTTGCGGCGAGCACGTCGCCGCAATACGCAAGGACATGCGCGTCTGAAAAGACGCGCCGCATGTCGTTTACCAGGTCTCCCGCCTGCGTATTGTTACGCATAGTGGAGACGGGATTCTTGAAATCCCTCCACTATGCTGTAACATCTGGACGCTGCGTGTTTGGCGCTGCGCCACGCACAGCGCCAACACGCAGCGTTTCCTGACGTGGAAACTCACCCTTACATGCAGACAAGCATCAAATCAATTTTAATATGACATACTGGAAGAAAAACATAAGAACTTTTACAAAGTTTAATTATAATTTATATTTTTATTTCAGTTATGTTCTTCGAAAGGACTAAAATAAAATGTATATTTTATGGCTTAATGTTCATGTTGACAAATTATTGGCAGGTTTTCAAATCTCCTTATTTCATAGTATTCTAGGCCTATCTTGGGTTGCAATGGATTTCACTTGGTGCTAAACTTAGAGGTGAAATTTGCCCCTTCCCAACATTGGACGTACTGGTATGTTCAATGTTGGATCCCTATGCTTTATGCAAGTTCAGGAACCAAACCTTTATCATACCTGGCTGAGGCTGCCTGTGTTACACAGCCAGAATCTGTCTCTAACAGCAGCAAACTGTCAATCACTGAGAGCAGCATTTAAAGGGAATCTGTCACCAAGTTTTTGCTATCTCATCTGAAAGCAGCATAATGTAGGAAAAGAGATCCTGATTCTAATGATGCATCACTTAGTTTCTTGGGTGCAGCAGTTAGGCCACAATTAGTTTCTTAGATTTAGCATTGGGCAGAGCTGAGAAAGCTAACCCTGCCCCACCAGGCTTCCATGTACATTGTCTATTGATAGTAGCTGCTTATCATAGGTGGGGGCGTGGTATGTTTAGCAGTCACATGAGACCTAGTCCAGCATTGATAATATCTTGCTGACAAAACCTTCATTGCAAGTAAAAATACAGCACACATCGCTGAATTCAGTGTTTTAACCACTACATCATAGAAAAAAAAACTTCTGGCAGATTCCCTTTAAGGCGAGTGATCGTGGAGAACCAATGACTTGTTATGGTAGTTGGGGGGCCTGCTGAAGGCTCCTATGCCTGCCATGACAATACTCCTGTGAAGTCTAGCCAGCGGCTTGACTTCATAGGAGACCATCATTTTCTGTATATGCTGCAATAGTATGAAATTACAATATATACAACACGTTTTAGGATGATTGCAGGTTCAAGTTCTCCAAAAGGATTAAAAAAATGTTTTTATAAAGCAAGAAAAAAACAAATCAATAAACATATCTGGTATTGATGTGTTCTTAAAAGTGCAGTCTATCAAAATAAAGAAAAAAATAACATGCAAAATGTTAATTAAACCGTATCGTAAAAGCCATGAAGAACAAAAAAACCACAAGAATTTAATTTTCT
This sequence comes from Oophaga sylvatica, assembly GCA_033576555.1. Classification (NCBI taxonomy): domain Eukaryota; kingdom Metazoa; phylum Chordata; class Amphibia; order Anura; family Dendrobatidae; genus Oophaga; species Oophaga sylvatica. The sequence goes on from JARQOD010000001.1 coordinate 103,253,768, forward strand.
CAGTAGTTGCAACGTCGCCCAAAAATGCAGTAAGAAGCAATCAATATTATTGCATACTCTGAAATGATATCAATAAATCTGCCAGCTCACCACGTAAAAACAAACAAACCCCCATACAGCTGTACTACATCGACGTAAAATGAAAATGGAGACACAAACCAAAATTTTATTTACAAGTTTCTTAATTTTCTACACTACTTATACAAACACATTTACAAGTTTGGTATTGCCGCAATCATAGTGATTGTAAAATCATATTGCCAGGTTATTTTTACCAAACTATTGACACTGTAAAATCAAAACTCAAATAGCAATTGCAGATTTTTTTGTGGTTTTTTTGCACTTGGAATTATTTTCCTGCTTTCCAGTACATTATATGTTAAAATGAATAGAATCATTCAGAACTACAACATGTCCCACAAAACTCAATCTCTCATATGGATATTTAGATGGAAAAGTTTAAAAGCCATGGCTCTAGGAGCAAGCGGAAGAAAAAACAGACACAAAATACAGAAAAGAAAGGGTCATAAAGGAGTGCCTGGTCTTAACCCCTTAAATTCTATACTGGAATCTAGGAAAGATGTGTATCTTTGTACCGTGTTAGCCAGTAGATAGAAAAATATTTAGAATTGAGAGTCTTTAATAGCTAACTGAAAAGATGGTAACAAATTGCAAGCTTTCGAGACCTGAGTAGTCTGGAAAGCTTGCAATTAGTTAACATCTTTTCAGTTAGGCCGGCGTTACACTGCCAAGTTTGATGCGAGTTAGTCGCACGACTTTCTCGCATCAACACCCGGCACGGCCCCCCGCTCTCGGAGCCGAGTGTGCAGCTGCATGTATTTCTATGTAGCTGCACACTCGGGTCCGAGAGCGGGCGGCTGTGCCGGGTGTTGATGCGAGAAAGTCGTGCGACTAACTCGCATCAAACTCGGCAGTGTGACGCCGGCCTTAGCCATTAAAAGGTATCAACCACTGAGGACTCTCAATTCTAAATATTTTTCTATGCTGGAATCTAGACATTTTGGCAAAGAATCCCCAGGTCACAATCACAGAGTAATCTCTAATAGCAACAGTTGTTATCGATTATATTATGTAATTCTAGAAGTAAAACTGTGGAGCAAAGATGCGCAAATAAATTTGAGTGCAATTGAAAGAATGCATTCGCTAAAAATGCTAACTACTTGTATGTAATACGCGTGGATTCAGCAAAATAGTGGCTGCTGGCTGCCATGTTTCTGAACTATAAGTGGTCATCAAAAAGTTAAAAAAGTAAGAAATCCCTATACTCATTGAGCACAAGAATGAGTTGCCATCAGTCAGGATTTGGAACAAAAGCTGATATTCGGCATGTCAGGGCGAATTGCAAAAGGCTTGAAAAATACAACACAGTAAATATATAAATATGAAGTAAATATTGATTAATTTGTCATGAAAAGTTTAAAAACTTATGAAATATTTATAATTATAAATCTAAAACCATAGAAACATCTTAAATCCATAACGATAGCGAAGGAGCAACACGGTCAGTAATGATAACATATATTATGTTATGTAAATTTGCTAATAAAAATTGAATACAGAAAATGAAAAAATAATGAAGTAAGGACAGGGATACTGTATTCCCTGTCGTACATAGAATATGTAAACAGTGACATTACACTAGAACATCAAACCATCATATCCTAGAAAAATAAATGCTTAAATGGCACCATGAACCTAAATATCAGCATGTACCGTATTTTTCGGACTATAAGACGCACCGGACTATAAGACGCACCCAGGTTTTAGAGGTGGAAAATAGGGAAAAATATATTTGAAGCAAAAAATGTGGTAAAATATTTAATAACATACTATTATATGTGGTGTTATTATATAGTATGTTATTATGTTGGAAGCTACGGGTAGGAGATGGTGCTGCGGGACCAGTGTGGTGTCTGTAAACTACTATGTGAAGACGCTGGAGGGTGAGTATAAGGCCGGGTCACACATGCGAGAAACTCGCACGATTTCGTGTGAGTCTCTCGCATGAACACCCGGAACTGCCGCCGGCACTCAGACTGGATCGTGCGGCTGCATAGAAATACATGCTGCATAGAAATAGAGACAGAGATAATAGAGACAGAGATGATAGAGACAGAGATGATAGAGACAGAGATGATAGAGACAGAGATGATAGAGACATGATAGAGACAGAGATGATAGAGACAGAGATGATAGAGACAGATGATAGAGACAGGTGATAGAGACAGGTGATAGAGACAGAGATGATAGAGACAGAGATGATAGAGACAGAGATGATAGAGACAGAGATGATAGAGACAGATTATAGAGACAGAGATGATAGAGACAGATTATAGAGACAGATGATAGAGACAGAGATGATAGAGACAGATGATAGAGACAGAGATGATAGAGACAGATGATAGAGACAGATGATAGAGACAGAGTTGATAGAAATGTGACATGTATGCATTTCATGTGCGCATGATGCGCTGCACAAAAAAACGCAAGTGTGAAAGTAGCCTAACCTTTTAATTAATTCTCTGTTGTACAGTGTGTCTGAAGGACCTGTGATGACATCATGAAGAGGCAGGGCTTTGGTCATGTGATGCTCCAGCCAGCCCTCTTCATGACCTCATCACAGGTCCTTCACAGGAGCATTCAGCCTCCCATCAGCACAGCCCCAGGCTGTCAGGTATGCCAGCTGCTCCTGCTGCCTCCTTCTCCTTCAGACACCGATCTGCCCAGCTGCTGCAGGAATCAGGCGCTGGGGAAACTGTGTGGCTCTGTGATCTGCTGCTCCCCGCTCACTGCTCAGCTGATAGGTGGGCGGGGAAGCAGCTGATTAATATTCACTGAACTTAAGTAGGGACCAGGGGTTTCCCCAGCACTTGTTTCCTGCAGCAGAGGGGATATTTTCTTGCCTCCTGCTGATCCCACTCCACCGCTGCCCACTGCCCCCCTCCCCACATGTTACATTCCGACCATAAGACGCACCCACACTTTCCTCCCAAATTTGGAGGAAAAAAAGTGCGTCATATGGTCCAAAAAATACGGTAATCATAAAACAATAAATATCAAATATTGCTGATATAGGTGTTCATAGGTGGATATATTGGCTCACAGTAACCGATGCATGTGCACCGGTATCTATGGTGTTGGTGATAGAATAACCACAATAAACTGGCGCATACAGTCAAAATACAATCATGTCTTTAAATGAACAATCGATTACCTGTTGTCATAATCAAGGGGATATATGGTCTGTGACTGCATCTCAACACGCCTTTCACCGCCTCTCAGTTTTGTCAGGAGTCTGACTAAAGGATCTATAAACACTGAAGTAGCAAATTTCGTGAAAACCAAAGTTTAGGTTAGTCTCAAAACTTTTGGCTATAACTGTACAATATAGTTACATAGTTAAATAGGTTGAAAAAAGACCTAGGTACATCAAGTACAACGTTTCTCCAGCAATAATACATTTTTTATCACTAAATTAGCTATAACCCACAATGTTATGTGTACTGAGAAAATCATCCAGCCTTTTTTAACCCCTTCATGACCCAGCCTATTTTGACCTTAAAGACCTTGCCATTTTTTGCAATTCTGAACAGTGTCCCTTTATGAGGTAATAACTCAGGAACGCTTCAACGGATCCTAGCGATTCTGGAATGTTTTTCGTGACATATTGGGCTTCATGTAAGTGGTAAATATAGGTTGATAATTTTTGGGTTTATTTGTGAAAAAAATGGAAATTTGGTGAAAATTTTGAAAATTTCGCAATTTTAAAATTTGAATTTTTATTCTGTTAAACCAGCAAGTTATGTGACACAAAATAGTTAATAAATAACATTTCCCACAAGTCTACTTTACATCAGCACAATTTTGGAAGCAAAATTTTTTTTTGTTAGGAAGTTATAAGGGTTAAAAGTTGACCAGCGATTTCTCATTTTTACAGCAAAATTTACAATTTTTTAGGGACCACTTCACATTTGAAGTAACTTTGAGGGGTCTATATAGCAGAAAATACCAAAAAGTGACACCATTCTAAAAACTTCACCCCTCAAGCTACTCAAAACTACATTCAAGAAGATTATTAACCCTTCAGGTGCTTCACAGGAACTAAAGCAGCGTGGAAGGAAAAAATGGACATTTTAATTTTTCCAACAAAAATTTTCTTTTAGCATCAATTTTTTCACTTTTACATGGGCAACAGGATAAAATGGATCCTAAAATTTGTTGGGAAATTTCTCCTGAGTACACCCATACCTCATATGTGGTCATAAATCACTGTTTGGGCGCACGGCAGGGCTCAGAAGGGAAGGAGTGCCATTTGACCTTTTGAATTGAAAATATGCTGGAATATTTAGCGGTTGCCATGTCACATTTGGAGAGTCCCTGTTTGCCTAAACATTGGAACTCCCCCACAAGTGACCCTATTTTGGAAACTAGACTCCCCAAGGAACTTATCTAGATGCATAATGAGCACTTTGAACCCCCAGGTGCTTCACAAATTGATCCGTAAAAAAAAGTACTTTTTTTTCACAAAAATTTTCTTTTAGCCTCAGTTTTTTCATTTTCACATGGGCAACAGGATAAAATAGATTCTAAAATTTGTTGGGCAATTTCTTCTGAGTACACTGATACCTCATATGTAGTCATAAACCACTGTTTTGGCGCACGGCAGGGCCCAGAAGGGAAGGAGCGCCATTAGACTTTTTGAATGGAAAATTAGCTCCAATCATTAGCGGACACCATGATGCGTTTGGAGAGCCCCTGTGTACCTAAACAGTGAAAAACCCCAAATGTGACACCATTTTGGAAACTAGACTCCTTAAGGAACTTATCTAGTTGTGTTGTGAGCACTCTGAACCCCCAAGTGCTTCACAGAAGTTTATAACGCAGAGCAGTGAAAATAAAAAAAATATTTTTTTCTCAAAAATGATTTTTTAGCCTGCTATTTTTTATTTTCACAAGGGTAACAGGAGAAATTGGACCACAAAAGTTGTTGTGCAATTTTTCCTGAGTACACCGATACCCCATATGTGGGGGGGAACCACTGTTTTGGCGCATGGGAGAGCTCAGAAGAGAAGGAGCGCTATTTTGGAATGCAGACTTGATGGAATGTTCTGCGGGCGTCATGCTGCATTTGCAGAGCCCCTGATGTGCCTAAACACTAGAAACCCCCACAAGTGACCCTATTTTGGAAACTAGACCCCCCAAGGAACTTATCCAGATGTGTGGTGAGCACCTTGAACCCCCACGTGCTTCACAGAAGTTTATAATGCAGAGCCGTGAAAATAAAAAATCATTTTTTTCCTCAAAAACTGATTTTTTAGGCCACAATTTTTTATTTTCACAAGGGTAACAGGAGAAATTGGACCCCAAAAGTTGTTGTACAGTTTGTCCTGAGTACACTGGTACCCCATATGTGGGGGGAACCACTGTTTGGGCACACGTCGGGGCTCGGAAGGGAAGTAGTGACATTTTGAAATGCCGACTTTGATGGAATGGTCTGCGGGCGTCATGTTACGTTTGCAGAGCCCCTGATGTGCCTAAACAGTAGAAACTCCCCACAAGTGACCCCATTTTGGAAACTAGACCCCCAAGGAACTTATCTATATGTGTGGTGAGTACTTTGAACCCCCAAGGGCTTCACAGAAGTTTATAACGCCCGGGCATAAAAATAAAAAAAATCATATTTTTTCCACAAACATGATCATTTAGTCACCAAGTTTTTTATTTTTCCAAGGGTAAAAGGAGAAATTAGACCCCAAAAGTTGTCCAATTTGTCCTGAGTACGCTGGTATCCCATATGTGGGAGAAAACTACTGTATGGGCACACGTCGGGGCTCGGAAGGGAGTAGTGATGTTTTGAAATGCCGACTTGATGGAATGGTCTGCGGGCGTCATGTTACGTTTGCAGAGCCCCTGATGTGCCTAAACTGTGGAAACCCGCAAGTGACCCCATTTTGGAAACTAGACCACCAAAGGAACTTATCTAGATGTGTAGTGAGCACTTTGAACCCCCAAGTGCTTCACAGAAGTTTATAACCCAGAGCCATGAAAATAAAAAATATTTTTTTTTCCTCAAAAAATGATTTTTTAGCCCGCAATTTTTTATTTTCCCCAGGGTAACAGGAGAAATTGAACCCCAAAAGTTGTTGTCCTGTTTGTCCTGAGTACGCTGGTACCCCATATGTGTGGGGGAACCACTGTTTGGGCACACGTTGGGGCTCGGAAAGGAAGTAGTGACGTTTTGAAATGCCAACTTGATGGAATGGTCTGCGGTCGTCATGTTACGTTTGCAGATCCCATGATGTGACTAAACAGTTGAAACCCACCCAAGTGACCCCATTTTGGATCCCCCAAGGAACTCATCTAGATGTGTGGTGAGCACTTTGAATCTCCAAGTTCTTCACAGAAATTTATAACGCAGAGCTGTGAAAATAAAAAATCATTTTTTTCCACAAAATAATTTTTTTAGTCCTCAATTTTTTTTCCCAAGGGTAACAGGAGAAATTAGACTCCCAAAGTTGTTGTGCAATTTTTCCTGAGTATGCTGATACCCCATATGTGGGGGTAAACCACTGTTTGAGCACACGTCGGGGCTCGGAATAAAGGGAGCATTGTTTGACTTTTTGAACGCAAAATTGGCTGGAATCAATGGTGGCGCATTTCGCGTTTGGAGACCCCCTGATATGCCTAAATAGTGGAAACCCCTCAATTCTAACTTCAACCCTAACCCCAACACACCCCTAACCATAACCATAACCCCAACACATCCCTAATCCCAACCCTAACCATAACCCTAACCGCAACACACCCCATAACCCTAATCCCAACCCTAACCATAACCCTAACCACAAGCCTAACCCTAATCCCAACCCTAACCCCAACACACCCCTAACCCTAATCCGAACTCTAACCCTAACCACAAGCCTAACCCTAATTCCAACCCTAACCCTAATTCTAACCCTAGCCCAAATTCCAACCCTAATCCTAATTCTAACCGTAACCCTAATTCTAACCCTAACCCTAATTCTAACCCTAACCCTAATGCTAACCCTAACCCTAAGCCTAGTTCTAACACTAACCCTAGTTCTAACCCTAAGCCTAATAGAAAAATAAAAATAATATATTTTTTTTATTTTATTACTTGTCCCTACCTATGTGGGTGATAAGGAGGGAGTTTATTTACTTTTTTTTATTTTGATCACTGTGAGAGTTTATCACAGTGTTAAAAATAAATGTATAGACTCTGCTGGCCGGCGGCGCGCTGCGCATGCTATTGCAGCATCGGCCATGGCTGATTGTAATATTTTACCAGATTTCATGTGAAATATTACAAATTGCTCTGATTGGCTGTTTCACTTTTAACAGCCAATCAGAGCGATCGTAGCCACGTGGGGGTTAAGCCACCTCCCTGTGGTGAAGCACAAAGGGTCTTGTGCCTGCGGGTCGGGTGACCTTTCAGTGACCCCAGTCACCCGACCCGCAGGAATGCGATTTATACCATGACGCAGCATATGCTTCACAGGTCGGATTGTCACCGACTTTCATGATGCATACGCTGTGTCAAAGGTCGGGAAGGGGTTAAAAGCTGTTATAGTGTCTGCCATTACTACCTCTTGTGGTAGGGAATTTCGCAATCTGACTGCTCTAAAGCCCCCGTCAAACTATGCGAGATCGCTAGCAAGAACTCTGAAGCGTCACCGATTTTGTGATGCAACAGCGACCTAGCCAGCGATCTCGCTTAGTGTGACACGTAGAGACAACCAGCCCCCCTGCTGGGTATCGCTGATCGTCGTTGAATGTCCTGGACCATTTTTTCATCGCTGGTCTCCCGCTGGCCAGTGCGCATCGCTGCATGAGACAGCAGGAGACCAACGATCATCGAGCAGGGAGCTGGTATCCAATGTACATATTGGGTTAACCAGCTCCTAGCTTCTGCTGTAGAGAGCTGAGAGCCGGTATCTAGGGTACATATCAGGTAACTAGACGCCGCGCGGTGCTTAGTTACTCGATATGTACATTGAATACCAGCTCCCAGCTCTCTACAGCAGAAGCTGAGAGCTGGTAACTAGGTGCTGCGCGGTGCTTAGTTACCCGATGTGTAAATTGGATACCAGCGTGCTCGCTGGTCCTGATCGCTGGTTAGTCTAAACGGACACCCAAGTGCAAAAGAAACAGGGGGAAAGGAAGAAACTTCAACCCAGGCAGTAGAGGTAACAATGTAAAAGATTTTATTGTCAATACAAATATATAGAAATAGCACAAGCATCAAATACAAGGTTAAAAAGGGAGCATACACACCACCAAAATAATATCCAATGCCCAGGTATTTTTTCAAAAGAATAAAAACAGGTAAGTATACAGAGTGCACAAATTATAATATTAATAATAATACACTGAGGTATATAAGGAAATAAAAATGTGCAACTATAAAAATGAATGAGAGAAACAACACAAAGTGTATCCAGTGCACCGACAATTATAAAAAATATTAAAAATAAAAACAATATATGTATGTGCAGGAAACAACAATTATAAACATGCAATATAAAGGATCCCCCTGACGAAGGAAGACTTTCCGAAACGCGCGTCGGGGCGCGTTCTAGGCAGCATTATCACCACCATTATTTTCCTCCCCCGGTTTTTTCAGGTAATATATTCATAATTTGGTCGCACTTGGTTTCTATTGGGACTATTTAACACAAGCATACATTTGCTTTCATTTCATCAGTGTTAATTGTCCCTCCTTTTTTGGCACTATTTTTTCAGGTGTATTTAGCTTTGTAGTCACAATACATTGGGATTTATATATTATGTATATTGGGTAACATAGTTTTTTTTTTTTTTTCAGCATTTATGTTGACATTATATTGCATGTTTATAATTGTTGTTTCCTGCACATACATATATTGTTTTTATTTTTAATATTTTTTATAATTGTCGGTGCACTGGATACACTTTGTGTTGTTTCTCTCATTCATTTTTATAGTTGCACATTTTTATTTCCTTATATACCTCAGTGTATTATTATTAATATTATAATTTGTGCACTCTGTATACTTACCTGTTTTTATTCTTTTGAAAAAATACCTGGGCATTGGATATTATTTTGGTGGTGTGTATGCTCCCTTTTTAACCTTGTATTTGATGCTTGTGCTATTTCTATATATTTGTATTGACAATAAAATCTTTTACATTGTTACCTCTACTGCCTGGGTTGAAGTTTCTTCCTTTCCCCCTGTTTCTTTTGCACTTGGGTGTCCGTTTATACTTTAGGCTGGTTTAGCCATCCACACTATGAAGTGAGTTCAAGTTTTTAGGTGTAAATAATTCTTCAGAATAATTTTATTTATAATTTTTTCATTATTCTTATATGTTTTTACACCGTGCTGTATCTCATTTCTGTTGAGTTTATCGCTGGTTAGTCTGCCCATGTAACAGCTCACCAACGATCAGCTAAAGATGTCCCAGCGATCCCATCCACGTCGTATCATTGGTGGGATCGCTGGGACATTGAAGAGTGTGACGGGACAATACCTGTAAAGAACCCTTTCCTGTTTAGCTGCCGGAATAGTCTTTCTTCCACTTGTAATGAGTGCCCATTTGTCCTAAGTATGGTCGTTGGAAGGAATAAGTCATGGGCCAGTCTTTTATATTGACCACACATATAGTTATACATGTAAATGAGATCTCCTCTGGGATGTTTTTTTTCTAAGTAAAACAAGCCCAAATTTTGCAACCTCTCATCATATGAGCGGCCTTTCATACCTTGTAATAATCTAGTTGCCCACTTTTGAACTGACTCATCTTCTGTATATCCTTTTTAAAATGTGAAGCCCAAAACTAGATTTCATATTCTATATGTTGACTTACAAATGACTATAGAGGGGTAACAATGTGTTGGGATCATGTGATTTCATCTGTATTTTTATACAACCTAAAATCTTGTTTGCTTTTGCAGCTGCTGCTTGACATTGAGTACTACTGCTCAGCTTACTTGTAAACAGAATACCCAAGTCCTTCTCGTGTTCTGTAGTCCCAAGTATATTCCCATTTAATGTATATTCAGCAATAGGATTACTGTATACTAGGTGCATTACTCTACATTTATTAACATTAAATCTCATTTGCCAAGTGTTTGCTCATTCAGACATCTTATCCAGATCATTTTGTAATATTGTAAGTCAAGGACAGTTGTTAAAATCCTATATAGTTTGTGTCATCAGCAAAGACTGACTCTTTATTAGTGTTGAGCGATACTGCTCGATATCTAAAAATATCGGATCGGAATGGTATCGCCGATATCACTAAATATCGGCGATATCCGATTCCGATACCGGAAGTCCCATGTAAGTCTATGGGAACAAAATATCGCAACTAAAAAAACACTTTCTTTCCTTGTAAACACAAAATATACACACTTAGAATACATATATATATATAAACATGTCATTGTGACATATATATATATACATATATTTATAGTTTATTCACTTCTACATAGTAAAATAGCCTCTGATTCAATTGCCGGGTAAAGCCGGCATTTGTGAAAAGACAGAAGCACCCGAGGGTCCAGTCGCCACAGAGATGTTGCATCGCACCCAGCGGTGTGACAACTTACTCTCAGGTAAGGAGGAAACACCCATTGACTCCAACCACTGCATTCAACAGTACACTATGCCAGCTGAGTGTAGGCGGACCCAATGGGATGGTCTAGCTCAGGCTGGTTAGAACAGGGTGTAGCTAGTTGGATGGGAGGGGTTGAGGCAGCCTTATGCTGCATGTCTTTGTAGTAAGAATTGTTTCCTTTCCTGCTTTCTTACTACGTCGCATACTCCACTCTGCTACATCACTCTGCACCATTGCTCTATCTCACATCTATCTGCCCTGGAAGGATACCGTCTTACCTGTAGAAGACTTATCACCTAGCTGCACTACACCATCCCTGCCAGAGGACCTGCACAGCAGCGCTGGTCACCCTGACCAGGTACTACAGGTGGCGTCACGACAAACTACACAAACATTCTATCATCCCCTGGAAATATCCCACATTCCAGTGAGCGACCAGGGCACGGACATAGCTGTGCTACCCGTCACATCCCCCATAGAAGTCGACGGACTTGGTGCCGAGTACCCCCAAAACCTGTGGCTCTGTGCGACTCAACTTTGGCGTCACGAACAGGATTCAGAAGCTCGCTATAAGCGAGTCCTGTGTGCCTTAATTGAACTGTTTTTTTGCTTGAGAATTGCAAAAATCATCATAGACTGTATTTGCCATTTTTCCATCATATCTGCGCCACGAGGCACAGGTGAAGAATAAGGGCGTGCTCTCGTGGGCGTACACTCACTCTGTGGCGCGAAAACGATGTCCGCACACTCTAAATGTTACTGCAATGTAAGATTGTGCCCCACAGCTCTGGAGTTCCGCCTCCTCATCCTCCTCAGTGGGCGGAAACGAACGCGAAGGTCCCGCCTCCCTACAAAAGATGGCGCCTCTCCTGATGCTAATGACACATGTGACTTGGCAGAGATGGCGAATGGACGTGAGCAGAAGTGGGAAGGGATGGAGGAGTCAGAGCTCTCCCCCACAGAAGCGACCCGATCGCCACGGAGCCACCGTTTGGCACCCGGCCTGGAAACCCTCCTACGCTGGAAGAAGCGGAGGATACCCTGAGAGACCTGGCCTAGCACCGGGAGGAGGTCGCCAGGATGGAAGCGAGCTGGCGGGCCCTAAAACTACAATTGGAGCGGCGCCAATCCCTCTTACCCCCTGAAGTGTCTGTACCGGAAGATGAGGCACCCGTTCCAGTAGAGGAGGCCGTGCGGGCATCCCAGCCCTTGCAATCTGAACCGGTTGCCAGTATCTCAGTGGAGGCACCCGTTCCAGTAGAGGAGGCCGTGTGGGCATCCCAGCCCTTGCAATCTGAACCGGTTGACAGTATCACAGTGGAGGCACCCGTTCCTGCAGAAAACGCCGCACCAGCACCCCAGATCCCGCTGTCTGCCCCCGTCGCTGAGGCAGAAGAAGCGACACCCGTCCTCATGGAGGAGGCCGCGCAGGCACCAGAGCTCTACCTGCCTGTACCGGAGCCCCGACCGTCATCTGTTCCAGAGCCGGCTGCTTCCGCCACAGGTGAGCGCCGCCAGGACTGGCGGGCACCAGGAGAGCGGCCGCAAACCGTACATCGTAAGCTGGCGTTTGATGGTGGAGACATGGAGATGCTGGTGGAGGAGAATTACAACCGGCGTCAGGAGGAAGAGTGGAGACGTCGGGAGCGGGAAGCAGAGCGACAAAGGAAGCAGCGAGAATCCCAAAAGCTTCGGCAACGTCACCTGGAGAAGGACCTGGCAGAGAAGGCACGTATGAGAAAGGATAAAAGTACGGTGAGGGAGCCGCGGCGTAAGGGTGCAGTACGGAACTTTAAGTTAAAAGGTGGTTGGGGCTTCATCCAGGAGCCTGGACTTTATTTAGAAGTTTTTGTAACCCGGCGGGACGTGGAGGCTCACCTCCCAGAAGGACACCCGGGGAGGGACCTGTTGCCAGGAGACTTGGTGACTTACACCCGACACTGGGGTTACAATGGATGGTACGCCCTAAATGTTACCAGGTGCGACCCCTACTCCCCAGAGTGTCAGGAAACTGACAGACCCTACGAGCCTTCAGCCTCCCCCAACCAGGCCTCTGCACAAGTGCCCACCCCACGCCATAAATCTCCCCAGCCTCCCTCAGTGGTCTCCTCAGCAGCCCCAGCTATGGACATGATAATGATAGCTGGCCCGTACCCGGCGCCTGTTAGGCCCCCTGGGGTTCGTTCAGTCCGGGACATAGGGGTCCAGACCCTGAGGGAGATGAAAGAGGTGGCCACACAGACCCAGATAGCGGGTCACGACTTGACTGTACAGGCCACATGACGTCATCAGGTCTGGGTGGACCCTCCTGTCACGGATGTTTGGCAAGCTCCAGAACAGTACCAGGTGGTACCTGTAAGAGGCCAGCCAAAGAAGTCTAAATAACCCGGACAGGGTCTCTGTATGTAAATAGTTAAATTATTGATGTACCCGGACGGGTGAATGTTCATAAAAAGAAGTTTATTGTTGCCTTAATATACCCAGGTTGGGTAATGGTTTGATGTACCCGGACGGGTGAATGTTCAGAAGAACAAGTTTATTGTTGCCTTAATATACCCAGGTTGGGTAATGGTGTTTCACTGTAATGAAAATGTTGAACTTTGAAGCCATGAACTGTACTGGCTCACAAACTTTTCTGTAAATAGTTGGCACTTCGGTGCTCCATCTTGGTTTTACAAAAAACTTTACTGTGCACTATTTTCAACTACCTCAGAAACTAAAAACCCGTTTGGTGTGGCCGAAAGTGAGGTCTGCTCAAGGAAAGTCTTGCAGCCCACCCAAGACCACAGTTGGAGGTTTGGAGCGGGTCCTCCACAAGCACAAGTAAAGGACACTGTGAAGTTACCCCGGTGGGGGTAGTCCTAAGAAGTCTCCACGAACTTCGGCACTAATGCTATTTGCACTTTTGTTGAATATGTATTTATTAACACACATGTATAACACATATCAAGGGTATGAACAGTAACAAAACATGTCACATAATATAAGCCATTTGCACTTTTGTAATGTTATTATTAAAAATTTTATTATGCAACGTTTAACTTGAAGTGTTTCCTGCTTTCTTACTACGTCGCATAGTCCACTCTGCTACATCACTTTGCACCATTGCTCTATCTCACATCTATCTGCCCTGGAAGGATAGCGTGTTACCTGTAGAAGACTTTTCACCTACCTGCACTACACCATCCCTTCCAGAGGACCTGCACAGCAGCGCTGGACACCCTGACCAGGTACTACAGGTGGCGTCACGACAAACTACACGAACATTCTATCATCCCCTGGAAATATCCCACATTCCAGTGATCGCCCAGGTCACGGACCGAGCTGTGCTACTCGTGACATCCCCCATAGAAGTCGACGTGATCGGTGCCGAGTACCCCCAAAACCCCTGTCTCTGTGCGACTCAACTTCCCTCACTGTGCTGGCACTTTACATTTACAATGCCTCTGGGTTTTTTTTTTGGGGGGGTGGGGAACATTCAGACTTTTGCTATGGGGCCCCATGATTTATATGTACGCCCCTGCTGCTGAGGCATGGTATTTAAGGCTGTTAAGGAGCCAACATACATGGACCTTGCCAGCAGCGTCGGACTGGAGTACCTTGGGCCCACCAGAGAAAATATATTCTTGCGGCCCAACATCATACTTCCCAACCTTTGAATAAGGGAAAGAGGGACAAAGGCTGTGGCACGCTGTGCATGCTGCAGAAAATTTTAGGCCATGCCACGTTGCACCACAGACTGTCCAGGAGTTGGTGGATGCTTTAGTCCAGGTGTGGGAGGAGATCCCTCACGAGACCATCCGTCGCGCTCATCAGGAGCATGGCCAGAAGTTGTAGGGAGGTCATACAGCATACCTCCCAAATTTGGAAGACAGGAAAGAGGATTAAAGGCTGCGGCGCGTGTTGCGCGCCGCTGAAAATTTTAGGCCACGTCCCGACAACACCCATTTCACAGCTAATCACACCCATATCCTCGCCCCAAGCGTAACCATTTAGCACTGCTGATCACACTGACTGGTAATGAGGGCACAGTGGCTGGTACTGAGGAAAAGAAAGAAAGAGCAGCGAGAGAGAAAGAACAAACAGAGAAAGAAAGAGAGGAAAGAAAGAAAAGAGAGAAAGAAAGAACAGAGAGAAAAAAGAACAGAGAGCGAGAAGGAAAGAACAGAGAGCGAGAAAGAAAGACTAGAGAGAGAGCCATAGGCGTAGCTAGGGTTTTGGTTTAGTGGGGGCAAAACTTCTGAGTGGGCCCATCATCAGACAACCTCAGCAAATGACCGCGCTGTTGGCCAAAATAATCTATATATAAAAAGACCAATATTGATATTACCGCCATATGGTCTCTGTTAAATAATACCAGTCCTACAGAACATATAATAGATTACAGCACAGGTACAGATAATGACTTACCGCTGATGTTCTTTCTAATGGAATTGTTCACTTTTCATGTCTTTTCCATCTGGCCCACACCGACATGACGACTTCTCCAGCCAGGACTCGACTGCACCCCCATTAAAAAAAAAATAAAAAAAAACCTCACCTCCCGGCTCCTGTGCTGCTCACTGTTCTCCCTCTCAGCGTCTGACAGTGGGCGCCGGCAGGTGATGTTATTGCGCCCGCTGTCATACGCTGAGAGGGGGATTATGGGAGAGAAGGAGCGCTCGCTCCTTCTCTCTCCATGCGGTCAGCTTTATCGGCTGGATGCCGATACAGCTGACCCTCCGATGACGGGTGGGGGGCCCACTGCTGGCACCGGGCCCCCCCAACGCCTGTTCAGGCCCCATAGCTTCCGGGCGGCAGAGCAGGGAGAGCGATTCTCCCTGCTCTGCCGCAGAATGTAACTGTATCGTAGCTCCGGGTGGGCCCCCTCAGAGCGCAGGCCCCCGGGCCACAGCCCCCTCTGCCCCGCGACCTATCCTTTCAAATCAGGGCCCACCACGCAGGAGCTGGGGCCCACCGTAGGTTTCTCCGGTGTCCCGGTGCCTCAGTCCGACCCTGCTTGCCAGCCTGATAATACCAGGCCACAGCAGTCTGCATATCTTGGCTGGTTAACAAAAATAGGGGATCCCCTCGAAAAAAATTTGGCGTGGGGTCCCCCCTATTTTTGTTAACCAGCCAGATGAAGCAGACTGCTGAGGCCTGGTTTTTCAGGCTGGTAAGGATCCAATATCCATGGACCTTGCCAGCCTGATAATACCAGGCCACAGCAGTCTGCTTAGCTTGGCTGGTTAACAAAAATAGGGGATCCCCTCGAAAAAAAAACGGCGTAGGGGTCCCCCTATTTTTGTTAACCAGCCAAGTAAAATGCAGACTGCTGCGGCCTGGTATTAAGAGACTGTCAAGGCCCATGGATTTTGGCCCTCAACAGCCTGATAATACCAGGCTACAGCAGCCCCACATTTGGCGCATCAAAAGATGTGCCAATTGTGGCACTTTACCCGGCTCTTCCCACTGCCCTGTAGCGGTGGCAAGTGGGGTAATAAGGGGTTAATGTCACCGTTGATTGCACGGTGAGAATAAGCCCGGTTAATAATGGAGAGGTGTCAATAAGACACCGATCCATTATTAATCCCAAAGTTTTTAAATGTATAAAAAAAAAGACACAGCAAGAAAAAAGTATTTTAATGAAATAAAAGAGACAACACAGTTTTCATTAATTTTATTATACACTCATTCCTGCGACGTCATCGATCTCCTGTAAAAAAAGAAAAAAACAAACCAACAGTATACCACCTGTCCGACGCAGTCCATAGTAACGACAGTCCCACGACGATCCAGCTCTGCTACATCGCAATGACAGGCAGAGCCTGTCATCTCGACGCAGCACAGCTGATTACCTGCTTCCCCGGGGTGACGTCATCGGACTGACTGCTTTACGGCTGGGATTACCCAGCAGTCACTGCAGTTATCGCGAGAAACTGCATGTGACCGCCGGGGAAAGATGATGGCAGCCATCAAGCAGTCCAGCCCGTGACCGCCGGAGATCTTCTGCCAGGTAAGTGCCGCTGACTCCTGACAGACCCGACCGACGGACACTGACAGTGACAGTGACAAATCCGATTCCAGTATCCGATAAGACGAAAATATCGGAACTAAGTATCGAAAGTCCGATAGAGCTAATATCGGCCGATACCCGATACTTGCGGTATCGTATCGCTCAACACTACTCTTTATGCTCAATGCCATCCAAAAAGGTCATTAATAAAAAGGTTAAAATGAATCAGTCCTAGTACAGATCCCTGCGGTCCCCACTGCTGACTATATCACATTTGAGAATACACCATTTATGATGAATCTTTGTTTCCTGTCTTTTAGCCAGTTCCTTACCCATCTGCATATAGTTTTCTCAGTCCCTGCTTCAGTGCTTCAGGAGCTTCAGTATAAAGTGGGTACAGAAAGTGTTCAGACCCCTTTAAATTTTTCACTCTTTGTTTCATTGCAGCCATTTGGTAAATTCAAAAAAGTTCATTTTTTTTCATTAATGTGCCCTCTGCACACCATCCTGACTGAAAAAACAGAAATGTAGACATTTTTGCAAATTTAAAAAAGAAAAACTGAAATATCACATGGTCATAAGTATTCAGACCCTTTTGCTCAGTATTGAGTAGAAGCACCATTTTGACCTAGTACAGCCATGAGTCTTCTTGGGAATGATGCAACAAGTTTTTCACACCTGAGTTTGGGGATCCTCTGCCATTCTTCCTTGCAGATCCTCTCCAGTTCCGTCAGGTTGGATGGTGAACGTTGGTGGACAGCCATTTTCAGGTCTCTCTAGAGAAGCTCAATTGGGTTTAGGTCAGGGCTCTGGCTGCGCCAGTCAAGAATGGTCACAGAGTTGTTCTGAAGCCACTCCTTTGTTATTTCAGCTGTGTGCTTAGGGTTATTGTCTTGTTGGAAGGTGAATCTTCGGCCAAGTCTGAGGTCCAGAGCACTCTGGAAGAGGTTTTCATCCAGGATTTCTTTGTACTTGGCCCAGGGGATTTGTAAAGTCGGGATAGTCAAGGAGTCAAAGGTCAAAAGCCAGGACTGTACATCATAAACAGAAGGAATGGACAAAGACATAGTCAGGTAATGGTCTGAAGTCAATATGCTAGAAGGATAGAGAATCAGAGAAAAAGGGTTTAAACAGATGGATGGTCAGAATGAGGTCCAAGGTCAAGCAATAGAAGATTAACAAGCAGAATGCAAGACACACAGAGATGAACCACACTTAGCTGAATGGACATCTGATAGAGGTCTGGGACTAACAGCCCACTTAAGTAGCCTGGCAGTCACCTGGGACAATGAACACCTGGACACAGCTGGCTCCTCCCAGTCTCAGATCGGACTTCAGAGCTGTCAATCAAAACACCAACAGCTCAGCATGCCTCTGCACCAGACTGGATGACTGAGCTGTCAATCAAAGTACAGACAGCTTCAGCATGCCCCTATACCAGATTGGATAGCTGAGCTGTCAGTAACTGCATCCCAGACACACTGAGTGGTGGAATCGAGAAAGTACCTCTTCTTCTAGGGGCCATCGGACCCCCATGCTTCACAGGACATTTTTGATGGAAGGCCCTGACTAACCGCTTGGCCTTCACAACTCGAGCTGGGAACCAAGATATCTCCTCTTGTCAATATCCACTCCAGTAGATAAGGTATTGGAGGGAATTTTGGAACCTACGAGAATCAACAACCAACTGAACCTCATACTCCAAGCCACCATCGACCGAATCCCTATTAAGGCCGGGGTCACACATGCGAGAAACTTCCACGATTCTCGTGCGAGTCTCTCGCATGAACACCCTGCACTGCTGCCGACACTCTGACCGGACCTTGCGGCTGCAAATACATGCAGCCGCAGGCTCCGGTCTGAGTGCCAGCAGCAGTACCGGGTGTTCATGCGAGAGACAACTGGACTTTACTGATTTCCTCTTCCGAGGTTACCTTAGAAACCACAATACCCTGAGGAATAATGGAAGATAAACTGAGTCAAGACAACAAGATAATGCGTTAGCTTTCACATTCTTAGACCCAAGCCTGAATATAATGGAAAAATGAAACAGAGAAAAACAAGGACCATTTGGCCTGTCTAGTAGTTAACCATTTAGCTGATTCAATGTAAGCTAGATTCTTGTGATCAGTGACCACAGTAACTGGATAAACCGCCCTCTCCAAAAAAGAAAAAAAACACATGGATGGAGGTTAGACAGACTTTTGGGCCCCTGCGATAATCCATCTCCACTCCGACTTCCAAAGCATCCACCCCCACAATGAACGGTTCTGGCAGAACAAGGTTGGATTACAATGGGAACAGACATGAAATACTCTTTTAATTCTTTGAAAGCCCTCAGCACCTGGCAACCAAACCTTATGTGTAAGATCAATATGAGGTTTAGCAATCTCAGAAAAACCCTTGATAAAATTCCTATAATAGCTGGAGAATTCTGAAAACACTGTAAAGCCTAAAGATTACGAGGTTGAACCCAATCAATTGTGGTCTACATCTTCCCATGGTCCATCCTAA
This sequence comes from Oophaga sylvatica, assembly GCA_033576555.1. Lineage (NCBI taxonomy): Eukaryota > Metazoa > Chordata > Amphibia > Anura > Dendrobatidae > Oophaga > Oophaga sylvatica. The sequence goes on from JARQOD010000001.1 coordinate 103,272,921, forward strand.
ACCCTTCTGCTGATAAGATAAACTCCAAGAATGAAATTTCCTGACTATAAAAAACACAATTCTCTAATTTAGCAAACTGTTCTCCCTCAAACTTTGTAATACTACACAGACATGTTCCTGGTGAGAGTCCATGTATGGCGAACAAATTAGAATATCATCCAGGTAAATCACAACATATCTTCTGGTGCAGTCAAAAAAAATATCATTCATATAATTTTGAAACACAGCAGGTGCATCGGATAACATGACAAGACTTTTAAATAGACCCTAAGATGTTAAAAGCACCATTTTCAACTCATCACCCTTCAACAAATTCATTTATGGTGGTCCGTTCAGGCCCAGACAAATTGTAAAGGCAAGCTTTAGGTAATGTGACATTAGGGACAAGATTAATAGCACAATCATAAGGACGATAGAGAAATAGTATTTCCCCTTGTGACGGATTGCACAGGGGAAGGGTGTGTCGCCTTCACTCTCCTCTGGAGAAGGGAGAGAAGGACCCAGGAGGGATCGTCTCTCAGGCACCACCACTTTCCCCAGGTCAGTCAGGGAACTGCACCGAGGGCAAATAGTCTCCAGAAAGGCTTCCCTTATAGGTATGAATTATTAGGGTGCTCCCAGTGAGGAGGGATATATATATCACCAGTCCAGGCTGGGGATATATATAAAAACCTCCCGGCCATCACGGCCAGAGATCCTCACTATCACAGTACGGTATGCTGCCACCAGTTCTTCGATCGACATAAGCCCTATTCGACAACAGGCTTATATCAGGTCAGAAACCAACCTGGGTAGCGTATAATAACCAATGGAGCGTGCGGACATGGGGATTGCTGTATCGAGATAAAAGAGCAGTCCAAGATGAATTTTATATTTAATCGCTGAAAAGGCATACTAGAGAATACAGATATATATACAAGAGCAAATATATACAGTCAGGAGTGTTGTACAAGGGTAGTGTACAGATAGGTTACAATTACCATGTTATGTAGCATGTGACCACAGGGAGGCGCTGATGGATCACAGGTCCAAATCTTAGTTACGGGATTTCCTTGGCTGCGTCAGCTAACGGTCCTCCTGCCAGTAGAAAAACTAAGTCCATAATGAGGGGCTGCCTTATATCTCCTAGGCTGCTCCCTCCCACACTCTGCGTCCACCTCTGGGCTGGGCCGCCTACCTCTTTCCATATCTGAGAATATGATTTTCCAGCCAGAACCAAGGATGGCCCATAACTTTCCGCCCGTAATTGCAAATGGGTCGGCACCGCCGCCACTGGGTTCCGCTGGATTTTAGCTGTGCAGGGAGACCAAATATGGCTACTGTATTTAATTCCTGGTAGCTATGCTTCATAACTCAATAACACAGAGTGCTAAGGGTGGCTGGATGTTATGGGCTTGTGGGGGAAGGAATGCCAATTCTGATAATGTGCTCGGCTAGGCTCATAGATATTGCATTCTGTTATTATAGGTCATTTTCTAGAATCCATATCTCAGAGCCTTGCACTGGTTAGCCTGGGATCTGTTGTGCCACAATGTCTCCATATGCTTGAATGAACAAAGAGAGCCAGTTGGCTGTACCTACACAAGAGTTCACGCCCTCGTGATAATGGCTATGGACACATTGTCTATGCCTTTTGGGCCCCCCTGGAGAAACGCTTCAAAAGACTTCTTGCTAGAGTTAATTTAAGAAACACATTATTCCTGGGGAATCCCAATGGTGGGGGGCTGAGTTTGGGAGCAAGTATTTTGGGGCCACAGCATCTGATAAAGAATTCCATTAGATAGAAAAATGATATCAAGTAGATATCATTTACCCATATTTCACACCTCTCTTTTCTGAGAGCACATCTCCGAAGTCCTTCAGGTACCCTGGAAGACCCTTCATAATAGCGGAGCAAATTTGTACAGTTTTTATACATTTCTTGAAACAATTGGGGCTCTATTAAACAATTTCCTTATGATACCAATTAATAACAGAATTGTGAATCTGCAACCATGGAAGCCCCAGTACCAACCCAGCAGGTAAATTATACAAAACAGGAGATGAATTTAGACTGGAGTAGTTCCACTTGGAGCGTGAAATTCACCTTTACTCTCTTGACCAAATTCCGGGCTAATGGTGACTTGTCAAGGGCCAAGATTTTAATGGGTCTTTCTAAACTAACTGTCCCTAACTTAAGAATCAGTCTTGAATCAATAAAGTTAGCAGCAGACCCACAGTCAATGAACTCAATGTTGATAGCACCTGGTTCTTGAAGGATAACACCGTATTTATCGGTACTTTATAAGAGGAAGAAAAAGGTACCTATGAGTCTAGGTAACCACCTTGGTTGACACCCAGACTCAAACATTCTCCCTATGGGTAGTATAATGGGCAGCCTTCTGTTCACCCCATCTCTCACAAATTTTGCTGTCCATTTGTCACGCTGTCTAATGATATGTATACAATGTCAGTAAACTATTAATACAGGAACAACACTCTATACAACAACTAGTATAGCAACATCAGCATGTAAGTATAGAATAGATTTACCTGACACGATATCTGCTGAACTCAGGGTTAATCTTGAGGACTTGATGAGCTGAAACAGGAAAGAGGTGGACCGGGATCTAACCTGACCCTAAACTGGGGTCCTAACTAATCCCTCACCTTGGAGGTACTGATAATGGTTCAGAGGTCCAAGTCTCCAACCTAACCCTGTCTCCTATCAGACCCTGAACCCTGTAATCAGTCCTAAGAAGGATCCTGACTACCACCAAAGGGATATGGGCTGATCTTAGCTAAATACACAGATTAGACATATAAGACAGACAGGATAACACTCGCTTGCATACACACTCAAACACCAAAGGAAAATAAATGGTCTGGGAAATAAACTCTAACCAAGTTGAGCTTAGAACAACTAAGGAGCTCACAACTAAAGTCTATACAGATTCATTCCTATCTGTGGTCTGCATGAAGGTTTCACTGGCAACTCCCCAAGCAGACAACCAGGAATTTAAAGGAAACCAATCAACAAATAATCAATTGCAGCCGGGAGAAACTGCACCCAGTCCCAGAACCGAGCACAGACAGAATTAACTCCCTCGCTGCCAAACACAAAGAAACAGCAGCTCAGCTGTGAGAAGTCAAAATGTGCAACCGCGACGATCTTCGTGGCAATGCACACATGACACCATTCATATGGCCTGGTTCATGGCCTCTGCCAGAGAACAAGGGTTGTCATGAAGGACCTGAGCATCCTTAAGAGTTTCAGAAAGGCCTTTGTGAAACTGGCACCTGCGAGTTGCTTTGTTCCACAGAACTTCAGTGGGCCACTGCTGAAACTCAGTACAGTAGTCCTTAGCTGTGTGACCCCTGTACCAGGTTCATGATGGTAGCCTTAGTGACTTGGATCCTGTCGGATTCATTATAGATTAGAACTAAACTGTCAAAAAAGGTGTCAACAGAAGACTGCTCTGTGGCTTGTATGGACAAGGAAAATGCCCAGATCTGAAGACCCTCCTGTAGTAGGGACATTGTTAATACCACACACTGGAACTCATCCCCTGATGACCAGGGGCGCAGGGTAAAAAAATAACCAACAGCTCTCTCTGAATACCCTTCTCTCCTGAAATTTTATCACAGAGGGCCGTTATATGTTCGTGAGAGACCAACTGTACATCAGAGGGTACTCATGTTACAGTCACTGCTGGCAGTTGAGGACTAAAGGAGATATTCATAAAATTATCTAACCCAGCAACTGATATTGTGATGACTCCAGACTCTGGCATTCCTTAGCCAGATCCTAAATCATCTGCGTCACTAAGCCTGGTGAAAAAGAAAAACATATAGGCCAGATGTATTGTGACACTGAGTCACTTCTCATGGACAAGCCATGAGTCAGGATAGTCAAGGAGTCAAAGGTCAAAAGCCAGGAGGGCACGTCCTACACAGAAGGAAGAGACAAAGGCATAGGTAACAGTCCGAGGTCAAAATACCAGGAGGATAGCGATCAGAGAAAAAGGGTTAAACAGAAGGATGGTCAGAACCAGGTCAAAGGTAAGGCAATGAATGATCAACAAGCATAAAACAAGGGACAGAGAGACAAACAACATTTAGCTGAATGTGTGCCTGGCAGAGGTCTGGGAATAACAGCCCAGTTAGGTATCCTGGTAATTACTTGGGAGGATAAACACCTGGGGACAATCAGCTCCTCCCAGTCTCAGATTGGACGGCTGAGCTGTCAACCAAAACACCGACAGCTCAGCATGCCCCTGCACTAGACTGGATGACTGAGCTGTCAATCAAAGTACGGACAGCTTCAGCATGCCCCTGTACCATATTGGATGGCTGAGCTGTCAGTAACTGCATCCAGACACACTAAGGGGTGGAATTGTGACAATTAAGCACTTCCTTTCATTTGCTGAAATTGGCTTTCCTAAAGTGCCAGGTCTTTGCATTTCCCCCCTTGAAATGTTTTATTGAATATTACATTGAAACTTACCATATTATAGTCGCTGCGGCCCAAATGCTCATGGACTTACAGATCTGAAATTGAATCTGGTCTATTTAACAGGACCAGATCCAGCAAATGTGTATGGGTGGACGACAAACTCACATTTAGTGGCCAATGTCAGGCAGCTGCTGCCAAGGCAAATAAAATAATGGGATGCATTAAAAGAGGCATAGATGCTCATGAGGAGAACATAATTTTACCTCTATACAAGTCACTGGTGCGACCACACTTAGAATACTGTGTACAGTTCTGGTTTCCGGTGTATAAGAAAGACATAGATGAACTGGAGCGGGTGCAGAGAAGAGCAACCAAGGTTATTATCAACGCCCTATCGAAGAATCTAGTATATATAACCTGTAACATTATAATTTTCAAGAAAGGCATCCAGTCCCTTCTTAAATTTTAGTACTGAATCACTCATTACAACATCATAAGGCAGAGAGTTCCATAGTCTCACTGCTCTTACAGTAAAGAATCTGCGTCTGTGATTATGATTAAACCTTCTTTTCTCCTGACGTAGAGGATGCCCCATGTCCCCGTCACAGGTCTAAGAGTAAAAAGATAATTAGAAACGTCTTCGTACTGTCCCCTCATATATTTATACATTGTAATAAGATCACCCCTAAGCCTTCGTTTTCCAAACTAAATAACCCCAAGTGTACAGTAATAACCTGTCTTGGTATTGCAGACCCCCCAGTTCTCTAATAACCTTGGTCGCTCTTCTTTGCACCTGCTCTAGTTCAGCTATGCCTTTCTTATACATTGGAGACCAGAACTGTACACAGTATTCTAAGTGTGGTCGCACTAGTGACTTGTATAGGGGTAAAATTGTGTTCTCCTCATAAGCATCTACAGTTAGGTCCATATATATTTGGATGGAGACAACATTTATGTAATTTTGGTTCTAGACATTACCACAATGAATTTTAAACAAAACAATTCAGATGCAGTTGAAGTTCAGACTTTCAGCTTTCATTTGAGCGTATCCATATTAAAATTGGATGAAGGGTTCAGGAGTTTCAGCACCTTAACATGTGCCACCCTGTTTTTAAAGGGACCAAAAGTAATTGGACAATTGACTCCAAGGCTATTTCATGGACAGGTGTGGGCAATCCCTTAGTTATGTCATTCTCAATTAAGCAGATAAAAGGGCTGGAGTTGATTTGAGGTGTGGTGTTTGAATTTGGAAGGTTTTTGCTGTGAAGGAAACATGCGGTTAAAGCAGCTCTCCATGCAGGTGAAACAAGCCATCCTTAAGCTGCAAAAACAGAAAAAAACCCATCCGAGAAATTGCTACAACATTAGGAGTGACAAAATCTACAGTTTGGTACATCCTGAGAAAGAAAGAAAGCACTGGTGAACTCATAAATGCAAAAAGACCTGGGCGCCACGGAAGACAACAGTGGTGGATGATCGCAGAATACTCTCCATGGTGAAGAGAAACCCCTTCACAACAGCCAACCAAGTGAACAACCCTATCCAGGAGGTAGGCGTATCAATATCCAAATCTACCATAAAGAGAAGACTGCATGAAAGTAAATACAGAAGGTTCACTGCACGGTGCAAACCACTCATAAACATCAAGAATAAAAAGGCTAGGCTGGACTTTGCTAAAAAACATCTAAAAAAGCCAGCACAGTTCTGGAAAAACATTCTTTGGACAGATGAAACCAAGATCAACCTCTACCAGAATGATGGAAAGAGAAAAGTATGGCGAAGGCGTGGTACAGCTCATGATTAGAGTTGAGCGATACTTTCCGATATCCTAAAGTATCGGAATCGGAATGGTATCGCCGATATCACTAAAATATCGGCGATACCCGATACCGATACCGGAAGTCCCATGTAAGTCTATGGGAACAAAATATCGCAACTAAAAAAAACCCATTCTTTCCTTGTAAACACTAAATATACACACATAGAATACATATATATATATACATGTCATTGTGACATATATATATACATATATGTATAGTTTATACACTTCTACATAGTAAAATATCCTCTCATTCAATTGCCGGGTAAAGCCGGCTTCAGTGAAAAGACAGAAGCACCCGACATGAAATGACACTTGGTGTACATAGGGTTAACCATGTCTTTTCATGTCGTTTGCTATCTGATTTGCACAAACAATTAAATCAGACTATGTGTGCAAAATTTCACACCTGTAGGGGTTAATTAAAGGTGTAAATTCGTTGTAAAAAAAAACGGACTTTTTTTGCTACGAATTTACACCTTTAATTAACCCTACAGGTGTGAAATTTTGCACACATAGTCTGATTTATTGTTTGTGCAAATTAGGCTGGAGTCACACACAACCACAAAAAATCGGTCCGTTTTAGACGGTCGACAATCGGATCAAAATAAAAACATCACACATCCTTCTGGCATCCGATTTTCCTTCAAAGATGCGATTTAATCGCAGTGTGTGTGTACCTTGTAACATCCGATTTTCATCCGACTTGCGAGATTTTCTCGCAGGCTTGCAAAACTGACATATAATGGATCCAAAAGAATAGTATTTAAATGCCAAAAGAAAGAATAGATATATACACATAGAGCACATATATATATATATATATTATATATTTATATATGTCATTGTGACATATATATATATACATATATTTATAGTTCTTACACTTCTACATACTGTTATAGCCGCTAATTCAATTGCCGGCTTCAGTGAAATCACAGAAGCCGACATGAAATGATACATTGTTTCCACACATTTACCATGTAATTTCATGTATTTTTATATATGTTTGAAACATACAATTACATGAGTATATGTGTGCTAAATTTCAGACATGTAGGGGTTAATTAAAGGTGTAAATTCGTTAAAAAAAAAATGCGTGGGCTCCCGCTGTATTTTCTCCACCAGACAGACAAAGCAAGCGAGTGGGGGCAGATAATAATAGCCTAGGGAGGGTACATTTTTTTTGTGCCCCCCTGGCTACTAACATCTGCCCCCAGACACCCAGAAAGGGCAAATCTATAATTAGATTCGCCCTTTCTGGCACTTTGCCCGTCTATTCCCATTGCCCTGTAGCGGTGGCGAATGGGTTAATAAGGGGTTAAAATGACCTTGCAATTGAAAGGTCACTTTAAGCCAGGTTAATAATTGATAGCTGTCAATTAGGCAACTATCAATTATTAATCCTATTGTATGAAAGAAAAATCAAACACACACACTTTAATAAAAATAAGTTTAATTAAATAATCACACAGTTTTTGACCATATTTTATTTTCCTGCTAAAACCATTTCCTGTAATAAAAATAAAATAAAAAAGCAAAATTATACTTACCAATCCGATGTACAGTCAGGTCCCACGTTGTAATCCATCAGAAAGGGTTAACAGGTTAAAGGTCGCAGAGAGCTAATAATGCTGTCTCAGACCCGTATTCCCCTGAATGAATAAGTTCCTCTCCCAGCGAAAGTAGAGGAATAGATTCATGAATGGAGCTTAATTGATTTCTTGCCAATTTAACTGTAGTGACCTGACCTAAAGGGAAAGTGGACACAATCAATTAAGCTTCATTCATGAAACACATCCTCTCCTGTCGCCAGGAGGAGAACTTATTCATTCATGAGCTTTGAGCTGAGCATGCAGGATTACTTGCACTGCTTGGCTCAAAGCTAGTTAACCCTTTGTGAAGGATTACAGCGTGGGACGTGACAGATCGGCGGAAAAAGGTAAGATAATGTTGTTTTATTTCTTTTTCTTTATTTTAGGAGATCAATGGCTTCGCACGGATTTAGTGTAAAATAAAATATGGTCAAAAAAAATGTGTTTTTATTTCATTAAAATTATTTTATTCTTAAAGTGTGTGTGTTTTTTTATTTACTTCAATAGGATTAATAATTGATAGTTGTTAATTGACAGCTATCAATCATTAACCTGCCTTAAGGTCACCTTTCAATTGGCAAGGTGACAGTAAGGTGAGATTAACCATTCGCCACCGCTACAGGGCAATGGGGAAATAGAAGGGCAAAGTGCCAGAAAGGGCGAATCTATTATAGATTTGCCCTTTCTGGGGGTCTGGGGGCAGATGTTAGTAGCCAGGGGGGGCACAAAAAAATGCACCTTCCCTGGGCTATTATTATCTGCCCCCACTCGCTTTGCTTTGTCTGTCTGGTGGAGAAATACAGCGGGAGCCCACGCTATTTTTTTTCAACGAAATTACACCTTTAATTAACCCCTACATGTCTGAAAATTTTGCACAAATACACTCATGTAATTGTATGTTTCAAACATATATAAAAATACATGAAATTACATGGTTAAATGTGTGGAAAAATGTATCATTTCATGTCGGCTTCTGTGATTTCACAAAACCCGGCAATTGATTTAGCGGCTATTACAGTATGTAGAAGTCTAGGAACTATAAATATATGTATATATACATGTCACAATGACAGTATATTATGTATGTGTTCTATGTGTATATATCTATTCTTTCTGTCTTTATTAAAGCTGTCAGTGTGATTTTACAGTATAGGCGGGGAATGAATTGCCGGCTTTTCTAAAGGACACCGATGCGATTTCATCGCAAGTCACACAGTGTGGTCCGTTTGTAATCAGATTTTTCATCGCTCCCATAGATTGCATTGGCGATTGTCGACCGACAATCGGTGACAATCGCAGCATGCTGGGATTGTACACGGACGTTTAAACGGACCACAAAAATCTGATACTGGGAGCTGCTCCATAGATTAACATAGGTCCGACTGCAATGCGATATTTCATCGCATTGCAGTCGTCCGATTTTGTCGCCAGTGTGACTCCGGCCTTAGATAGCAAAGGACATGAAAGACATGGTTAACCTATGTACACCAAGTGTCATTTCATGTCGGGTCACCCGACATGAAATGACACTTGGTGTACATAGGGTTAACCATGTCTTTTCATGTCCTTTGCTATCTAATTTGCACAAACAATTAAATCAGACTATGTGTGCAAAATTCACACCTGTAGGGGTTAATTAAAGGTGTAAATTCGTTGTAAAAAAACGGATTTTTTTTGCTACGAATTTACACCTTTAATTAACCCCTACAGGTGTGAAATTTTGCACCACATAGTCTGATTTAATTGTTTGTGCAAATTAGATAGCAAAGGACATGAAAAGACATGGTTAACCCTATGTACACCAAGTGTCATTTCATGTCGGGTTCTGCATTTACAAAAGCCGGCAATTGAATTAGCGGTATTATACTATGTAGAGTGTATGAACTACAAATATAAATATATATATATATGTGTCACAAATTCAATGACATGTATTATATATATGAGGTGTAAAATTGCTGAAAAAAAATGCGTGGGCTCCCGCCCTATTTTCGCAACCAGACAGACAAAGCCAGTAGTGGGGGCAGATAATAATAGCCCAGAGAGGGACCATATTTTTGCCCCCCCGGCTACTAACATCTGCCCCCAGACACCCCAGGAAAGACAAATCTATAATTAGATTCGCCCTTTCTGGCACTTTGCCCGTTATTCCCATTGCCCTGTAGCGGTGGCGAATGGGTTAATATGGGGTTAAAGCCACCTTGCTATTGAAAGGTGACCTTAAGCCAGGTTAATAATTGAGAGCTGTCAATTAGACAACTATCAATTATTAATCCTATTGCATGAAATAAAAATAAAACACACACACTTTAATTAAAAATCATTTTAATGAAATAAAGACACATGTTTTTGACCATCTTTTATTTTACTGCAAAAAACATTTCTGTAATAAAAATAAAATAAAAAAAGCAAAATTATTCTTACCTATCCCATGCACAGTCAGGTCCCACGGTGTAATCCTTCAGAAAGGGTTAATGTTTACTGCAGGGGACCGCAGCTAATGCTGCAGCCTCACAGTAAACCCCAAAATGATTGAGTTCCTCTCCTGCTGACAGGAGAGTAAAGGCTAGGTGTCACATAACGATACACCAGCGATCCCGACAACGATATGCACTTGTCAGGATCGCTGGTGTATCGCTACATGATCGCTGCTGAGCTGCCAAACAGGCAGCTCAGGCAGCGATCTGGGACAGCGACACTGCGGGTAACATCGCTTAAGGGCCGTCTCACATAGCGATATCGCTACCGAGATCGCTGCTGATGTCACTAGTTTTGTGACGCAGCAGCGAGCTCACCAGCGATATCGCTGTGTGTGACATTCAGCGACGGATCAGCCCCTGCCGGGTATCGCTGATCATCGCAAGAAATGTCAGGACCTTTTTTTGATCGCTGGTTTCCCTCTGACAGGCACGCATTGCTGCGTGTGACAGGCGGGAGACCAGCGATCCGTGGTAACCAAGGTACACAGGGGTTTCCAGGCACCGCGCAGCGCTTGGAAACCCGCTATGTACCTTGGGATACCAGCTCCTGCATCAGGGCGCTGGTATCCAAGGTACACAGCGGGTTTCTAGGCACAGCCCGCGCCTGGAAACCCGCTGTGTACCTTGGTTACCACGGATCGCTGGTCTCCCGCCTGTCACACGCAGCGATGTGTGCCTGTCAGCGGGAAACCAGCGATCAAAGGTCCTGACATTTCAGCGAAGATCAGCGATACCCGGCAGGGGGGCTGTCGTCGCTGAATGTCACACACAGCGATATCGCTGGTGAGCTCGCTGCTGGTCACAAAATAGTGACTCAGCAGCGATCTCGTAGCGATATCGCTATGTGAGACGGCCCTTAAGTGGAAAGCTTAATTGATTGCTTTCCACTTTCCTTCAGGTCAGCCAGGGACAATCAGTGACGTCAGAGGGAATGATTAACAAAAATAGGGGTTCCCTTTGAAAAAAAAATGGCGTGGGGTCCCCCCTATTTTTGTTAACCAGCCAGATGAAGCAGACCGCTGAGGCCCGGATTTTCAGGCTGTTAAGGAGCCAGATCCATGGACCCTTCCAGCCTGATAATACCAGGCCACAGCAGTCTGCATATCTTGGTGATTAACAAAAATTTGGGGATCCCTCGAAAAAAATTTGGCGTGGGGTCCCCCCTATTTTTGTTAACCAGCCAGATGAAAGCAGACCGCTGAGGCCTGGATTTTCAGGCTGTTAAGGAGCCAAGATCCATGGACCTTGCCAGCCTGATAATACCAGGCCACAGCAGTCTGCATTCTTGGTGATTAACAAAAATAGGGGATCCCTCGAAAAAAATTGGCGTGGGGTCCCCCCTATTTTTGTTAACCAGCCCGATGAAGCAGACGCTGAGGCCTGGATTTTCAGGCTGTTAAGGGAGCCAAGATCCATGGACCTTGCCAGCCTGATAATACCAGGCCAGCAGTCTGCATATCTTGGCTGATTAACAAAAATAGGGGACCCCTCGAAAAAAATTGGCGTGGGGTCCCCCTATTTTTGTTAACCAGCCAGATGAAGCAGACCCCTGAGGCTGGATTTTCAGGCTGTTAAGGAGCCAAGATTCCATGGACCTTGCCAGCCTGATAATACCAGGCCACCAGGTCTGCATATCTTGGCTGATTAACAAAAAATAGGGGATCCCCTCGAAAAAAATTGGCGTGGGGTCCCCCCTATTTTTGTTAACCAGCCAGATGAAG
>JARQOD010000001.1:103285073-103359685 GCA_033576555.1 Oophaga sylvatica
AGATAACCATGGTTAACAGAAGAGAAACGATGATGCCAAGCACCAGCCTCCTTTTAAAGTGTCCAGTGGTGTCATTCTTGCTTAATCATGACAGATTGATCTCCAGCCATGTCCTCATCAACACCCACACCTGTGTTAATGGAGCAATCACTGAAAAGAGGTTAGCTGGTCCTTTTAAGGCAGGGCTGCAATGATGTTGAAATGTGTTTTGGGTAGTGTTGAGCGATACGATACTGCAAATATCGGGTATCGGCCGATATTGGCTGTATCGGAATTCCGATTCCGAGTTCCGATATTTTCGTCATATCGGATACCGGAATCGGAATGTCACTGTCACTGTCAGTGTCCGTCGGTCGGGTCTGTCAGGAGTCAGCGGCACTTACCCGGCAGAAGATCTCCGGCGGTCACATCCCGGCTGCTTAATGGCCGCCATCCTCTTCTCCCCGGCGGTCACATGCAGTATCTCGCGATAACTGCAGTGACTGCTGGGTAATCGCGGCCGTAAAGCAGTCCGATGACGTCACCGCCGGGGAAGCTGGTAAGCAGCTGTGCTGCGCCGGGATGTCAGGCTCTGCCTGTCATTCCGATGTAGCAGAGCTGGATCGTCGTGGGACAATCGTTACTATGGACTGCGTCGGACAGGTGGTATACTGTTGGTTTGTTTTTTTTTCTTTTTTTACAGGAGATCGATGGCGTCGCAGGAATGAGAGAGTAATAAAAAAAATGAAAACTGTGTTGTCTCTTTTATTTCATTAAAAGACTTTTTTCTTGCTGTGTCTTTTTTTTAAACATTTAATAACTTTGGGATTAATAATGGATCGGTGTCTTATTGACGCCTCTCCATTATTAACCGGGCTTATTGTCACCGTGCAATCAACGGTGACAATAACCCCTTATTACCCCACTTGCCACCGCTACAGGGCAAGTGGGAAGAGCCGGGTAAAGTGCCACAATTGGCACATCTTTTGATGCGCCAAATGTGGGGCTGCTGTAGCCTGGTATTATCAGGCTGTTGAGGGCCAAAATCCATGGGCCTTGACAGTCTTTTAATACCAGGCCGCAGCAGTCTGCATTTTACTTGGCTGGTTAACAAAAATAGGGGGGATCCTCACGCCGTTTTTTTTTTCGAGGGGATTCCCTATTTTTGTTAACCAGCCAAGCTAAGCAGACTGCTGTGGCCTGGTATTATCAGGCTTGCAAGGTCCATGGATATTGGATCCTTACCAGCCTGAAAAACCAGGCCTCAGCGGTCTGCTTCATCTGGCTGGTTAACAAAAATAGGGGGGACCCCACGCTAATTTTTTTCGAGGGGATCCCCTATTTTTGTTAATCAGCCAAGATATGCAGACTGCTGTGGCCTGGTATTACCAGGCTGGCAAGGTCCATGGATCTTGGCTCCTTAACAGCCTGAAAATCCAGGCCTCAGCAGTCTGCTTCATCTGGCTGGTTAACAAAAATAGGGGGGACCCCACGCCATTTTTTTTCGAAGGGAACCCCTATTTTTGTTAATCAGTTCCCTCTGACGTCACTGATGGTGTCCCTGGCTGACCTGAAGTGAAAGTGGAAAGCAATCAATTAAGCTTTCCACTTCCTCTCCTGTCAGCCAGGAGAGGAACTCATTCATTTGGGGGTTTACTGTAAGGCTGCAGCATTAGCTGCGGTCCCTGCAGTAAATATTAACCCTTTCTGAAGGATTACACCGTGGGACCTGACTGTACATCGGATTGGTAAGAATAATTTTGCTTTATTATTTTATTTTTACTACAGGAAATGGTTTTAGCAGGTAAATAAAATATGGTCAAAAACTGTGTGATTATTTCATTAAACTTCTTTTTTATTAAAGTGTGTGTGTTTGATTTTTCTTTCATACAATAGGATTAATAATTGATAGTTGTCTAATTGACAGCTCTCAATTATTAACCTGGCTTAAAGTGACCTTTCAATTGCAAGGTCATTTTAACCCCTTATTAACCCATTCGCCACCGCTACAGGGCAATGGGAATAGACGGGCAAAGTGCCAGAAAGGGCAAATCTAATTAGAGATTTGCCCTTTCTGGGGTGTCTGGGGGCAGATGTTAGTAGCAGGGGGGGGGGGCCAAAAATAATGGTCCCTCTCTGGGCTATTATTATCTGCCCCCACTCACTGGCTTTGTCTGTCTGGTTGCGAAAATAGGGCGGGAGCCCACGCATTTTTTTTCAGCAATTTTACACCTCATATATATATATATATACATGTCATTGAGTTTGTGACACATATATATATATATATATATATATTTATAGTTCATACACTTCTACATAGTATAATAGCCGCTAATTCAATTGCCGGCTTTTGTGAAAATGCAGAACCCGACATGAAATGACACTTGGTGTACATAGGGTTAACCATGTCCTTTGCTATCTGATTTGCACAAACAATTAAATCAGTCTATGTGTGCAAAATTTCACACCTGTAGGGGTTAATTAAAGGTGTAAATTCGTAGCAAAAAAGTCCGTTTTTTTTACAACGAATTTACACCTTTAATTAACCCCTACAGGTGTGAAATTTTGCAAACATAGACTGATTTAACCCCTTAATGACCAAGCCATTTTGTAGGTTAAAGACCAGGCCAATTTTTACAATTCTGACCACTGTCTCTTTATGAGGTTATACGGTAACTCTGGAACGCTTCTACGGATCTTGGCGATTCTGAGATTGTTTTCTCGTGACATATTGTACTTCATGATAGTGGTAAAATTTCTTCAATATAACTTGCGGTTTTTTATGAAAAAAGTGGAAATATGGCAAAAATTTTGAAAATTTTGCAATTTTCAAACTTTTAATTTTTATGCCATTAAATCAGAGAGATATGTCACAAAAATTAGTTAATAAATAACATTTCCCACATGTCTACTTTACATCAGCACAATTTTGGAACCAAAATTTTTTTTTGTTACGAAGTTATAAGTGTTAAAAGTTGACCAGCAATTTCTCATTTTTCCAACAAAATTTACAAAACCATTTTTTTAGGGACCACCTCACATTTGAAGTGAATTTGAGGGGTCAATATGACAGAAAATACCCAAAAGTGACACCATTCTAAAAACTTCACCCCTCAACGTGTTCAAAGCCACATTCAAGAAGTTTATTAACCCTTTAGGTACTTCACAAGAATTGAAACAATGTGGAAGGAAAAAATGAACATTTAACTTTTTTTCCCAAAATTTTTCTTTCGACACAATTTTTTTAAATTTTGTCAAGGGTATCAGGAGAAAATGAACCACAATATTTGTTGTACAATTTCTCCAGAGTACACCGATATACCATGTGTGGGGTAAACCACTATTTGGGCGCATGGCAGAGCTCGGAATGGAAGCAGCGCCATTTGACTTTTTTGGCTGGAATTGAGATTGGACGCCATGTCGCATTTGGAGAGTCCCTGTGTGCCTAAACAGTGGAAACCCCCCACAAGTGACCCCATTTTGGAAACTGGACCCCTCAAGGAACTCATCTAAATGTGTTGTGAGAGCTTTTAACCCCCAAGGGCTTCACAGAAGGTTATAACGTAGAGCCGTAAAATTAAAAAATCATATTTTTTCCACAAAAATGATCTTTTCATCCCAATTATTATTTTCCAAAGGATAAAAGGACCCCAAAAGTTATTGGGCAATTAGTCCTGAGTACGCTGATACCCCATATGTGGGGGTAAACCACTATTTGGGCGCATGGCAGAGCTCGGAAGGGAAGCAGCGCCATTTGACTTTTTTGGCTGGAATTGAGATTGGACGCCATGTCGCATTTGGAGAGTCCCTGTGTGCCTAAACAGTGGAAACCCCCCACAAGTGACCCCATTTTGGAAACTGGACCCCTCAAGGAACTCATCTAAATGTGTTGTGAGAGCTTTTAACCCCCAAGGGCTTCACAGAAGGTTATAACGTAGAGCCGTAAAATTAAAAAATCATATTTTTTCCACAAAAATGATCTTTTCATCCCAATTATTATTTTCCAAAGGATAAAATGACCCCAAAAGTTATTGGGCAATTAGTCCTGAGTACGCTGATACCCCATATGTGGGGGTAAACCACTATTTGGGCGCATGGCAGAGCTCGGAAGGGAAGCAGCGCCATTTGACTTTTTTGGCTGGAATTGAGATTGGACGCCATGTCGCATTTGGAGAGTCCCTGTGTGCCTAAACAGTGGAAACCCCCCACAAGTGACCCCATTTTGGAAACTAGACCCCCAAGGAACTTATCTAAATGTGTTGTGAGAGCTTTTAACCCCCAAGGGCTTCACAGAAGGTTATAACGTAGAGCCATAAAATTAAAAAATCATATTTTTTCCACAAAAATGATCTTTTCATCCCAATTATTATTTTCCAAAGGATAAAAGGACCCCAAAAGTTATTGGGCAATTAGTCCTGAGTACGCTTATACCCCATATGTGGGGGTAAACCACTATTTGGGCGCATGGCAGAGCTCGGAAGGGAAGCAGCGCCATTTGACTTTTTTGGCTGGAATTGAGATTGGACGCCATGTCGCATTTGGAGAGTCCCTGTGTGCCTAAACAGTGGAAACCCCCCACAAGTGACCCCATTTTGGAAACTAGACCCCCCAAGGAACTTATCTAGATGTGTGGTGAGAGCTTTGAACCCCCAAGGGCTTCACAGAAGGTTATAACGTAGAGCAGTAAAATTAAAAAATCATATCTTTTCCACAAAAATGATCTTTCCACCCCCAATTGTTATTTTCCAAAGGGTAACAGGACCCCAAAAGTTATTGTGCAATTTGTCCTGAGTACGCTGATACCCCATATGTGGGGGGAAACCACTATTTTGACGCATGGCAGAGCTCGAAAGGGAAGTAGCGCCTTTTTCAAATGCAGACTTTGATGGAATGGTCTGTGGGTGTCATGTCACGTTTGGATAGCCCCTGATGTGCCTAAACAGTAGAAACCCCCCACAAGTGACTCCATTTTGGAAACTAGACCCCCCAAGGAACTTTTCTAGATGTGTGGTGAGCACTTTGAACCCCCAAGTGCTTCACAGAAGTTTATAACGTAGAGCCGTGAAAATAAAAAAATCATATTTTTTTCCACAAAAATAATCTTTTTGCCCCAAATTTTTATTTTTATAATGGTAACAGGAGAAATAGGACCCCAAAAGCTATTGTGCAATTTGTCCTGAGTACGCTGATATCCCATATGTGGGGGGGAACCACTATTTTGACGCATGGCAGAGCTCGAAAGGGAAGTAGCGCCTTTTTCAAATGCAGACTTTGATGGAATGGTCTGCGGGTGTCATGTCACGTTTGGATAGCCCCTGATGTGCCTAAACAGTAGAAACCCCCCCACAAGTGACTCCATTTTGGAAACTAGACCCCCCAAGGAACTTTTCTAGATGTGTGGTGAGCACTTTGAACCCCCAAGTGCTTCACAGAAGTTTATAACGTAGAGCCGTGAAAATAAAAAAAATCATATTTTTTTCCACAAAAATAATATTTTTGCCCCAAATTTTTATTTTTATAATGGTAACAGGAGAAATAGGACCCCAAAAGCTATTGTGCAATTTGTCCTGAGTACGCTGATATCCCATATGTGGGGGGGAACCACTATTTTGACGCATGGCAGAGATCGGAAGGGAAGGAGCACCGTTTTTAAATGCAGACTTTGATGGAATGGTCTGCGGGTGTCATGTCGCGCTTGGAGAGCCCCTGATGTGCCTAAACAGTAGAAACCCCCCACAAATGACCCCATTTTGCAAACTAGACCCCCCAAGGAACTTATCTAGATGTGTGGTCAGCACTTTGAACCCCCAAGGGCTTCACAGAAGTTTATAACGTAGAGCCGTGAAAATAAAAAATCATATTTTTTTCCACAAAAATTACCTTTTTGCCCCCAAATTTTTATTTTTATAAGGGTAACAGAAGAAATAGGACCCCAAAAGCTATTGTGCATTTTGTCCTGAGTACGCTGATACCCCATATGCGGGGGGGAACCACTGTGATCGCCTTACTGCGATCTTTGGGAGGCACAATGAACAAATCTACCAAAGGTGAAGAATTGGTTTTCTTTTTTACGCCGTTCCTCGTGCGATATTAGTGATTAGGCGACTTTATTCCTCGGATCGGTGCGATTACAGCGATACCAGATTTACTCCCTTTTTTCATGTTTAGCTTCTGTCACACTCTAAAAGATGCTTTTTTTTGGAATAATTTTTTGTAAGAATTTTTTGCATCGCCGTATTTTGAGAGCTATAATTTTTCCATATTTCGGCCGACAGAGTTATCTGTGGGCTTATTTTTTGCGGGACGAGCTGACGTTTTTATTGGTACCATATTCGGGCACATAACGTTTTTTGATCGCTTCCTATTCCGATTTTTGTGGAAGCAGAATGAACAAAAACCAGCAATTCAGGAATTGTTTTTTTTTTAATTTTTTTTCCCCCGTTCCGCGTGTGGTAAAATTGATAAAGCAGCTTTATTCTTCGGATCACTACGATTACAGCGATACCTCATTTATATATTTTTTTATGTTTTGGCGTTTTTTACACAATAAAGAATTTTATAGAAAAAATAATTATTTTTGCATCAGTTTATTCCGCGAGCTATAACTTTTTTATTTTTTCGCTGATGATGCTGTATAGTGGCTTGTTTTTTTGCGGGACAAGATGACGTTTTCAGCGGTACCATGATTATTTATATCTGACTTTTTGATCGCGTGTTATTGCACTTTTTCCAAGCGGTATAATGATACCGCTTGGAAAAAGTATAATTTACTACTTTTTTGTATTTTTTTTTTACGGCTTTCACTGAAGGGGTTAACTAGGGTTATGCTTTTATAGATGGGATTTTTACGGACGTGGCGATACCTAACATGTGTATTTTTTTTGTTTTTTATTTTTTTTATTACATAAAAATGTGTATTTTTTAGGGGATTTTTTTTAATTATTTTTTAATATTTTTTTTACAATTTTTTTAAAAAATGATTTTTTTCAACTTGTCCCTTTATGGGACTTTCACTTTTTTTACTTTTGATTGCAGTTACAATGCATTGCAATGCTCTGGCATTGCAATGCATTGTACCTATGGGGAAAGATGCTGTGACATGATCACAGCAGCTTCCCGTAGCTAGATGACCCGGAGGTTGTCATGACAACCCCCGGTCATCAAGGCAGAGATCAGGCCCTGCGATTACATCGCTGGGACGCTGATCTGAGGCAGAGGGAGCTCCCAACCCTCTGCCTCCCCCCCTGAGCTCTGCGATCGCGCTCGATCGCAGCAGTCAGGGGGTTAACAGCCAGGGGCGGTGGGGGCTCCGCTCCTGGCTGTCAGTGCAGGAAGCCTGGCCACTGCAGCGCCGGCTCCTGCACTGATCGCGCTGGGGAAGCTGAAATTTCAGCTTTTCCTGCACGATCGCTGCTGTGTTTGGTCAGTCAGATTGACTGACCAACCACAGCGCTGTGAGTTCGGGGACCGACGGCAAAGGTCCCCGCACCACTTACCGTGCCTGTCAGCTGTCTGTGACAGCTGTCGGCACTGATCTACCACGGCGTGTTTACACACAGTGGTAGATCAAAGCCATGACGTGCAGAGTCCGTCCTGGTGCCGGAACTGGCACCTTGTCATGACGGACTCTGCACATCATTGGACATTAAGGGGTTAATTGTTTGTGGAAATCAGATAGCAAACGACATGAAAAGACATGGTTAACCCTATGTACACCAAGTGTCATTTCATGTCGGGTGCTTCTGTCTTTTCACTGAAGCCGGCTTTACCCGGCAATTGAATCAGAGGATATTTTACTATGTAGAAGTGTATAAACTATACATATATGTATATATATATGTCACAATGACATGTATATATATATATATATATATGTATTCTATGTGTGTATATTTAGTGTTTACAAGGAAAGAATGGGGTTTTTTTAGTTCCGATATTTTGTTCCCATAGACTTACATGGAATTTCCGGTATCGGTATCGGGTATCGCCGATATTTTAATGGTATCGGCGATACCATTCCGATTCCGATACTTAGGGATATCGGAAAGTATCGCTCAACACTAGTTTTGGGGGATAAAGTTCATTTTCTAGCCAAATATTGACTTTACAAGTAATTGCTGTTAAGCTGATCACTCTTTATAACATTCTGGAGTATATGCAAATTGCCATTAGAAAAAGTGAAGCAGTAGACTTTGTAAAAATTAATATTTGTGTCATTCTCAAAACTTTTGGCCATGACTGTACTTAGAAAAACCAATGACTACTGTTTTTTGGCACAAGATTAGAGGAGGCTGGGTTTTTATAAAGCTAGGAAATTTGTATCACTTGGCCTTTCCTAATGAAGATAGTGAACAAGCCACAACCCTTACAGGCTAATTAAAGTCTGAAACCTTGGTCAAAGGTATCTGAGCGCACAAATCTCCAAGAGTGCCAAAACTTTTGCAGTGACCAGTTTTTATCTTCTTTTAGTAATTGTTTAAAATTAAAAACATAATATTTTTTTATTACCTAAAATACAAAGGAATTGTGTCATCTTTAACCTTAGACCTTTTAGAGATCATTTCATCTTCAACTTGCTTAACTGTTCAAAACAACAGTAATTTTGACCAGGGGTGCCCAAATTTTTACATGCCAAAGCAAACTGAGATTTGAATATGTGCTGGTCCTAGCTCTCAAAAAGAAGCCCCTATATATCTGCAATGTTGAGCTCCGTAGAAACAGTTTTTGGCCAAGGAACCTTTGTGCAGGAGATGAAAGACATATCATGCTTACTTTCCTTCGAAATTAGAAAATGTTCAGCAGTGCCATCAGTTGAGAACAGGTAGCAACCAGTGGGATCCAGCTACACCCATCTACTTTTAGAAGTCTATCCAGAAGTGTTGTTCATGAACGCAACAAGCCCAAGCAACTCACCTATGCACAAAAACATAGGAATTGGGATGTAGATTGCAATTTACTCTGGATTGGTGAGTTAAAATGTGAAATGCTTGGCTGTAATAGAAAGCAGTTTGTTCACTGCTTGGCTGGAGAGTGGTACCATGAGTATGGCAATACTGAAGCACGGTGGAGGTTGCTTACAAGTTTGTGGTTGAATTTCAGCAAATGTAGTTTAGGATTTGTTTAGGATTAATAGTTTCCTCAATGGTGAGAAACGCAAGCAGATACTTATCCATCATGCAATACCATCAGAGAAGCGTCTGATTGGCTCCAAATTAGTTTTATAGCACAATATCAAACCCACATACAGCTGATGTCTTTCAGCGCCATCTCGAACATAAAACACAACAAGGCGACCTGGAAGTAATAATGTGGCCCTCACAGAGCCGTGATATCAACATCTTCGAGTCTCTATCTGTGATTAATTGAGGAGAAAGGAGGATTTGCACAAGCAACTTCCACAGAAGATCTGGAGTTAGTTCTCCAAGATGTTTGGAACAACCACCCTGCTGAGTTCCTTCAAAAACTGTGCAATTGACAAGTGAACTTACAGGAATTGATATTTGGAAGGTAAAGGGTGTTCTCATTAAATACAGTGGGTACGGAAAGTATTCAGACCCCTTTTAATTTTTCACTCTTTGTTTCATTGCAGCCATTTGGTAAATTCAAAAAAGTTCATTTTTTCTCATTAATGTTCACTCTGCACCCCATCTTGACTGAAAAAAATCAGAAATATAGAAATTTTTGCAAATTTATTAAAATAGAAAAACTGAAATATCACATGGTCATAAGTATTCAGACCCTTTGCTCAGTATAGAGTAGAAGCACCCATTTGAGCTAGTACAGCCATGAGTCTTCTTGGGATTGATGCCACAAGTTTTTCACACCTGGATTTGGGGATCCTCTGCCATTCTTCCTTGCAGATCCTCTCCAGTCTCGTCTGGTTGGATGGTGAACGTCTCTCCAGAGATGCTCAATTGGGTCTAGGTCAGGGCTCTTGCTGGGCCAGTCAATAATGGTCACTGAGTTGTTCTGAAGCCACTCCTTTGTTATTTTAGCTGTGTGCTTAGGGTCATTGTATTGTTGGTAAAGCACATCATTCTAATGTTTATCAAAAACAGAGTGAGGCCTACAAAGAAAAGAACACAGTACCTACAGTCAATATGTGGATGGTTCAAGAATGTTTTGGGGTTGTTCTGCTACCACTGGCACTGGGTGCCTTGACTGTGTGCAAGGCACTATAAAATCTGAAGTTTACCAAAGGATTTTGGGTCGCAATGTAGTGTCCACTGTCAGAAAGCTGGGTTTGGATCATAGGTCATGGTTCCAGCAGACAATGACCCCAAACATACTTCAAGAAGTATCCAGCTAATCAGAAGAACTATACTACATTTCTAATTGGAAATATTTGCTAATAGTATTATTATTACACCTACTACATATTGAGATAGGATTATGTAGATGGAAATACTCCTTTAAAGTGGTCCATATACTTCAACAGGTTATATGTTGCAATGGTGGAGAAAGTGCTAAACCAAATGAGCTTTGCCCCAGTAATGATACATGTCCGCCTATTGTTTTTACTGTTTGGCGATAACTGTCAACAAAACTGGCTTTTTGAAACTGCATAAAAAAGTGTAATGCAATTAAAAATTGAAATACTAAATATAATTTTTTTTAGGATACAAGCACAATTAAAGAAATTTGCTCTGATGCCAGTGACAATGGGAATACCACATTCTGCATCACCATATCATGTCTTGTGCATTATACATTATCATGTAAAATCATATGAAACATAACATTGTTTTCCAGACCACCTTGAGAGCTGCCTTAAGTGTAACACAATTCTTGAAAAAAGTGTAAAGTTTGAGTTTAAAGGTTAACCATTTTCTAACCCGCCCACCGTCATAACACAAACACATAATGAGCCTGGAATGAAACTGGCAGGTACTCAAGGAGCATTTGACTGAATCACTATGCCATGGCTTTTCTGCTAAGCTTCTCTAATTTCTAAATTACTATCCTGTCATTCTTTGATCTGTGAGTGTCTGTCACATCTGACTCTTATAAATCCCTCCGTTTGCAAGAGATTTTTCTAAGAATTTCAATAGCATAAATGTAAAGTATGCAAAGGTAAATCAGACTTTTAACTGTCTCCAAAAAGAATTCCAGGAAAGTTAAAGGTCAAAGGAGTGTGAACTGACATTTTTTTAACTGCACAGGACACTTCAACCCTTGTAACCTTACACTTGCTGCATAAAGAGGATCACTGAACTCAAGTGCTTCCTTAATCACTATTCATTAGTTACTACGCATATTAAACTATTCTAAAATATAAGGACATGGTATCGACCAGAATTCACAATTACAAAATGTGACCTTCTGTGGTATGCTTATGGTCAGGTGCATAAACAGTCACACAAATATAGATAGGTCTAAACGAGAAAATGGCCCAACATTGGGAAAAAGTACATCTTAGCAAAATTGCTATGTTAAATGAAAAAATTAAGGCAAACCTTAATGGGATTGAGTGGTCATATTGTACTGAAGACCTATTCTTAGGATAGGTCATCAACAGGTGGGGATCAGGCAGCCAAAACCCCCCTGATCAGCTGTTAGTATCTCCAGAGGCTTCCAGGCGTTTACAATGACTGTTCAGTTTACATCTGGCAACCGCTGCAGCCAATATCAGCTTTGTTTAATGTGTAGTGGCCTTTGCCAAGTACTGCAGAACAGAGTTGAAGCTATTTTGTAGGAATCAATGGGTGAAAATTCATCCAAGCCAAATCAGTAAGATGCAGTTGTATTTTAGGGTTACATAAATTGCATTTTTTTTACACAGGAAGGACTAAGGGAGCAATTTGGTCTAAGACCAGAGAAACGACAACAGATCCAAAAAAATATATATATAAAAATGCAAATTTTATTAGTTGAATAACATATACAATGCTGGACAGGTGAACTAAACGGTAACAAAATAGTGGGGTATGATGTCTAGCATGGACATCTACCAATGATTACATCCACCTGGGTTCCCTGGCAAAATTCGAATACTAGAGGGCACAATAGAACCTAAAGATATATGTATTTATAATGCAGCAAAGGTTTACAAGGTAATTGGCATAAATATATAGAAATGCAAATGCATATAATGAGATGTAAGCCACCACAAGGACAAGCTTCCGAAACGTGCGTCGGGGCACGTTTACACTCACCCGGGTTTCCCTGCCAGTGCCGCTATTCCATATTGGAGGTAACGTTTCTTCATCCACCGCACTTGTTAGCCAGTATTACTGGCCATGTATGGTTCTTTCTCCACTTAACCTGTAGATAGTCTATGTGCTGGTTTTTTCATATTGAAGGTAACGTTTCCTCATTTACCGTTCTAAATTGCCAACATTACAGGCTATGTATGGTCTTTTTTCACTTATATTATGGATAGCCTATGGGCACGCATATATTGATATTGTTATTGGCACAATTTATCCTTCCAATTGTGATTTTTCAGCATATGGTAATATCATGAATTGAGAAGTGGTTATACCTTTTTCATTAGACACATTGATGTCCATGTCCATTTTCTCATTACATGTGGTGGCTTACATCTCATTATATGCATTTGCATTTCTATATATTTATGCAAATTACCTTGTAAACCTTTGCTGCATTATAAATACATATATCTTTAGGTTCTATTGTGCCCTCTAGTATTCGAATTTTGCCAGGGAGCCCAGGTGGATGTAATCATTGGTAGATGTCTATGCTAGACATCATACCCCACTATTTTGTTACCGTTTAGTTCACCTGTCCAGCATTGTATATGTTATTCAACTAATAAAAATTTGCATTTTTATATATTTATTTTTTTGGGTCTGTTGTCGTTTCTCTGGTCTTAGACCAAATTGCTCCCATATTTATCATAGCGATAGATCCTTTATTTCCCTAATAGCAGCACCTATGTTTATTCACATATATGTATCATCATGGTGACGCTGCTTATTGCTTTTTGTCATATTTTTTCAGTTACAGGAAGGACTAAGTAAAAAAAAAATTAAAATAAATACCGTATATACTCGTGTATAAGCCGAGATTTTAAGCACATTTTTTGTGCTGAAAATGCCCCCCTCGGCTTATAAATGAGTCATTGTGCAGAGAGTCAGCGGGGGAGGGGGAGCGGCGGCAGGAGCCAGTGGCTGGGGCGTCAAACTCACCCTTCTCCTGATATGGCTGAACTCCCTGCATCTACCATTGTCCCAGGGCCGGCAGCTCCTTCCTATATTGAGCGGTCACATGGTACCGCTCTTTAAGGTAATGAATATGGACGTGACTCCACTCCCATAGGCGTGGCGGCATATTCATTACCTTAATGATGTGACCGCTTGACACCGGATGTAGCTGCCGGCCCTGGGACAATGGAGGATGCAGGGACGTACAGCGATGGCAGGAGGAGGGTGAGTATGATGGGGGGAACACAGAGGAGGAGGACTGGGGGAGCACTGAGGATGGAGGAAGTACTGAGGAGCATGGAGTAGGACGGGAAAGCACTGAGGAGGACGGGGGGAGCACTGAGGAGGACGGGGAAGCACTGAGGAGCACTGGTGGAGGACAGGGAAGCACTGAGGAGGACGGAGGAAGCACTGAGGAGGCGAGGGAAAGCACTGAGGAGGACAGGGGTAAGCACAGAGGAGGATGGTGAAGCACTGAGGAGGATGGGGAAGCACAGAGGAGCACGGAGGAGGATGGGGAAGCACTGAGGAGGCCGGGAGAAGCACGGAGGAGGACGGGGAAGCACAGAGGAGAATGGCGGAGCACAGAGGATAGAGGAGCACAGAGGAGGACAGTGAGCTGAGTCATACATAGAAGGATGGGACTGGGGAGCCGAGTCAAGCATACTGGAGGGAGGAGAGCCACACAGAGCAGGACAGGGATAAGGGGACAATGCATACCTGGCTTATACTCGAGTCATTAAGCTTACCCAGTTTTCCGTGGCAAAATTTGGTGCCTCGACTTATTCTCGGGTCGGCTTATACTCGAGTATATACAGTAAATGAAAGCAAAAAAAGGTTAAGGTTTTATAATTGTTTTAGTAATTGAAATGAAGAACCATACACGCCACAACAATTCTGCTGGTTGTAGGTGCAAATTCATTTCCTTGTGTGACTACTTAATAAACAGTAATTTCAGAGAAACATCATGCATTGCATTTTATAGCAAAGTGGGGATAAATTACAGAAAAAAAGAATGAAAACGAAAAGGTTAAAATTTTACAATTGTTTTCTTAGTCGAATTTAACAACTGTACCTGACACAACAATACTGCTGGCCACCAATTTCTTTAATTGTATGTGTTAGGGTTCAATTTCCCGCTGCTGCACAATGGGAGTCTCAAACCCGTCCCGCTGTGGTCTCCCATTCATCTCCAGCCGCAGTGGAGCCTGCTCAGCAGAGACGTCGGTCCAAGCGTCTTGCCCACTCCACTACTGTGCAGTGACTTGCTGCTGCCTTTCCTGGATCTGCTATTATAGCCAGTGCTGGAGCAGACGTCTTTGGGACAAAGTCCTGCGTTTTCCCTTCTGAGCATGCCCAGAGTGAGATCTCTCATTGGAGATCAGGGGTCACATGTTCAGGTGCTGCAGCGGCTCCTATTGGTCCGCCAGGAAGGTCATGTAGCTACATGTGTTTGTAACAGTTTCTCATTGGTCCTTGTTCCTGGAAGGTCCTGTAGCTGTTGCTATAAAAGGGTAGCATGGCTGGGCCGCCATGCGCTAATATCAACCATTGTATGCTATGCGCCAGTGTGGTCATGCGTGTGTGTGGTTAGGGACCCGGCTGAAATAAGCCACTAGAATACCGACTTAATCGGTGAGGAGTTTGGTTTGCTAGCTGGTCAGGGTCGGTGTCCTAGATGCCCTAGATTACCGGCATAACCGGTGAGGAGTTTGATTGCCGTATTCAGGGTCTGGCGTTCAGACGCCATAGATTGCGGGTGACTCCCGCGAGGACATTAGCACATGATCACGCTTTATGTACGCTTAGCAATTAACTGTGTACCTGTGAGCCTGTCAGGACACAGTGCTTTTTCTCAGCGACCCTGTGACGTAATAGGGTTCGCTTTCAACGCTAGACAGCGCCCTAGCATGTTTTCTTTGCGACTCAGTTGTGTCTAGTGAGTGCGCACACATCGCCATATAGCGCTGTGGCTCTCCTTCTAGCGGCTCTGTGGAGTAACAGAGTTCGCACTTATTGCCACAGCGCATTACGGCGTTTATGTTGGCGACTCTGCGGGATAACAGAGTTTGCTTCTCGTGCCATTTTTACTAGCAGCAGGTTCCGCCTGCACGGTGGACCCCGGGCTGCGAACGCACCTCTCTACCTCATATATTTGGTGCGTTCCGCAGACCCTAACATAATATTAGCACCAGGGTCTGGCTAGTAAAATGGCGGATGACCAGCGTCTACCGCAGTACATCCAGCAGCTGGAGGGTAGGTTGGCGGCTCTTGAGCGCACAACCTCAGCTGTGGATGTTACCGCAGTCGCTGTTCAGGCTGCTAGCGTGGCTGCAGCCAGTTTGTCCTCTGCCACCTCTGCCCCTACATTATCCCACCTCCCGCTTCCTGACAAGTTTGCTGGTGACAGCAAGCAATGTCGGGGATTCGTGAGTCAGTGCTCTATACAGCTCGAGCTTCTGGCTGCACGTTTCCCCACGGATTGGGCACAAGTGGGTTTTGTACTGTCTCTACTCTCGGGCAGAGCGTTGGAGTGGGCAACGCCGCTGTGGGAGCGCGACGATCGTGTGGTGCGGAGTGCTCCTCGTTTCCTGGAGGCTCTTAAAAAGGTCTTTTTAGGACCTCAGGTCACCCACGATACGGCGCTACAACTGCTGGCATTGGCACAGGGTTCGTCTTTGGTCAGTCAGTTTTCTGTCCAGTTTCGGACTCTGGCCTCAGAGCTAGACTGGTCGGATAAAGTACTCATTCCAGTCTACTGGCGAGGACTGGCTGATCATGTTAAAGACGCTTTGGCTACCAGGGAGATTTGCGCCACACTGGAGAAGCTTATCTCCATATCTACCCGCATCGACCTCCGTTTTCACGAGCGGAGGTTGGAGCGGGCCCAGTGTAGGCAGAGGATTCGGTTGGCTCCCACCTTTGCCACACCTCTCGAATCTCCAGATCTGGCGTCCGAACCCCAAAAAGCCACAGACGTTCCTCGTGCAGGACCTAAGTCTCGAGTCGTCCGAGTATCTGTGGTCTGTAACCTTTGTCAGCAGACAGGACACTATGCCAACAAATGTCCACAGTGATCGGGGAAGCGATCGCGTCTAGTGGCCCTGGGAGGAGGTTCACTAGAGACAGCGGCATTTTCCTCCAAGATGACATTTAAAGGGACAGTCACTGTGGACTCTTCCACACTTACAGTCGAGCTTTGTGTGGACTCATGAGCAGAGGGGAATTTCATGTCATCCACCTTTGCTCATCGCCACGCAATACATCTGGTAGCGCTCGACAAACCAGTGACTGTCCGGGTAGTGAATGGGTTGACATTGCCCTCGCCAATTACACATCAGACTGTCCCTCTTACTTTGTGTGTACCACCTTCCCATCAGGAAATTATTTCCCTTCTCGTCCTTCCCGAGGGAATAGACAAAATCCTACTGGGAGTACCCTGGCTCCGTTCCCACTCCCCTCATATTGAGTGGACCTCCGGTAGGATATTGGGTTGGAGTGAGTCATGTAAGGACAGATGTGTCAGGGAATGCATTCAGGTTACCACTACAGAGATACCAGCACATCTTTCTCCTCTTCCCAAGTGTTATCAGTCATATGCAGACGTGTTCTCTAAAAAGGCTGCGGAGACTCTGCCGCCCCATCGTCCCTACGACTGTCCTATTGACCTCTTGCCTGGAGCAGAACCTCCTCGGGGAAGGGTCTATCCCCTCTCTCTTCCTGAGACGGAGGCTATGTCTCAATATATCCAGGAGAATCTGGCAAGAGGGTTCATTAGGAAGTCGGTGTCACCAGCAGGAGCGGGGGTTCTTCTTCGTGCAGAAGAAGAGTGGAGAATTACGTCCGTGTATAGATTACAGAGGTCTTAACGCCATCACCGTTAAGAATAAGTACCCGTTGCCCCTGATCTCTGAGCTCTTTGATAGGCTCCGGGGAGCAAGGGTATTTACTAAATTAGATCTGCGTGGTGCTTATAACCTGATTCGCATCCGTGAAGGGGACGAATGGAAGACGGCTTTTAATACCAGGGATGGGCATTATGAATACCTGGTGATGCCCTTCGGGCTCTGTAATGCCCCAGCCGTTTTCCAAGACTTTGTCAATGATATCTTCCGGGATATGCTTTCCACCTCTGTAGTAGTCTATCTGGATGATATTCTCATCTTTTCTCCAGATATTGACTCTCACCGGAGGGATGTCTGCAAAGTCTTCGACCTGTTACGGGCAAACTCCCTCTATGCAAAGTTGGAGAAATGCATGTTTGAGCAGGAGTCTTTACCTTTCCTGGGCTATATCATCTCCGCCCAGGGATTGGCTATGGATCCTGCCAAACTACAGGCTGTGATGGATTGGCAAGAACCCCATTCTCTTAAAGCGGTGCAGCGCTTTATGGGGTTCATTAATTACTATCGCCAATTCATTCCCCACTTCTCCACTTTGGTAGCTCCCTTGGTAGCCCTCACCAAGAAGGGAGCCAATCCCAAATTGTGGTCAGAGGAGGTCTCCAAGGCCTTTACTTCAATTAAGTCCCATTTTGCTAGCGCTCCCATCTTACATCGCCCCGAGCTTGATAAGCCTTTTTTATTGGAGGTCGATGCCTCGTCCGTTGGTGCTGGAGCAGTCCTTTTCCAAAAGGATGCTCAAGGTCGGAAACATCCTTGTTTCTTCTTTTCCAAGACCTTCACACCAGCGGAGAGGAATTATTCCATTGGGGATAGGGAGTTGCTAGCCATGAAGTTGGCCTTTTCAGAATGGAGACATCTCCTGGAGGGGGCTCGCTTTCCCTTTCAAGTTTTCACTGACCACAAAAATTTGGTCTATTTACAGACCGCCCAGCGGCTAAATTCTCGTCAGGCCAGATGGTCCCTGTTCTTCTCCCGGTTTCATTTCACCCTCCATTTCCTCTCCGGTGAGAAGAACATTCGGGCCGATGCGCTTTCTCGCTCCGTGGTGTCCTCTGAGGAGGTGGAGGAGGAGCCTCGGTTGATTGTCCCCACAGAGAGCCTAAGAACTGTGGCCCCGGTTTCGCTTGAGTCTGTGCCTTCGGGCAAGACTTTTGTGCCCACCAATTTGCGACCGGAGGTACTCTCTTGGGCACATTCGTCCAGGGTGGGTGGACATTTTGGGGCAAAAAGGACATCTGAGTTGCTGGCGAGGACATACTGGTGGCCACATATGTTCCGTGACGTCAGGGAATACGTTCAGGCATGCGTTTCCTGCGCCAAGAATAAGTCCCCTCGACAACGGCCAGCTGGGCTACTTTTCCCTTTACCGGTGGCAGACAGGCCTTGGGAGATGGTCGGGATGGATTTTGTGGTGGGCTTACCCAAGTCTCGGGGCTGCACCATCATCTGGGTGATAACCGACCACTTCTCCAAAATGGTGCACTTAGTGCCATTACCACGGTTACCGTCTGCACGGGCTTTGGCAGCATTGTTCATTAGGCATATTTTCCGCCTACACGGTATGCCAGACAAAATTGTCAGTGATCGAGGTCCCCAGTTTGCGTCTCGGTTCTGGAGAGAGCTGTGTCGTCTACTCAGCATTGAGTTGAATCTCTCCTCTGCATACCATCCCGAGACGAATGGGTTGGTAGAGAGGGCCAACCAGACCTTGGTCACATACTTGCGACATTTTGTCTCTGCCAGGCAGGATGACTGGGCATCCTTGCTACCGTGGGCTGAGTTCGCTCAAATAATGCTGTGGCTGACTCCACCGGACAGACCCCATTCCTCCTGAACTACGGTCAGCATCCGCGGGTACCAGTGCCTATGCCCGTGTCTTCCGCCGATTCCAGGGTGGCAGACTGGGCTGTGGAGGCACGGGACATTTGGGACGCACTCAGGATGCCATTCAGGCCTCCAAAGAGAGGATGAGGTCTTCGGCCGATGCCCATCAGTGCCCCGCTCCTACATTTGCCCCGGGTGACCTAGTGTGGCTTTCTGCCCGAAACATCAGGCTACGGGTAGAGTCCACCAAGTTGGCACCTCGCTTTTTGGGCCCCTTTAAAGTTCTTGAGCAGGTGAACCCGGTGGTTTACCGCCTAGCCCTTCCGCCTCGCCTTGGTATCACTGACACCTTTCACGTGTCCCTCTTGAAACCCGTGGCCATTTCCCGGTTTTCCGAGTCATCTGCCGGGACGTCGGGTTCATCTACCGACGATCATGAGGTGAACGCCATTGTTGGGTGCAAGGTGGTACGAGGCAAAAAATTTTATTTGTGGATTGGAGGGGTTATGGGCCTGAGGATAGATCCTGGGAGCCTGCCGAGAATGTTCACGCTCCGCAGCTCATCGCTGCCTTTGAGCGCAGCGAGGCCCAAAGAAGGGGGGCCCTAGGAGGGGGGGTAATGTTAGGGTTCGATTTCCACTGCTGCACAAGGGGAGTCTCGAACCTGTCCCGCTGCGGTCTCCCATTCATCTCCAGCCGCAGTGGAGCCTGCTCAGCAGAGACGTCGGTCCAAGCGTCTTGCCCACTCCACTACTGTGCAGTGACTTGCTGCTGCCTTTCCTGGATCTGCTATTATAGCCAGTGCTGGAGCAGATGTCTTTGGGACAAAGTCCTGCGTTTTCCCTTCTGAGCATGCCCAGAGTGAGATCTCTCATTGGACATCAGGGGTCACATGTTCAGGTGCTGCAGCGGCTCCTATTGGTCCGCCAGGAAGGTCATGTAGCTACATGTGTTTGTAACAGTTTCTCATTGGTCCTTGTTCCTGGAAGGTCCTGTAGCTGTTGCTATAAAAGGGTAGCATGGCTGGGCCGCCATGCGCTAATATCAACCATTGTATGCTATGCGCCAGTGTGGTCATGCGTGTGTGTGGTTAGGGACCCGGCTGAAATAAGCCACTAGAATACCGACTTAATCGGTGAGGAGTTTGGTTTGCTAGCTGGTCAGGGTCGGTGTCCTAGATGCCCTAGATTACCGGCATAACCGGTGAGGAGTTTGATTGCCGTATTCAGGGTCTGGCGTTCAGACGCCATAGATTGCGGGTGACTCCCACGAGGACATTAGCACATGATCACGCTTTATGCACGCTTAGCAATTAACTGTGTACCTGAGAGTCTGTCAGGACACAGTGCTTTTTCTCAGCGGCCCTGTGACGTAACAGGGTTCGCTTTCAACGCTAGACAGCGCCCTAGCATGTTTTCTTTGCGACTCAGTTGTGTCTAGTGAGTGCGCACACATCGCCATATAGCGCTGCGGCTCTCCTTCTAGCGGCTCTGTGGAGTAACAGAGTTCGCACTTATTGCCACAGCGCATTACGGCGTTTATGTTGGCGACTCTGCGGGATAACAGAGTTTGCTTCTCGCGCCATTTTTACTAGCAGCAGGTTCCACCTGCACGGTGGACCCCGGGCTGCGAACGCACCTCTCTACCTCATATATTTGGTGCGTTCCGCAGACCCTAACAGTATGTCTGCCTAAAAAACAATATAGAATTATGTATTACTTTTATGTGCCAGGGGTAATAATAGTGTTTTATGAAACAAAACTGGAAATTTAAAAATGTATGCCCATAATATAATAATTGCATATCAATTTGACTATTCCAGTTTGGCAATGGTACACCCACGAGTTGGGCCTTTATGGCAGAGTGGCCCTACGGAAGCCTCTCCTCAGTGCCAGACATATGAAAGCCCACATAGAGTTTGCTAAAAAACACATGTCTATGAGAAATAAGATTCTCTGGTCTGATGAGACGAATATAGAACTTTTTGATGATAATTCTAAGTGGTATATGTGGGGAAAACCAGGCACTGCTCATCCCCTGCCCAATACAATCCCAACAGTGAAACATGGTGGTGGCAGCATCATGTTATGGGGTGTTTTTCAGCTGCAGGGACAGGACGACTGGTTGCAATTGAAGAAAACATGAATGCGGCGAAGTACAGAGATATCCTGGATGAAAACCTCTCCAGAGTGCTCTGGACCTCAGACTTGGCAGAAGGTTCACCTTCCAACAAGACAATGACCCTAAGCACACTACATTGTGACCCAAAATCCTTTGGTAAACTTCAGATTTTATAGTGCCTTGCACACAGTCAAGGCGCACAGTAGCAGGGGCCACAGAACAACCCCAAAACATTTTTGAACCATCACCATATTGACTGTAGGTACTGTGTTCTTTTTTTTGTAGGCCTCACTCTGTTTTCGATAAACATTAGAATGATGTGCTTTACCAACAAGACAATGACCCTAAGCACACAGCTAAAATAACAAAGGCTTGGCTTCAGAACAACTCTGACCATTCTTGACTTGCCCAGCCAGAGCCCTGACCTAAACCCAATTGAGCATCTCTGGAGAGACCTGAAAATGGCTGTCCACCAACGTTCACCATCCAACCTGACGGAACTGGAGAGGATCTGCAAGGAAGAATGGCAGAGGATCCCCAAATCCAGGTGTGAAAAGCTTGTGGCATCATTCCCAAGAAGACTCAGAAAGGTGCTTCTACTCAATACTGAGCAAAGGGTCTGAATACTTATGACCATGTGATATTTCAGTTTTTCTATTTTAATAAATTAGCAAAAATTTCTATATTTCTGTTTTTTTAGTCAGGATGGGGTGCAGAGTGTACATTAATGAGAAAAAATGAACTTTTTTGAATTTACTAAATGGCTGCAATGATACAAAGAGTGAAAAATTTAAAGGGGTCTGAATTCTTTCTGTGCCCATTGTAAGGGAAAGATTTAGCTTACCCATTACATATTCAGGAGAAACAATGCATGTTTCAGCCTGCTTCCTCGGGAGGACTGTGTGTGCGGTGGGGAGCACTGGAGGGTTAAAGTACTTTATGGCAACCAATGAGGAAGAGTAACAGGTTTGTAAACAGCGGTGATTCATCAGTACATGGATGTTGTGCGAGGCGCATCTTCACCGGCACCTGAGCAGATGAAGCATCCACTTCTCCGCAAGAGGAGAAAGCCGGGAGATTCGGCTATGCACGCGCACTGGGATTTGATGTAATAAGATGGTGGCTAGGTGGAGTTACTAGTAAATGTGGTCATGTGATCAAAAGGGGGATTATGTTTGCCCTAGGATTCGGTATTGCAAAT
This sequence comes from Oophaga sylvatica, assembly GCA_033576555.1. Classification (NCBI taxonomy): domain Eukaryota; kingdom Metazoa; phylum Chordata; class Amphibia; order Anura; family Dendrobatidae; genus Oophaga; species Oophaga sylvatica. The sequence goes on from JARQOD010000001.1 coordinate 103,307,273, forward strand.
CTAGATTGGTCGCATGGATAGTATAGTACTGTGATCAATGAGTGGCGTATACTAGGACTGGCAATGTCTAGCAAAGTTGATCGTTTTATTAAGGTAGTGACACATAGGTATATAAAGGGGTACGATGTAGTAACGTGGTGGGTGGGTGCAGTTACTAGTAAGTGCGGTCACATGTTCTACAGAGGGAGTGTGTTTGCCCTAGAATTCGGCAATACAAAGCAAGATTGGCCGCATACATAATATAGCAATGTGGTCAATAGGGGGCATGTATTTGTCCTGGGACTCAGTGATGCCCAGCAGAGTTATACATTTCATTAAGGTAGTAACCTAGGGAAAGTGGGAATATAGTTAAAACTATATTGTATCCTATGGGGGGTGTGATCAAAAATCGCTAGTTGAATTTCATCAGCACTTACTATAGGGATATGAAAGGAATGTAACTATCCTATTAAAGAAAGTTTAGTATCATAAAGAATCTTACATTTTAAGGGCAACCTGTCCCTCTTTTAGAGGTCTGAAAAACGGTTTGTCAGTATCTATTATGGTATCAGCATAACATTTTTCTGCTTAGGGGAGATAGCAACAAAGGGGATGTGAAGTGATGAGACAATTACCACTAAAGAATATAGTGGTCAAAGTGACTTAGCCATGGGAAACATGGTATTGGGAGGATTGTGGGCATGTGTACTACTGTGTATGTTGTGAGGGCCTTGACTAGCTTAGTCGGAACTCTGGGATCTCCCGGCCGTAGTCTGGACCCTGTCAGATAGTGACCTGCACCTTAGAGGCGTGGACTTTCCTCTGAGGCATGTCATACTGGCCTTGGCACCATCTCTGGGCTGCATCTGTTTCGCTCTCCATCCAGGAGCAAAATCTGCCTGCCATTTGGCGCACAAGCCTTTTATACTCAGGACCTCTGGGTTACCGGTCACCTGATCAGGTTCAGCACCTGAAGTTGTTCCCCCTGCAAATCTTCCGGTGCAAATTGGTTCCATCTCATTCCGCCTGGCCAGCAGATGGCAGTCTTTCTCCAGTAACGTGACCTTCCACAAGGACTCTTCAGTGATATCTCTGTGACCTACTGGCCTGCGCAATCACTCTCTATCTTCCTTCTTGAACCTGGGCCAGTACTTCTCCCAGTCCGTACAGGCTCCTATTGGTGTAAAGCGTGAGGGCTGTGAAAAGTCAGCATAGGCCAAGATTGGGGCATCCGTTAGCACCATCTTCAATGCCTAAAATGCTTCTCCTTGTTGTGGGTCCCACTGGATTGGCTAACGTTTGGCTCCCCCGGCCACTCCCCACAACAACTTATGAGTGGCACCGCAATCTTGGCGAAGTCCTTTATGAACCTGCGGTAGTATCCTGCTAGCCCCAGGAATGCTCTCAGTTCCTTTAGGTTGGTAGGCGTGGGCCATTTGTATAATGCAACTATTTTCTCTGGAGCAAACTCCGCAATAAACACAGTGGGTCCCAGGTATTCAATCTCCAGCTTGAATAAGTGACACTTCCATTGCTTGACTTTAAACCTGTGTCTTTGAAGCCACTCCAGTACTTGCTCCAGCTGGTTAAGGTAATCATTAAATGTAGGGGAATAAATGATTATGTCGTCTAGATATATCAAAGTGGCTTCAAAATTCAGATCTCCCGATCATCTTTCCATCAAATGCTGAAAGGTTCCTGGTCATTTGCCAGTCCAAAAGGCACCCGGTTAAACATGAACAGGCCCATAGGGAGGACAAAGGCCGTCTTCAGGCGATCCTTCACAGCCACCAGGCCTTGCCTGTAGCCACTGGCTATATTGAGGGAGGAGAAATATTTGGCTTTTCCCAATGCAGATAAGGACTCCTTAGTTCAGCCACCAGTAATCCACGCAGAACCTTATGGTACCATCCTTTTACTGAACTAACACAATGGGGGCCACCGAGGGACTCTGGATCTCGAGAATCACGCATTGCGCACCATATGTGCCAGCAGTTCTTTCACCTCCTGGTATATCTGAGGTGGGATCTGTCGGTACCTCTCTTGGATGGGAGCAGTGGTTCCCATAGAAATCTCATGTTGAATAGCCTGGTGTCACGCGGTCTTATGATATGTGTACGATGTCAGTAAACTATTCTTAAAAGAACAACACTCTATACAACATATAGATTTGCAACATCAGCATGTAAATATAGAATAGATTTACCTGACACGATATCCGTTGAACTCAGGGTTAATCTTGAGGACTTGATACACTGTCACAGGAAAGAGGAGGACCGGGGGTCTAACCTGACCCTAAACTGGGGTCCTAACTAATCCCTCACCTTGGAGGTACTGATAATGGTTCAGAGGTCCAAGTCTCCAGCCTAATCCTGTCTCCTATCAGTCCCTGAACCCTGTAATCAGTCCTAAGAAGGATACTGATTACCACCAAAGGGATATGGGCTGATCTCTGCTAAATACACAAATTAGACATATAAGACAGACTGGAGAAAACACAGACTTGCATACACACTCAAACACAGAAGGAACATAAATGATCTGGGATATTAAACTCTAAGCAAGGTGAGCTTAAAACAACTAAGGAGCTCTTTAACTTAAGTCTATACAGATACAATCCTATCTGTGGTCTGCATGAAGAATTTCACTGGCAACTCCCAAAACAGACCACCAGAGATTTAAAGGAAACCAATCAACAAATAATTAATTGCAGCCGGGAGAAACTGCACCCAGTCCCAGAACTGAGCACAGACAGAATTAACTCCCTAACTGCCAAACACAAAGAAACAGCAACTCAGCTGTGAGAAGTCAGAATGTGCAACCGCGACGATCTTCGTGGCGATGCACACATGACAGTACCCCCCCTTCTACGAGGGGCCTCCGGACCCTCAGGGCCAGGTTTGCCCGGGTGAGTTCTGTGGAAGGTCCGCACCAAACGATCTGCGTTAATGTCAGACGCAGGAACCCACGTCCTCTCCTCTGGACCATACCCCTTCCAATGAACCAAGTACTGAAGGGACCGGCGATTCAGACGTGAGTCAATGATCTTTGACACTTGAAACTCCAAGTTACCATTGACCACCACTGGAGGAGGAGGTAGAGGTGATGGTATGACTGGTGCCACGTACCTCTTAAGTAATGACTTGTGGAACACATTGTGGATTTTAAACGTAGGAGGGAGGTCCAGACGAAATGCCACAGGATTAATTATGGAACTGATCCTGTACGGCCCGATGAATCTGGGGCCCAGCTTCCAGAAGGGAACTTTAAGTTTTATATTCCTGGTAGACAACCATACCAGATCGTTCACATTAAGATCTGGACCAGAAACTCTCCTCCTATCAGCCATACGTTTATAACGGTTCCCCATAGCACTCAGATTATTCAATACACCTCTCCACACTGAAGCAAGTGACGACGAGAAACGCTCCTCCTCAGGAACCCCAGAAGGGCCCCCCCCATTGAAAGTACAAAACTGGGGATGAAAACCATATGCCCCAAAAAACGGGGACTTACCAGTGGACTCGCTCCGCCTGTTGTTAAGAGCGAACTCTGCCAGAGGCAAGAAAGAAGACCAGTCCTCCTGGTTCTCTGAGACAAAACACCGAAGATAAGTCTCTAGGCTTTGATTCAGACGCTCTGTCTGACCATTGGTCTGCGGATGAAAAGCCGAGGAAAATGACAATTGCATCCCCCGACGTAAACAAAATGCCCTCCAAAACTTGGATACAAACTGAGACCCCCTATCTAACACCACATCAGAAGGCAACCCATGAAGTCTCACAATCTCCCCAATGAACACCTGCGCCAGAGTTTTAGCATTAGGGAGGGCAGGAAGAGCAATGAAATGTGCCATCTTACTGAACCTGTCAACAACCACCAGTATGACAGTCTTCCCTGACGACTGAGGAAGGTCCGTGATGAAGTCCATAGACAAATGAGTCCATGGACGCTCCGGAAGTTTCAAGGGTAAGAGGGTCCCAGACGGACGGGTATGAGGGGTCTTAGAGCGAGCACAAACCCCACAGGACGCGACAAAAGTTAAAACATCTTTATTAACGTTAGGCCACCAAAACCGGCGAGAAAGGAGATCTAAAGTAGCCTTACTCCCTGGATGTCCTGCTAAAGCAGAATTATGATGTGCCTCAATAACCTTTTGTCTCAACTGATTTGGGACAAACAGTCTCCCTGGAGGTCCTGCAGGGGCGTCCCCCTGAGCCTCTAACACCTCCTCCTCAAGCTCAGAAAATACAGCCGACACTACCACCCCCTCCTGAAGGATAGGAATCGGGTCATCCATTTTCCCGGCCCCTGGGAAACTGCGAGACAAGGCATCCGCCTTAACATTCTTAGATCCAGGGCGATAAGTGACAACAAAATTAAACCTGGTAAAAAACAACGACCATCGAGCTTGTCTGGAATTCAGACGCTTAGCAGATTCCAAATACAGCATGTTCTTGTGATCAGTAAAGACGGTGACCGGGTGGACTGCCCCCTCCAAAAAGTGACGCCATTCTTCAAAAGCCAACTTAATGGCCAAAAGTTCCCTATTTCCGATATCATAATTCCTTTCGGCGGACGACAATTTTTTAGAAAAGAAAGCGCACGGATGCCATTTACCAGGGGACGGACCCTGGGACAATATTGCACCCACCCCTACGTCAGACGCGTCCACCTCCACAACGAACGGCTGTGATGCATCTGGTTGGATGAGAACGGGTGCCGAAGCAAAACATTTTTTCAAAGAGGAAAAAGCTTGGCAAGCTTTGTCCGACCATTTAGAAAAATCCGTCCCTTTTCTTGTCATGTCAGTGAGAGGTTTGACAACAGATGAGAAATTACAAATAAATTTCCGGTAGTAGTTAGCAAACCCCAGAAAACGCTGCAGAGCCTTAAGATCCTCTGGCTGATCCCATTCAAGCACTGCTCTCACCTTTTCAGGGTCCATACGGAAACCGGAGGCTGACACCAAGAAACCCAAAAACTGAAGTTCCTGTACGGCGAATACACACTTTTCCAGTTTGGCGTATAGTTTATTGTCTCGCAAGATCTGCAACACCTGTCTCACATGCTCCTGGTGAGACACAAGATCTGGTGAGTAAATTAAAATGTCATCCAAATATACGACCACAAACAGCCCCACCAGATGACGAAAAATGTCATTAACAAAATGTTGGAATACTGCTGGTGCAGTAGTCAGACCAAAAGGCATGACAAGGTTCTCATAATGTCCCTCCGGCGTGTTAAACGCCGTTTTCCACTCATCCCCCTCTTTTATTCTAATCAGATTATACGCCCCCCTGAGATCCAATTTAGAGAACCATTTGGCGCCAACAATTTGATTGAAGAGATCAGGAATAAGAGGGAGTGGATACGGATCTCGAACAGTAATCCGATTAAGTTCGCGGAAATCCAAGCAAGGGCGTAGGCCTCCATCTTTTTTCTTCACAAAGAAGAACCCCGCGGCCACTGGGGAAGATGAAGGTCTAATATGCCCTTTGGCCAGACTTTCCGAAATATAATCTTTCATAGCCTGCCTCTCAGGACCAGAAAGGTTATATAACCTAGCTTTAGGTAACTTAGCATCAGGAAGTAAATTAATAGAGCAGTCATACACGCGATGAGGAGGCAACTCCTGACACCCCTCCTCAGAGAACACATCCCCAAAGTCCTCCAAAAAAGGAGGCAAAGTACTAGGCACGACCGCACTGATGACTGTGTTCATGCAGTTACTTTTGCAAAACTCACCCCATTGGCTTATCTCTCTGGACTGCCAATTAATCACAGGGTTATGTTTAACCAACCAAGGAAGTCCCAACACAATAGGAGTAGGTAGACCCTCCAACACATAACAAGATAATAGTTCCCTATGTATTGCCCCTACCCGAAGGTCAATGTTATGAACCTCATGAACAAAGCTACCTTGGCCGAGAGGCCTGGCGTCAATGGAGAATATAGGGATCGGTTTGACCAATACACTCAGATGCATACCTTGAGCCTGAGCAAACTGAGCGTCAACCAGATTAGCCCGGACCCACTATCAAGAAGAACAGAAAATCTCTCCACTCTCGTACCAACCACCACCTCCACTGGTACAAGGAACTGAGAAGAACTAGCGGACGAAATACATACTCCCAGGTTGTCGTCCACCACACAACCTGGGATTAACAGTTTTCCGGCGACTTTTTGCTCAACAAGGCACGGGATGGACATCCCCCAACAAAATGTCCCTCTTTCCCGCAGAAGAAACACCTTCTAGTCCTGCGGCGTACCGCCAATCCCCTCCTACGAAATGATGTCCCTCCCAACTGCATAGGCTCCTCCGAACAGACAAGGGGAACCTCAACATAAGGGACTTTAGTAGTAGGTGGAGTAACAACAGGGGGCGGAGTTACCTCGCACCTCTCCCGGAGCCGTCTATCAGTACGGATAGCTAGGGCCATAGCAGCCTCCAGTGATGGAGGAGAATCATACTGAGCCAAAACGTCCTTTAATTTGTCAGAAAGCCCATGACAAAACTGGCTCCTAAGAGCTGGGTCATTCCACTGAGTATCTGTGGCCCATCTACGGAACTCAGAAGCAAATTCCTCCGCCGGACGATCTCCCTGCTGTATCTTACGTAATTTTGTCTCAGCAAGAGAGACCCGATCTGGGTCATCATATACCAAACCCAGGGCAGTAAAAAATCGATCTACAGACTGTAGAGCCGGGATCCCGGAGGAAGGGAGAATGCCCAGGATTGAGGGTCCCCTTGTAGGAGCGAGATAACAATTCCCACTCTCTGCTCTTCACTCCCTGAAGATCGAGGCCGAAGCCGAAAATACAATTTACATGCTTCCCTGAAGGTAAAAAATTTGTCTCGCCCACCAGTGAACCTGTCCGGGAGAGCTACTTTAGGTTCAAATCTGGTTTGCTCCGAGGGAGACAAAACTTTGGACTTAATGTCCGTCAGCTCCATGGATAATCCCTGCAACTGCAGAGCCAGCTGGGCTACTGGATCCATGGCAACTGGGAATAATTTTATGGGCCAGTGAAAATGTCACGCGGTCTTATGATATGTGTACGATGTCAGTAAACTATTCTTAAAAGAACAACACTCTATACAACATATAGATTTGCAACATCAGCATGTAAATATAGAATAGATTTACCTGACACGATATCCGTTGAACTCAGGGTTAATCTTGAGGACTTGATACACTGTCACAGGAAAGAGGAGGACCGGGGTCTAACCTGACCCTAAACTGGGGTCCTAACTAATCCCTCACCTTGGAGGTACTGATAATGGTTCAGAGGTCCAAGTCTCCAGCCTTACCCTGTCTCCTATCAGTCCCTGAACCCTGTAATCAGTCCTAAGAAGGATACTGATTACCACCAAAGGGATATGGGCTGATCTCTGCTAAATACACAAATTAGACATATAAGACAGACTGGAGAAAACACAGACTTGCATACACACTCAAACACAGAAGGAACATAAATGATCTGGGATATTAAACTCTAAGCAAGGTGAGCTTAAAACAACTAAGGAGCTCTTTAACTTAAGTCTATACAGATACAATCCTATCTGTGGTCTGCATGAAGAATTTCACTGGCAACTCCCAAAACAGACCACCAGAGATTTAAAGGAAACCAATCAACAAATAATTAATTGCAGCCGGGAGAAACTGCACCCAGTCCCAGAACTGAGCACAGACAGAATTAACTCCCTAACTGCCAAACACAAAGAAACAGCAACTCAGCTGTGAGAAGTCAGAATGTGCAACCGTGACGATCTTCGTGGCGATGCACACATGACACCTGGGTGCACCCAAAGTCATCTTCATGTTGTGCAAACATCCTCCAATAGCGCTGTAACAACTGTTCGACCTGCCCAACTTGACTCGAGGAAAATTATGGGAGGTTGGCCTCCATCTGTTCCAAGAGGTGACGTACAGCCAGTGGTCCACTCCTGCTCTCTTGACTATTGAGTGACAATGCCAAGGTCCACGGGTCTTCTCCCACAGGTGTCAGTCCTATAGCATCAGCTCTGTCATTATGAAGACTAGGGCCACTTCCTGTAGGGGTATCAACTGTAAACGTGCTCCACTCAGAGTGAATACATTGCACAGGCACTTTTCCCTGTCACTCGGTGGCCAGAATGCAGACAGCGAATAATCCGGAGAATGCTTCTTCTCTCTCTATCAGCTCAATTTGGATGTTCACACCCTCTAAGAATACATGGCCCAGTACCGGCATAGTGAGTACAGTCTGTCCCACTGTAGTGTCATTGTGGCTTTGGCTGGCATCAATACTTTGCCGAGATGCTGCGAGGCAGCAGGTAACTTCTGAATGTGGCTGACTCTTTTTATCCGGGCCCTCTGTCAAGAATTGTACCACTTCTTTTAGCACATTCATGCCGAGGGTTACTGTGAGTCCTCCTCTGGACCCCTTCATCAGCACTATTCCTTTTCGGGCCCAGATCTTTTCCGCACACTTGTACAAACATCCACACTACTTCTGCTACTGTGATAGACAGTTGGTTGGCTGCTACCAATCGGATGGTGTGTTCTTTCCCTGAGTGAGCAACTTGAGGAAAATGACTCTGGAAATACACCTCAAGCATAGTGGTCACCTGGGACCCCGTGTCCATAAAGCAAAGAATGTGTTGCCCATTGAAGTAATGGGTCTCTTGGAGACATTATCCTCAGAGTTCTCTCCTCTGCCCCATGGCATGCTCCACAACTGTGGTGAGCATCAGTTTAACAGGCGCCCCCTTCTTCTCCTTTCTCAACTCGGGAAGTCCCTTGAGATATGCCCTCTTCTACCTAAGGCCCAAAACTCTGGCTCAGTTCCGCTGATGGGCTATGACACAGCGTGGCTGTGCTTGAGTGAAACGACTTTATCACTCTGCCCTTCTTTCGCGTTGGGCCGCATGGACAGCTGGAGGGACGACAACAGGAGTCCCCTTGATACTGCACAGCTCACCTCAGATGTACCGGATTTCTTGACGTATCTCCAGTACCAAATCAGGCTCAGTATGGGTTGACTCAGGGGTAACCTCTTCATGACTCCGGACCATGCTGGTCAGGACAGGAGCCTCTCTTTCCAGAACCCTAGGTTTTCTCTGACCTCAAGGAAGCCCAGATCGGGTTTCAGGAGTAGGCACTCATTTAAGGCCTGCCTCAGGGAGGGATCCATTAGTCCAGCAACTAGTTGGTTCCACAGCACTTCATCCAATGGACAAAGTCCATTGTGCCCATCTTGGGTTTTCTTGGTGATATACGCCATCACTTCCTGCAATGTGTTAACATACTGAGCGATAGGCTCGCTTTTCCCTTGGACATGCTTGTACAACCACATGCAGAGGTGCCCTAGGTCTGTGGTGTCATTGTGCATGTCCTCCAAAATTTTTATCACTTTATCCACAGTGTCACTGTAACGTGCTGCTATAGTGCAGTACAGTGCAACCTCCTCCAGGGGGTGCTGGTGAGGGAAGAGAGGTTACACACACACACAGAGTAATAACACAGCATAGCCGCACAGGTGCCACAGGTAATGAAAGAGTTGTCAGACTAGCCGAAGTCAGCAACTGTCAGGAGCTGAAGTACCAAGGGAAATAGCAAGTGTGTAGTCAGGGACAAGCAAGAAGTCAGGGCCTTCCGGGAACGTGGTATCCAAAACGTAAGATAAAGACGTAGTCAGGGTACAAGCCAGAATTCAGAGTTTATCGGGAACGTGGTATCAGAAACAGAAAACCAGAAGCAGAGTCCAGAGAACAAGCCGAGTCATACACAATACAGGTAGTTAGGGCAGAAGGATAACTAAAGGAATACAGGTCAGAGGCACTAGCTTGGAAGCTTGAAGTATAGCTCACGCTGGCCCGTAGGCTGCAAAGGACTGAAATAGCCCATCCAGCTCCAAAACGAGGCAGAGGAGATTAACCCCCGCATGACCAGTCCAGAGAGGACAGCAGAAAACAAACTCTGGACTGTATCATGACAGTACCCCCCTCTCAATGGGGGCCACAGGACCCCCAGGCTTCCCTGGACAATGAGCGTGAAAGACTCGGACCAACCGATCCGCATGGACCGAATGCGCCGACACCCACGACCAGTCCTCAGGACCGCAACCTTTCCAATGGACCAAGTACTGACGTGAACGGCGGAGCATACAGAAACCACCAGCCGTTCCACCTCATACTCGGTCTGACCATCTACTACAACAGGCTGCGGGTGCGAGGGAGACTCACCTGAGGAAGTTACCAACAGCTTCAGAAGTCCCTTATGGAATACATTGGGTATTCAAAACGACGGAGGCAAGCTCAGGTGAAAGGCCACAGGATTAACAACCTCCAAAATTTGATAAGGGCCAATAAACTTGGGACCCAACTTAGCAAAAGGAATCCTCAATCTAATGTTCTTGGTGGATAACCATACCTTATCCCCCCCACCTGGTAGGCCGGCCCCACAGAACGTCGCTTATCCGCAAAAAAATTATTCTTGCCCTGAGCCTCCCCAATGTTTTTCTGAACCTCCCTCTAGATCTCCCCCAACTGCAAAAAGGCAGAATCAGCCCCTGGACACCCCGAATTCAGCCAGGAAAACTCACCAAAGTGACGATGAAACCCATAGTTGCAGAAGAACAGGGAAGTACCAGTGAACTGATTAACACAATTATTGAACACAAACTCTGCCATGGGTACCGCAGAGCACCAATCATCCTGTCTGGAAGTTGCAAGCCTCTGCAATTTCTGCTCCAAAGACTGATTAGTCCTTTCAGTCTGACCGTTGGTCTCGGGATGGTAGGCCGATGAAAAGGTCAGACTGATAGCCAGCTTTTTACAAAAAGCCCTCCAGAATTTTGCCACAAATTGCACCCCTCTATCAGACATCACACTGACAGGCACACCATGCAATCAGACCACATGCTCAATGAACAGATTAGATAGAGTTTCAGCATTAGGGAGGCTCACCAAAGGTACAAAATGTGCCTGTTTGCAGAACCTATCAAAAACTACCCAGATCATGGTTTTGTCATTAGAGGGAGGAAAATCGGTGATAATATCCAGGGACAGATGAGTCCACGGTCTATCTGGAATTGGCAGTGGCACCAATTCCCCGGCCGGCCGGTTACGAGAGGATTTAGAGCGAGCACACGTTTCACAGGAAGACACAAACCCAGTGAGGTCAGAAGCCAACGAAGGACACCAAAATAGCCTAGTAATGGCCTTAAGCGTGGCCGAGATTCCAGGATGCCCACTCAGAGCTGAGCCATGGAACTCCCGAAGCACCCTTAACCGATACTGAACAGGCACAAAGAGCTTATTAACAGGTATGGATGAAGGAGCAAGAGATTGGGCCTCACAAATCTCTCGTTCCAATGCCGAGGACACCACAGCCACCACCACTCAGCGCTGAAGAATGGAGGAAGGAGGTCAAGGAGGTGAAACTGGATCCAGGCTACGAGATAAAGCATCAGCCTTCACATTCTTGGACCCTGGTCTGAAAGTAATAGAAAACTGAAATCGGGAAAAAAAGTGACCACCTTGCCTTTCTCGGAGTCAAATGTTTGGTGGACTCGATGTAACACAGGTTCTTGTGATCCATAAGGACAGTGATACGATGGACAGCCCCATCCAAAAAATGCCTCCATTCTTCAAACGCCAATTTAATGGCTAATAGCTCCCGGTTACCCACATCATAATTCCTCTCAGTAGAGGAAAATTTTCTCGAAAAGAAGGCACAGGGCCTTAAGTTAGTCAACGTGGTGGGCCCCTGGGACAACACAGCCCCCAATTCCACCTCCGAGGCGTCCACCTCTACGATAAATGGTTTAAACAAATCAGGTTGCACGAGTACAGGGGTGGTCATGAAACAATTTTTTAAAGAAAACTCCACCATAGCTTGAGCTGACCAGTTTTTGAGATCAGCCCCCTTATGAGTTAAATCTGTGAGGGGTTTGACAACCTGAGAAAATCCCTTAATGAATTTTCTATAATAATTGGCGAAACCCAGAAAACCCTGAATACCTTTGAGATCTCTGGGTTGTACCCAATCCACAATAGCTTGTACCTTCCTAGGGTCCATACGAAACCACTTAGCAGACAAAATTACCCCTAGGAAGGACAATTCCTGAGCAAGGAATGAACACTTCTCTGGTTTAGCAAATAGTTAGTTCTCCCTAAGCCTCTGAAGAACCGCACGGAGGTGGCCCATGTGACTGTTCTTGTCAGAAGAATATACAAAAATGTCATCCAAATAAATTACCATGAAATGCCCAATAAGATCTGAGAAAACATGATTCATGAAATTTTGAAATACTGCTGGCGCGTTAGGCCAAAGGGCATAACCAAATTCTCAAACAGACCCTCAAGGTGAGAAATGCAGTTTTCCACTCATCATACGGATGAGATTGTATGCCCCCTTAAGGTCCAATTTAGAGAACCACTTGGCCCCTGACAATTGATTGTACAAATTGGGTATAAGTGGAATGGGATAAGTGTTATAGTGATTTTATTAAGTTCTTGAAAATCGAGGCATGGGCGTAAATCACCATCCTTTTTCTTTACGAAAAAGAACCCCGCCGCCACAGGAGAGACAGATGGTCGAATGTTGCCCTTAAGGAGGCTATCATAGATATACTCCTTCATTGTGGCCCGCTCAGGGGCGGAGAGATTGTACAGATGGGCTTTGGGCAATTTGCCATTGGGAGCAAGATCCACAGCACAATTGAATGGACGGTGTGGTGTTAGAACCTCAGCCTTTTTTTCGAAGAACACATCCTCAAAGTCCTTCAGGTACTCCTTAATACCCTCCAGACTGACGAATGACACAGATACCGTAACAAGACATTTCTTAGAACAATTGAGACCCCATTTAACAATGTCCCAAGATTCCCAATTAATCACAGGATTATGTAATTGCAACCAGGGGAACCCCAACACCAGTCACGCATTCAGATTGTCCATAGCAAAGCAGGAAATACGTTCCTGGTGCAAGGAACTAACTTTAAGGAGAAACTCCTCTGAAACAAATTTGATGTCATTCTTAGCCAGTGGCGTTTTGTCAATGGCAACAACATGGATAGGAGTCTCCAACTTAACTGTCCCTAACTTACATCTGGACACCAAGTCAAAGTTAATAAAGTTCATGGACGACCCGCAATCCACGAAGGCAGAAGTGGATGTGGAGCCACTCTCACAACAAAGTTCCACTTGCAACAAAATTTTTGAAAAAGGTACCTGAGAATCTGGGTGACCTCCACGACAATCACCCAGACACAGCCGATTGTTGGTCGTTGGACAGAAGGAGCAGTCCTTTTTCCAATGTCAGGGATCTCCACAAAAAAAAAATTTCCTTCACGCCGCCGTCTCCTCTCCTTCTCCTCGAGGTTGGCGACCTTCACCTCCATAGGTTTAGACAGCGGCAAAACAATTGGACCAGCAGAGAGCAACGGAACCGCTCGCTGTGCGATACCTCTCACGCAGCCTCCGATCCATGCTGATGACCTGAGTCATAGCTTCCTCCAATGAGCTGGGAGGTGGATGGAGAGCCAGAGTGTCCTTCAGATTATCCGCCAGTCCACCTGAACAGACCTTTCAGCGTGGAGTCATCCCAGGACACTTCAGTGGACCATTGGTGGAATTCGGAGCTGTACCACTCGGCTGAGCACTTTCCTTGAACCAGAACCATAATAGTGTCCTCTGCCACCCTGACACGATCCGGTTGGTCATAGATAAGTCCTAGGGCCTCAAAGAACCTATCTACCGACATCTGTTCAGCGGCAGAAGGCCCAACATTGGGGACCCTCTCTAAGTAAGGAGATAATAATCCCTACCCGCTGAGTCTCATCCCCAGACGATCGAGGTCTCAGGAAAAAAATTATTTACCACTCTTTCTGAACATATGAAATGTATCTTTTACGCCAGAAAAAGTATCAGGAAGCTTAACCGGGGGTTCGGTAGAGTGCACAATAACATCAACTGAATCCCCAGGTCGACTAACATCATGATGGATAGTTTCCTGCACAGTCTGAACAGTCTCAGTCAATTTTTTCTGTAAGAGAGCATGAGACGTGACAAGGGCCTGATGTTCCACCAAAAAAACCCACATCTTCTGTGTTAACCTGGAAACTTGATCCGCTAAGTTACCAAGCGGAACCATGACTAAAGAAAAAAAAATGCAAAATCTCCTTTAATGTGAGATCAGCTATAAAGTAACGTGCTGCTATAGTGCAGTACAGTGCAACCTCCACCAGGGAGTGCTGGTGAGGGAATAGAGGCTACACACACACAGAGTAATAACACAGAGCAGTCGCACAGGTGCCACAGGTAATGAAAGAGTAGTCAGACTAGCTTAAGTCAGCAACTGTCAGGAGTAGAAGTACCAAGGGAAACAGCAAGTGCATAGTCAGGGACAAGCAAGAAGTCAGGGCCTTCTGGGAACGTGGTATCCAAAAAGTAAGACGAAGATGTAGTCGGGGTACAAGCCAGAAGTCGGAGTTTACCGGAAATGTGGTATCAGAAATGGAAAACCAGAAGCAGAGTCCAGAGAACAAGCCGAGTCATACACAAGTACAGGTAGTCAGGGGCAGAAGGATCACTAAAGGAATACCTTTGATGACCTTTGACACTCTTAGTGCTGGAATGAATATATCACACGGATTCATGTCATTCTATATCAATTAAGGAATCTGCGTCTCTGACCTTCTAGGGGCATCAAAACACAACACCAGACCCCAATCAGAGGGCAATAAAACTTTCACTCCTTATCTATGAACTGTTCCAATATTTATGTTCATCCCTCTGCCATAATGACAGTTCTGCATCACGTCACTTGTCTTACCTATTGCACTATTCCTGTGTCCTTTTGTGTATATAAATATGTGATTCTTCAATTTTTGTTTAGTCTTTGCCTGATGAAGAGACCTGAGTAGTCTCGAAAGCTTGCAATTTGTTACCATCTTTTCAGTTAGCCATTAAAAGGTATCAACCACCGAGGACTCTCAAGTCTAAATATTTTTCTAAAGGAATACAGGTCAGAGGAACTGTTATGATTTGGTAGATGAGGAGAGCAGGCAAAAACGGCAATACACCAGAGAGGTTGGAATCTACTGGATTGCAGTACCCTGACTAACCACCACAACTAAAGGCAGCCGTGGAGCGTTCCTACGTTGGTCCTAGACACCTCGTCACAGCCTGAGAGGTTAACTACACCTAAAGATAGAAAGAGGAAAGCTATCTGCCCCAGAGCCGTTCCCCAAAGAACATAGGAAGCCCCCAAACATGTAATGGCGGTTAGACAAGAGGAAATACAGACACAGACAGAAAATAGTAAGAGCAAACGTTGGGGCCCAATCTGCCTAGAAAGAAAAAGAATAGGAAGGAAACTTACTGCAATCCAAAAAACCCTAAAAAATACCAACTCTACTAATTGCAAAAACACCTGAGATCACACGACCTCTACCACCTAAATTAGTTCTCTGGTGTAACAAAACTAAGCCGCAGCCACTGAAAAAACTGGAAAAGGCAAATGAACAAATAACAGTGGCTCAGATAAAATGAGAGGAGCACAAGCCCCCGGAGGGGACCTGGCTGACCTCCACAGAAGTGCAGGGAACAATGCAAAAAGCAAGCACAAAAATAAAAACAGAAAATATCTTATCTGAGAGCAGGAGAAGAGGCAAGACTCAGCAAGCTTCCAAGTGAACCAGGAACCACAGTTGAGACAAGAACAATTGATCACCGGCAACCATGATGGGAGGGAACCTCCCTTATATAAGACCAGTCTGTAACTCCTGATTGCCAATCTTCATTGAATGGTTCAGTACTGTTTGTAACCACCAGAGGGAGCTTCTGCTCAGAATTCATTTCTAACACATTCACAACAGTACCCCCCCTTGAGGAGGGGTCACCGAACCCTCATTTGGGCAACCAGGTCGGTCAGGATGAGCTCTGTGATACGCACGGATCAGTCTCCTAACATGGATGTCCGAAGCAAACACCCAAGAATTGTCCTCCTGACCATAACCTCTCCACTTAACCAAATACTGGAGTTTCCGTCTAGAAAAACGAGAATCCAATATTTTCTCAACCACATACTCCAGATTGCCCTCAACCAAAACAGGGTCAGGAGGCGCAGTCATAGGAACCACTGGCTCGACAAACCTTTTCAATAAGGACTTGTGGAACACGTTATGGATCTTAAATGTCCCTGGAAGAAGTAAACGAAAGGAAACAGGATTAAGAATCTCCATGATCTTATAAGGTCCAATGAACCTAGGCTTAAACTTAGGAGATGCAACTCTCATAGGGATATTTCTTGAGGACAACCAGACCAAGTCCCCCACTTCAAACCGAGGACCATCAGCCCTATGCCGGTTGGCAAACCGCTGGGCCCTCTCCTGAGAGAGGGACAACCTCTCCACTACCTGGTCCCAAATCTGCTGCATACGCTCCACAACAGAGTCAACACCTGGACAGACAGAAGCCTCCGTCTGTCCCGAAGAAAATCGAGGGTGAAACCCAAAATTGCAGAAAAATGGAGACATCAAAGTGGCAGAGCTAGCCCTATTATTAAGAGCAAACTCAGCCAAAGGCAAAAAAGAGACCGAGTCATCTTGATCAGCAGACACAAAGCATCTCAGATAAGTCTCCAATGTCTGGTTTGTTCTCTCAGTTTGTCCATTGGTCTGAGGATGAAAAGCCGAGGAGAAAGACAATTGAACACCAAGTTTAGAACAAAAAGTCCTCCAAAATCTGGAAACAAACTGGACTCCTCTGTCAGACACAATGGTCTCAGGAATGCCGTGTAACCGAACCACGTGCTGAAGGAACAAAGGCACCAATTCGGAGGAGGAAGGCAACTTAGGCAATGGCACAAGATGTATCATTTTGGAAAACCTATCACAAATCACCCAGATAACGGTCATTCTCTGAGAAACAGGGAGGTCGGAAATGAAATCCATAGAGATATGGGTCCATGGTCTTTTGGGCACAGGCAATGGCATCAACAAACCACTAGAGCAAGAGCAAGGCTTGGAGCGAGAGCAAGTCCCGCAGGACTGCACAAATTCCCTGACGTCACGAGACAAAGTAGGCCACCAAAAGGACCGACTAACCAAGTCTCTGGTACCAAAAATTCCGAGATGACCGGCCAACGCTGAACAATGAATCTCAGACATCACACTCTTTTTCCACAGGTCTGGGACAAACAATTTCCCAATAGGGCAGCGCTCGGGTTTATCCTCCTGACACCCTTCCAGAGCCAGTCTCAAATTGGGCGAGATGGCGGAAAGAACTACACCCTCTTTCAAAATAACAGCAGGATCAGATAACTCAGGAGAGTCCGCAAGGAAACTCCTCGAGAGGGCATCCGCCTTAACATTCTTAGTGCCAGGAAGAAAGGAAACCACAAAATTAAAACGTGTGAAAAACAAGGCCCACCTGGCCTGTCTAAGATTAAGTCGCTTGGCTGATTCCAGATAAACCAGATTCTTATGGTCCATGAGGACCACTACCTGATGTTTGGCTCCCTCCAGCCAATGTCTCCACTCTTCAAAAGCCCACTTCATGGCCAATAACTCCCGATTACCCACGTCATAATTACGTTCAGTTGGAGAAAATTTTCGAGAGAAAAAGGCACAAGGGTTACTTTTAGAGGTCTCTGGATCTCTTTGGGACAAAACGGCACCTGCCCCAATTTCAGAGGCATCAACCTCCACCTGAAATGGCAGAGAAACATCAGGCTGCCGTAGAACAGGAGCAGAAGTGAATCTCTGCTTAAGTTCCTGAAACGCAGAGACTGCCTCAGGAGGCCAATTCACCACATCAGAACCCTTTTTGGTCAAATCAGTCAATGGTTTAACAATAACAGAGAAATTACCAATAAATTTACGATAAAAATTGGCAAAACCCAAGAATCTCTGAAGAGCCTTTAATGAAGTAGGTTGGACCCAATCACAGATGGCCTGAACCTTGACCGGGTCCATTTCAATAACAGATGGGGACAAAATGAATCCCAGAAATGATATCCTCTGTACGCCAAAAAGACACTTTGATCCCTTCACATACAGAGCATTCTCTCTCAAAATCTGGAACACAGTCTGAACATTTTTCACATGAGAGTCCCAGTCATTGGAAAAAATCAAGATATCATCCAAATAAACAATCAGAAATCTATCCACAAAATCCCTGAAAATGTCATTCATGAAGGACTGGAAGACGGAAGGAGCATTAGTGAGCCCAAAGGGCATCACTAGGTACTCAAAATGCCCCTCTGGGGTATTAAACGCCGTCTTCCATTCATCCCCGTGCTTAATGCGAATAAGGTTATACGCCCCCCTGAGGTCAAGCTTGGTAAACCAAGTAGCACTTTTCACCCTGGAAAACAGGTCAGAAATCAAGGGTAACGGATATTGATATTTCACAGTGATATTGTTCAAGAGACGATAATCAATACACGGCCTTAATGAACCATCCTTTTTGGCCACAAAGAAAAAACCGGCACCCAAGGGTGAAGAGGATGGTCTGATATGACCCTTCTCCAATGACTCCTTGATATAAGACCGCATAGCGTCATGTTCAGGTACAGACAAGTTAAAAAGGCGACCTTTAGGGAATTTACTACCAGGCACTAATTCAATAGCACAGTCATAGCTCCTATGGGGGGGCAAGGATGCAGATTTACTTTCGCTAAACACATCAGAAAAATCAGTCAAAAAGTCAGGAACATCCTGAGCCTGGGGAGAGCAGAAAAAACAGGAGTGTTGGCATTAACGCATTGGCAGCCCCAACTGGTTACAGACACAGATTTCCAATCCAAAACAGGATTATGAGACTGTAACCAAGGGAAACCTAGTACAATAATGTCAGGCAGATTATACAGCACCAAATATTTGCAACTCTCCTGATGATCAGGTTCAACCCTCATTATCACCTGAGTAGAGAACTGGGGTTTATTCTCAGCCAAAGGGGTAGAATCAATCCCCAGTAGGGGAATAGACTTCCGTAGGGGTATCAAGGGAAACCCACGTTTAGCAAAATCAAAATCCATCAGGTTAACAGCTGCTCCCGAATCAACAAAAGCCTGAGCAGAAAATGTGGACAGGGAGAAAATCAGGTAACAGTCAACAGAAATTTAGTCTGAACACTACCCAAGACAACTGAGCGTGCAAAACGTCTTACCCGCTTAGGGCAGACTGAAATAGCATGAGAGGCGTCACCACAGTAGAAACATAGCCCATTGCGTTTTCTAAACTCATGACGCTGTGCCCTAGAAGCCACTCTATCACACTGCATGGGTTCAGAAGCTGGTTCACAAGGCAACACTATTCCACGCATACCTCTACGCTCACGCAAACGTCTGTCAATTTGAATCACTAATGACATAGAATCATTGAGACCAGAGGGAGCAGGGAAACCCACCATAACATCTTTTACATTCTCTGACAGACCCTTCCGAAAAAAGGCTGCCAAAGCATCGTCATTCCATTTGGTCAGGACTGCCCACTTTCGGAATTTCTGACAGTACAACTCAGCGTCCTCAAGCCCCTGATTTAATGCCAACAAGGTTTTTTCAGCTTGATCAGTGACATTAGGTTCATCGTACAATAACCCCAGAGCCAGAAAAAATGCATCAACATTACTCAAAACAGGGTCCCCAGGTGTCAGGGAAAAAGCCCAATCCTGAGGATCGCCGCGCAGGAGAGAGATGACAATTTGAACCTGCTGTGCTGCGTTCCCTGAGGACTTAGGTTTTAAGGCAAAAAACAACTTACAGTTATTTTTGAAATTCAGAAATTTAGCTCGATCCCCCAAAAATAAATCTGGCATGGGGATCCTAGGTTCCACAACCGGCAACCCTGCAAGATAGGTAGCAATACTCCAAACTTCAGTGGCAAGCTGATGCACACGGCCAGACAAATGTGCAAACTCCATTGAGAGAAAAAAAAAATTCCTCCTCAGCACCCAGAGAAAAAGAGGGAAAAAAATGCAAAAAAAATAAAAATTTTTACTATTTTTCCCTTCTGTTGAGTACCATATAATTTTCAGTTTTGGGCCGGTGATACTGTTATGATTTGGTAGATGAGGAGAGCAGGCAAAAACGGCAATACACCAGAGAGGTTGGAATCTACTGGATTGCAGTACCCTGACTAACCACCACAACTAAAGGCAGCCGTGGAGCGTTCCTACATTGGTCCTAGACGCCTCGTCACAGCCTGAGAGGTTAACTACACCTAAAGATAGAAAGAGGAAAGCTATCTGCCCCGGAACAGATCCCCAAAGAACATAGGAAGCCCCCAAACATGTAATGGCGGTTAGACAAGAGGAAATACAGACACAGACAGAAAATAGTAAGGGCAAACGTTGGGGCCCAATCTGCCTAGAAAGAAAAAGGATAGGAAGGAAACTTACTGCAATCCAAAAAACCCTAAAAAATACCAACTCTACTAATTGCAAAAACACCTGAGATCACACGACCTCTACCACCTAAATTAGTTCTCTGGTGTAACAAAACTAAGCCGCAGCCACTGAAAAAACTGGAAAAGGCAAATGAACAAATAACAGTGGCTCAGATAAACTGAGAGGAGCACAAGCCCCCGGAGGGGACCTGGCTAACCTCCATAGAAGTGCAGGGAACAATGCAAAAAGCAAGCACAAAAATAAAAACAGAAAATATCTTATCTGAGAGCAGGAGAAGAGGCAAGACTCAGCAAGCTTCCAAGTGAACCAGGAACCACAGTTGAGACAAGAACAATTGATCACCGGCAACCATGATGGGAGGGAACCTCCCTTATATAAGACCAGTCTGTAACTCCTGATTGCCAATCTTCATTGAATGGTTCAGTACTGTTTGTAACCACCAGAGGGAGCGTCTGCTCAGAATTCATTTCTAACACATTCACAACAGGAACTAGCTTGGAAGCTTGAAGTATAGCTGATGCTGGCCCGCAGGCTGCAGAGTACTGAAATATCCCAGCCAGCTCCAAAACGAGGCAGAGGGGATTAACCCCCGCATGACCAGTCCAGAGAGAAGACAGCAGTAGACAAACTCCGGACTGGATCATGACAGTCACGGTCCAGAAGTGGGCGGTACTTAACCATTATTATTATTATTTTATTATTATAGCGCCATAAAATCCATGGCGCTTTACATGTGAGGTGGGGTATACATAATAAATACAAGTACAGTAATCTTAGACAATACAAGTTACGACTGGTACAGTAGGAGAGAGTACCCTGCCCGTGAGGGTTCACAATCTAACCATCTGCCAGACCTCTCTGTCAAAGGTCAGGAGGGCTAACTCAGTCTGAATGGAGGGGGTCAGGGGATTCATGTGCATCATGCTTTTCAGCCTCTGTACTCAATCTCACAGCGACACGCTGCTTCCCGTAAACTTTGGAAGATTGCTGAGCATAGATGCCAATTGTATTTGTCCCCTGGCGGACTTAGTCACAGACTGGACTGCCATCTCTATGTCTGAATGTTGCATCCTTCTGACTATAAAAATATGTCTGAATGTTGCATCCTTCTGACTATACCAAATGTATTAAAAGTGTCAGGATGCAACTCACAGAGGACAGAAGGATGGAACAGTCAGCAAACTATATAATTCTGTTTAAATGCAATAGTAACTTACAGTAACTCTTACCCCTTTACCCCCGAGGGTGGTTTGCACGTTAATGAACGGGCCAATTTTTACAATTCTAACCACTGTCTCTTTATGAAGTTAAAACTCTGGAAAGCTTCAACGGGTCTTCATGATTCTGAGAATGTTTTCTCGTGACATATTGTACTTCATGATAGTGGTAAAATTTCTTCGATATAACTTGTGTTTATTTATGAAAAAAATGGAAATATGGCAAAAATTTTGAAAATTTTGCAATTTTCAAACTTTGAATTTTTATTCCCTTAAAACAGAGAAATATATCACACAAAATAATTACTAAATAACATTTCCCACATGTCTACTTTACATCAGCACAATTTTGAAATCAAATTTTTTTTTTATTATGAAGTTATAAGGGTTAAAAGTTGACCAGCGATTTCTCATTTTTTACAACAAATTGTACAAAACCATTTTTTTAGGGACCACCTCACATTTGAAGTCACTTTGAGGGGTCTATATGGCAGAAAATACCCAAAAGTGACACCATTCTAAAAACTGCACCCTTCAAGGTACTCAAAACCACATTCAAGAAGTTTATTAACCCTTCAGGTGCTTCACAGGAGCTGAAGCAACTTGGAAGGAAAAAAAGAACATTTAACTTTTTAGTCACAAAAATGACATTTTACAAACAATTTTTTTATTTTAACAAGGGTAAAAGGAGAAAATGGACAGAAAAAGTTGTTGTGCAATTTCTCCTGAGTACGCCGATACCCCATATGTGGGGGAAAACCACTGACTTTTTCAAACCAAAATTGGCTGTAATTGAGATTGTACACCATGTCGCGTTTGGAGAGCCCCCGATGTGCCTAAACAGTGGAAACCCCCCACAATTGACACCATTTTGGAAACTAGACCCCCTAAGGAACTTATCTAGATCTGTTGTGAGCACTTTGAACCCCCAAGTGTTTCACTAAAGTTTATAATGCCTGGGTGTTAAAAAAAAAAAAAAATCCACAAAAATGATTTTCTAGTCCCCAATTTTTGATTTTTCCCAAGGAAATTGGACCCCAAAAGTTGTTGTCCAATTTGTCCTGAGTACGATGATACCCCATATGTGGGGGAGAAATACTGTTTGGACGCACTTCAGGGCTCGGAAAGGAAGTAATGACGTTTTGGAATGCAGACTTTGATGGGTGTCATGTTCAGTTTGCATAGTCCCTGATGTGCCTAAACAGTGGAAAACCCCCACAAGTGACCCCATTTTGGAAACTAGACCCCCTAAGGAACTTATCTAGATCTGTGGTGAGCACTTTGAACCCCCAAGTGCTTCACACAAGTTTATAATGCCCGGGGTTGAAAATAAAAAATCCTATTTTTTTCCCACAAAAATGATATTTAAGTCACCAATTTTTTATTTTCCCAAGAGTAATGGAGAAATTGGACCACAAAAGGTGTTGTCCAATTTGTCCTGAGTACGCTGATACCCCATATGTGGGGGGAACCACTGTTTGTGCGCACGGCAGAGCGCGGAAGAGAAGGAGCGCCATTTGACTTTTTCAAACCAAAATTGGCTGGAATCGAGATTGGACGCCATGTCACATTTGGATAGCCCCTGATGTGCCTAAACAGTGGGAATCCCCCACAAGTGACCCCATTTTAGAAACTAGACCCCCTAAGGAACTTATCTAGATGTGTGGTGAGCACTTTGAACCCCCAAGTGCTTCACAGAAGTTTATAACGCCCAGGCGTGAAAACAAAAAAAATATATTTTTTACACAAACATGATATTTTAGTCCCCAGTTTTTTATGTTCCCAAGGGTAACAGGAGAAATTGGACCCAAAAAGTTGTTGTCCAATTTGTCCTGAGTATAATGATACCCTATATGTGGGAGAAAACTACTGTATGGGCATACGTCGGGGCTCGGAAGTGAAGTAGTGACGTTTTGCATTGCAGACTTTGATGGAATGGTCTGCGTGTGTCATGTCACGTTTGGAGGGCCCCTAAACAGTGGAAACCCCCCACAAGTGACTCTATTTTGTAAAATAGACCCCCAAGGAACTTATCTATATGTGTGGTGAGCACTTTGAACCCCAAGTGCTTCACAGAAGTTTATAACGTAGAGCCATAAAAATAAAAAATCATATTTTTTTTTCCACAGAAATTATATTTTTGCCCCCAATTTTTTATTTTCCCAAGGGTAGCAGAAGAAATTGGACCCCAACAGTTATTGTGCAATTTGTCCTGAGTATGCTGATACCCCATATGTGGGGGTAAACTACTGTCTGGGCGCATGGCAGAGCTCAGAAGGGAAGGAGCACCATTGACTTTTTCAACACCAAATTGGCTGGAATTGAGATCATACGCCATGTTACGTTTGAAGAGCCCCTGATGTGCCTAAACAGTGGAAACCCCCCAATTCTAACTCCAACCCTAACCCCAACACACCCCTAACCCTAATCCCAACCCTAATCATAACCTTAACCACAAACCTAACCCTAAGACACCCGTAACCCTAGTCTCAACCCTAACCCTAACTTTATCCCCAACTCTAACCCTAACTTTAGCCCCCACCCTAACCCTAATGGGAAAATGGAAATAAATAAATTTTTTTAATTTTATTATTTTTCCCTAACTAGAGGGGTGATAAAGGAAGGTTTGATTTAATATTTATATCTGTTTTTTTATGATTGGCAGCTGTCACACGCTAAAAGACGCTTTTTATTGCAAAAAATAGTTTTTGCATCATCACATTTTGAGAGCTATATTTTTTTCTTATTTTAGCCCACAGAGTCATGTGTGATCTTATTTTTTGCGGGACGAGGTGATATTTTTATTGGTACCATTTTTGGACACATGACATTTTTTGATCGCTTTTTATTACGATTTTTGGGAGGCAGAATGAACAAAACCAGCAATTCATGAATTTCTTTTGGGGGGAGCGTTTATACCGTTCCGCGTGTGGTAAAAATGATAATTTTTTTATGTTTTGGCGCTTTTATACAATAAAAATGATTATATATAAAAAATAATTATTTTTGCATCGCTTAATTCTGCGAGCTATAACTTTTTTATTTTTTTCGCTGATGATGCTGTATTGTGGCTCGTTTTTGCGGGACAAGATGACATTTTCAGCGGTACCATGTTTATTTATATCCGTCTTTTTGATCGCGTGTTATTCCACGCTGTATGATAAATCATTGTTTTTTAGCCTTTTTTTTTTAAGGGGTTCACTAAAGGAGTTAACTAGTGGGAAAGTTTTATAGGTCGTTACGGACGCGGTGATACTAAATATGTGTACTTTTATTGTTTTTTTTTATTTACATGAAGACAGGAATTTATTAGGGAACTTTTTTTTTCTTTATTTATGAATTTTTTTTAACATGTTATTTTTATTTTTTTTACTTTTTTACATTGTCCCGGGTGGGACATCACTGTATTATATCAGATCGCTGGTCTGACACTGGGCCCAGCCTCAGCAGGCACTGAGGAAGCCGCCTCCCTGCAGGACCCGGAAGGACACCGTAGCCATCTTTGATCCGGGGTCCTGCAGGGAGGAGGGTCTCTTGGAACAGAGCGATACATCACGCTGTTCTGAGCCCCCCTCCCTGAGCGATGCTTCCCAATGCCCCAGGTACACTGCGATCATCTTTGATCGCAATGTGCCAGGGGTTAATGTGCCATGAGCGGTCCGTGACCGCTCCTGGCACATAGTGCCGGGTGTCAGCTGTGATAATCAGCTGACTCCCGGCCGCGATCAGCCGCGCTCCCACCGGGATTGCGGCTGATCGCATATGACGTACTATTCCGTCCTTGGGAATTAGGTCCAGGGTCACATGGACGGAATAGTACGTCAGATGGGATAAAGGGGCTAAACAATCAGTGATAATAACAAAGCACATTAAAAAATGAAATAGCAATAGGATTTAAATAGCAATGCAAGTTCTCTATATAATACTGATGTCCCTTTTACAGAGGTGGTACACCCATTCACGGGGATTACCATGGAAGTTGCTCTTGTAGGTCTGGCCCTAGCGGGGGTCACCGGATTTTCCCACTAGGCCGCAAGTCTTTCTGATGTAGTCTATTAGGGAACGTTGAGTCTCCCTCGCACCAACCAACCCCCTCTCATCATGTTATTCTAATCCAGACCCTTCCTGATACCGTTTGTGAGAAGTTGAAGTGACGGCCCTGCTCAGATCCTGACCTTGAAAGGCGTAGTCAGAATTCTGGGTTCTTCCAGCAGTAGTCGGGACCCCTTCTCACTGAGGCCTATAATGCTGGCCTTGGCACCACCTCTGCGCTGCGTCTGCTTCACTCTCCTTCCTGGCACCAAATCTGCCTGCAGCTTGGTGAGCAAGCTTTTTATACTCAGGACTAATGTTGAGCATTCCGATACTGCAAATATCGGGTATCGGCCGATATTTGCTGTATCGGAATTCCGATTCTGAGTTCCGATATTTTTGTCATATCGGATACCGGAATCGGAGATTTCCGACCAAGTCTATGGGAGTTCCTGTGTCACAGAACGAAGTACGTGACACAGGAACTCCCCGAAACTGTCACTGTCAGTGTCGGTCGGGTCTGTCAGGTGTCAGGACTCAGCAGAGTCCGCACTTACCTGGCAGAAGATCCCCTTCCCCAGCGGTCACGTCCTCCTGGATGGCCGCCATTACCCTGTCCCTGGCGGTCACGTGCAGAATCTCGCGATAAGGGTACTGGGTAATCTCGGCCAGCTGTACTCTCGCGACAGCTGGCCGTAAACCAGTCCGGATTACGTCACCGCCGGGGATGCAGCTCTGGTAAGCAGCTCTGCTCTATGTGGATGTCAGGCTCAGCCTGTCATCCAGATGTAGCAGAGCTGGACTCGTCGTGGGACACTCGTTATTTTGGACTGCGTCAGACAGGGAGTATTTGTGTTGGTTTATTATTTTTGTTTTTTTACAGGAGATCGATGGCGTCGCAGGGATGAGAGTGTAATAAAATTAATAAAAACTGTGTGGTATTTTATTTCATTAAAAGACTTTTTTCTTGCTGTGTTTTTTTTTTTTAAATTTACAAACTATGATTAATAATGGATCGGTGTCTTATTGACGCCTCTCCATTATTAACCGGGCTTATTGTCACCGATCAATCAAAGGTGACATTAACCCCTTATTACCCCGCTTGCCACCGCTACAGGGCAAGTGGGAAGAGCCGGGTAAAGTGCCACAATTGGCGCATCTTTGGATGCGCCATCTGTGGGGCTGCTGCAGCCTGGTATTTTTAGGCTGTTGAGGGCCAAAATCCATGGGCCTTGACAGTCTTTTAATACCAGGCCGCTGCAGTCTGCATTTTACTTGGCTAGTTAACAAAAATAGGGGGATCCCCACGCCATTTTTTTTTCGAGGGGATCCCCTATTTTTGTTAACCAGCCAAGCTAAGCAGACTGCTGTGGCCTGGTATTATCAGGCTTGCAAGGTCCATGAATATTGGATCCTTACCAGCCTGAAAAACCAGGCCTCAGCAGTCTGCTTCATCTGGCTGGATAACAAAAATAGTGGGGACCCCACGCCATTTTTTTTTCGAGGGGATTCTCTATTTTTGTTAACCAGCCAGCTAAGCAGATTGCTGTGCCTGGTATTATCAGGTTTGCAAGGTCCATGGATATTGGCTCCTTAACAGCCTGAAAAACCAGGCCTCAGTAGTCTGCTTTATCAGGCTGGTTAACAAAAATAGGGGGACCACACGCCATTTTTTTAGAGGGATCCCCTATTTTTGTTAATCAGTTCACTTCAGGTCAGCCGGATTCCCCTGACGTCACTGATGCAGTGCGGTGTCCCTGGCTGACCTGAAGTGAAAGTGGGAAGCAATCAATTATGCTAACCACTTCCTCTCCTGTCTGCCAGAGAGGAGCTCATTCATTCGGGTTTACTGTGAGACTGTCAGCATTAGCTGCAGTCTCTGCAGTAAACATTAAACCTTTCAGAAGGATTACATCGGGGGACCTGACTGAACATCGATAGTTAAGAATAATGTTGCTTTATTATTTTATTTATTACAGGTGAGCAAGGGCTTCGCAAGGAATGGCAGTAAAATAAAATATTGTCAAAAACTGTGTTATTAATTAAATGATTTAATTAAGTGTGTGTGTTTATTTTATTTCATACAATAGGATTAATAATTGATAGTTGTCTAATTGACAGCTCTCAATTATTAACCTGGCTTAAACTCACCTTTCAATAGCAAGGTGGCTTTAACCCCTTATTAACCCATTCGCCACCGCTACAGGGCAATGGGAATAGACAGGCAAAGTGCCAGAAAGGGCGAATCTAATTATAGATTTGCCTTTTCTGGGGTGTCTGGGGGCAGATGTTAGTAGCCAGGGGGGGGCAAAAATAATGGTCGCTCTCTGGGCTATTATTATCTGCCCCCACTCGCTGGCTTTGTCTGTCTGGTTGAGAAAATAGGGTGGGAGCCCACGCATTTTTTTTCAACAATTTTACACCTCATATATATATACATGTCATTGAATTTGTGACACATATATATGTATATTTATATTTATAGTTCATACACTTCTACATAGTATAATAGCCGCTAATTCAATTGCCGGCTTTTGTGAAAATACAGAAGCCGATATGAAATGACACATGGTTTACATAGAGTTAACCATGTCATTTCATGTTGTTTGATATATTGTTTTCACTAACAATTACATGAGTGTATGTGTGAAAAATTTGACACATGTAGGGGTTAATTAAAGGTGTAAATTCGTAGCAAAAAAGTCCGTTTTTTTTACAACGAATTTACACCTTTAATTAACCCCTACAGGTGTGAAATTTTGCACACATACACTCATGTAATTGTTTGTGAAAACCAGATATCAAACTACATGAAAAGACATGGTTAACTCTATGTAAACCATGTGTCATCTCATGTCGGGTGCTTCTGTATTTTCACAAAAGCCGGCATTACCCGGCAATTGAATCAGAGGCTATTTTACTATGTAGAAGTGTATGAACTATAAATATATGTATACATATATGTCACAATGACATGTATATATACCGTATATACTCGTGTATAAGCCGAGATTTTCAGCCCATTTTTTAGGGCTGAAAGTCCCCCTCTCGGCTTATACGCGGGTCATATACCGGGGTCGGCGGGGGAGGGGGTGCGGGGGTGTGGATTATACTCACCTCTCCGCGGGCGCGGTCTCTGCAGCCCCCCTGCTTCTCCCACGATCTCTGGCTCCTTCCTGCAGCGGTCACATGGCACCGCTCATTAAAGTCATGAATATGCGCATATTCATAACTTAACCCCTCTCGACATCAGACGTACTATCCGTCCATAAAACCCGTGACAATCTGACCACGACGGATAGTACGTCATAGCGATCACTGCGCTCCTGGGGGAGCGCAGCTGATCGCCGCCGGGTGTCAGCTGATTATCACAGCTGACCCCGGGGACTGTGTGCCAGGAGTGGTCACGGACGCTCCCGCACATTAAACCCCTTGCACACCGCGATCAAACATGATCGCGGTGTACTGGGGGCACAGGGGAGCATCGCGCAGGGAGAGGGCTCCCTGAGCGCCCCCCTGAGACCCTCAGAACAGCGCGATATGATCGCACTATTCTGAGGGCTTCCTCCCTCCCAGGACCCGGATCCAAGATGGCGCCGGGGTCCTGGAGGGAGGCGGCTTCCTCAGTGCCTGCCGAGAGCAGGCACTGAGAAGCCTGCAGCGCTGCCTGTGAGATCGCTGGTCTCACAGAGTGCTGTGCACACTGTGAGACCAGCGATCTGACATTTTACAGTGATGTCCCACCCTGGGACAATGTAAAAAAGTAAAAAAAATAAAAATAAACGTGTAAAAAAAAAATTCCAAAATAAATTAAAAAAAAATAAAAAATATTCCCCAATAAATTCATTTCTTCCTGTAAATAAAAAAAATAAAACAATAAAAGTACACATATTTGGTATCGCCGCGTCCGTAACGACCCCCCCTATAAAATTGTCCCACTAGTTAACCCCTTTTGTGAACCCCTTAAAAAAATAAAAATAAAAACAAAGCAAAAAATCAGTGCTTTATCATCATACCGCTGAACAAAAAGTGGAATAACACGCGATCAAAAAGACCAATATAAATAAACATGGCACCACTGAAAACGTCATCTTGTCCCGCAAAAAACGAGCCATCACTCAGCATCATGAGCGAAAAAATAAAAAAGTTATAGCTTGCAGAATAAAGCGATGCAAAAATAATTATTTTTTATATAAAATTGTTTTCATTCTATAAAAGCGCCAAAACATAAAAAAATGATATAAATGAGGTATCGCCGTAATCGTACTGACCCGAAGAATAAAACTGCTTTATCAATTTTACCACACGCGGAACGGTATAAACGCCTCAACCCAAAAGAAATTCATGAATTGCTGATTTTTGTTCATTCTAACCTCCCAAAAATCTAAATAAAAAGCGATCAAAAAATGTCACATGCTCAAAAATAGTACCAATAAAAACGTCAACTCGTACCGCAAAAAATAAGACCTCAAATGACTCTGTGGGCCAAAATATGCAAAAATTATAGTTCTCAAAATGTGGTGATGCAAAAACTATTTTTTGCAATAAAAAGCGTCTTTTAGCGTGACAGCTGCCAATCATAAAAACCCGCTATAAATAGTAAATCAAACCCCCCTTTATCACCCCCTTAGTTAGGGAAAAATAATAAAATTACAAAAATGTATTTATTTTCATTTTCCCATTAGGGTTATGGTTAAGGTTAGGGTTGCGGCTAAAGTTAGGGTTAGGGTTGGCGCTAAAGTTTTGTATTAGGGTTATGGTTGGGATTAGGGATAGGGGTGTGTTAGGGTTAGGTTTGTGGTTAGGGTTGGGACTAGGGTTAGGGGTGTGTTGGGGTTAGGGTTGGAGTTAGAATTGGGGGTTTCCGCTGTTTAGGCACATCAGGGGCTCTCCAAATGTGACATGACGTCTGATCTCAATTCCAGCCAATTCTGCGTTGAAAAAGTCAAACGGTGCTCCTTCCCTTCTGACCTCTGCCATGCGCCCAAACAGTAGTTTACTCCCACATGGGGTATCAGCGTACTCTGGACCCTAAGAGTTATTGTGCAATTTGTCCTATTTCTTCTGTTACCCTTGGGAAAATAAAAAACTGGGGGCAAAAATATCATTTTTTTTTAAAAAAATGATTTTTTTTGTTTTTACGACTGTACGTTATAAACTTCTGTGAAGCACTTGGGGCTTCATAGCGCTCACCACACATCTAGATAAGTTCCTTGTGGGGTCTATTGTCCAAAATGGGGTCACTTGTGGGGGTTTCCACTGTTTAGGCGCATCAGGGGCTCTCCAAATGCGACATGACGCCCCCAGACCATTCCATCAAAGTCTACAATCCAAAACGTCACTACTTCCCTTCCGAGCCCCAACGTGTACCCATACAGTAGTTTTCTCCCACATATTGGGTATCCGCGTACTCAGGACAAATTGGACAACAAATTTTTGTGTCCAATTTCTCCTGTTACCCTTGTGAAAATAAAATATTGGGGACGAAAAAATCATTTTTGTAAAAAAAATAAATAAATTTTATTTTTACGGCTGTACGTTATAAACTTCTGTGAAGCACTTAGGGGTTCAAAGTGCTCACCACACATCTAGATAAGTTCCTTGAGGGGTCTAGTTTCCAAAATGGTGTCATTTGTGGGGGGTTTCCACTGTTTAGGCAGATCAGGAGCTCTCCAAACACGACATGGCATCCAGCCAATTCTGCGTTGAAAAAGTCAAACGGCACTCCTTCCCTTCCAAACTCTGCCATGCACCCAAACAGTGGTTTACCCCCACATATGGGGTATCAGCGCACTCAGGACAAATTGAACAATAACTTTTGGAGTCTTGTTACCCTTGGAAAAATAAAAATTGGGGTGAAAAGATCATTTTTGTGGAAAAAATATGATTTTTAAATTTTACGGCTCTACGTTATAAACTTGTGTGAAGCACTTGGGGGTTCAAATTGCTCATCAAAAATCTAGATAAGTTCCTTAGGGGGTCTAGTTTCCAAAATGGGGTCATTTGTGGGGGGTTTCCACTGTTTAGGCACATCAGGGGCTCTCCAAATGCAACATGGCATCCAAACTCAATTCCAGCCAATTTTGGTTGGAAAAAGTCAAATGGTGCTCCTTCCATTCCGAGCTCTGCCGTGCGCCCAAACAGTGGTTCCCCCCACATATTGGGTATCAGCGTACTCAGGACAAATTGGACAACAACTTTTGTGGTCCAATTTCTCCTGTTACCCTTGGGAAAATAAAAAATTAGTGACTAAAAATAATTTTTGTGGGAAAAAAATAGGATTTTTTATTTTCATGCCCGGGCATTATAAACTTGTGTGAAGCACTTGGGGGTTCAAAGTGCTCACCAAAGCTATAGATAATTTCCTTAGGGGGTCTAGTTTCCAAAATGTGGTCACTTGTGGGGGTTTCTACTGTTTAGGCTCTTCTGGGGCACTGCAAACGGAACATGACCCCCATCAACGTCTGCATTCCAAAACGTTACTACTTCCTTTCCAAGCCCTGCCGTGCGCCCAAACGGTTTCCCCCCCCCACATATTGGGTATCAGCGTACTCAGGACAAATTGGCCAACAACTTTTGAGGTCCAATTTCCTTGGGAAAAATCAAAAATTTGGGACTAAAAAATCATTTTTGTGGAAAATTGTTTCTTTTTTTTTTCACACCCAGGCATTTTAAACTTTTGTGAAACACTTGGGGATTCAAAGTGCTCATAACAGATCTAGATAAGTTCCTTAGGGGTCTAGTTTCCAAAATGGTGTCACTTGTGGGGGTTTCCACTGTTTAGGCGCATCAGGGGCTCTCCAAACGCGACATGGCGTCTGATCTCAATTTCAGCCAATTTTAGTTTGAAAAAGTCAAACGGCGCTCCTTCCCTTATGAGCTCTGCTGTGCACACAGACAGTGGTTTTCCCCCACTTATGGGGTATTGGCGTACTCAGGAGAAATTGCACAACAACTTTATCTGTCCATTTTCTTCTTTTACCCTTGTGAAAATAAAAAAAAGTTTGTAAAAGATAATTTTTGTGGCTAAAAAGTTAAATATTCATTTTTTTCCTTCCATGTTGCTTCAGCTCCTGTGAAGCACCTGAAGGGTTAATAAACTTTTTGAATGTGGTTTTGAGTACCTTGAGGGGTGCAGTTTTTAGAATAGTGTCACTTTTGGGTATTTTCTGCTATATAGACCCCTCAAAGTGACTTCAAATATGAGGTGGTCCTTAAAAAAATGGCTTTGTAAATTTTGTTGTAAAAATGAGAAATCGCTGGGCAACTTTTAACCCGTATAATTTCCTAAGAAAAAAAATTTTGATTCCAAAATTGTGCTGATGTAAAGTAGACATGTGGAAAATGTTATTTCTTAACTATTTTGTGTGATATATTTCTCTGTTTTAAGGGAATAAAAATTAAAAGTTTGAAAATTGCAAAATTTTCAAAATTTTCACCATATTTGCATTTTTTTCAAAAATAAACGCAAGTTATATCAAAGAAATTTTACCAATAACGTGAAGTACAATATGTCACGAGAAAACAATCTCAGAATCGCGCAGATCCGTTGAAGCGTTCCAGAGTTATAACCTCATAAAGAGACAGTGGTCAGAATTGTAAAAATTGGCCCTGTCATTAACGTGCAAACCACCCTTGGGGTGAAGGGGTTAATGAGCGGTACCATGTGACCACTGTAAGAAGGAAGCGCTGTGGAGAGCGCCGGGAGAAGAGGAGAGGCTGCAGGGACGCGCGGCGGAGTGGTGAGTATATGCTATATTTACCTGTCCCCGTGCCACCGTTGCGCGCTGCTCCCTCTCTCCTGGCTGTAAATGATCAGGCAAAGGGCGCGATGACGTCGTTAGTGAGTGCCGCGCCCCCTGCCTGATCATCCACTGCCGAGGACCAGGAAGAGGATGCAGCGCTGCGGTGCAGAGAGGACAGGTAAATATCTCAGGTGCCGGGGTCCTGAGCGATCGGTGACACCGGCACCTGTCCCCCAGCGACAAGGTGAGTATGTCATTTTTTTTTTTTCTTGCAGCAGCATATGGGGCATAAGCTGGAACATATGGGGGCATAATATGGTGCATATGGAGGCATAATATGGAGCATATGGGGGCATAATATGGAGCATATGGGGGCATAAACTGTGGAACATATGGGGCATTAATCTGGAGCATATGGGGGCATAAGCTGTGGAACATATGGGGGCATAATCTGGAGCATATGGGGGCATAATATGGAGAATATGGGGGCATAACTGTGGAACATATGGGGGCATAATATGGGGGCATAAGCTGTGGAACATATGAGGCATAATCTGGAGCATATGGGGGCATAAGCTGTGGAACATATGAGGCATAATATGGAGAATATGGGGGCATAAGCTGTGGAACATATGGGGGCATAAGCTGTGGAACATATGGGGGCATAATCTGGAGCATATGGGGGCATAATATGGAGCATATGGGGCATAAGCTGTGGAACATATGGGGGCATAATATGGAGCATATGGGGGCATAAGCTGTGGAACATATGGGGCCATAATATGGAGCATATGGGGGCATAAGCTGTGGAACATATGGGGGCATAAGCTGTGGAACATATGGGGCATAATCTGGAGCATATGGGGCATAATCTGGAGCATATGGGGGCATAATCTGTGGAACATATGGGGGCATAATCTGGAGCATATGGGGCATAATCTGTGGATCATACGGGGGCATAATCTGTGGAATATATGGGGGCATAATCTGGAGCATATGGGGGCATAATCTCTGAAGCATATTGGGCATAATCTGGAGCATATAGGGGCATAATCTGTGGAGCATATTGGGCATAATCTGTGGAGCATCATATGAGGGCATAATCATTTTTCACCCTAGGCTTATACACGAGTCAATAAGTTTTCCCAGTTTTTTGTGGCAAAATTAGGGGGGTCGGCTTATACACGGGTCGGCTTATACATGAGTATATACGGTATGTATATATATATATATATGTATTCTATGTGTGTATATTTAGTGTTTACAAGGAAAGAAAGGGTTTTTTTTAGTTCCGATATTTCTGTCCCATTGTCTTGCATTGTGTTTCCGGTATCGGATCGGCGATACCCGATACTTTTTGAGTATTGGGCCGATCCAATCCGATCCGATATTTTAAGATATCAGGCAGTATCGCTCAACACTACTCAAGACCTCTAGGTTACTGGTCACCTGATCAGGTCTAGTACCCAAAGTTACTTCCCCTGCAAATCTTCAGATTCAAATTAGTTCTGTCTCATTCTGCCTGGCCAACAGATGGCAGTCTTTCTCCACTAGTTATAACCTCATAAAGAGACAGTGGTCAGAATTGTAAAAATTGGCCCTGTCATTAACGTGCAAACCACCCTTGGGGGTGAAGGGGTTAATGAGCGGTACCATGTGACCACTGTAGGAAGGAAGCGCTGTGGAGAGCGCCGGGAGAAGAGGAGAGGCTGCAGGGACGCGCGGCGGAGTGGTGAGTATATGCTATATTCACCTGTCCCCGTGCCACCGTTGCGCGCTGCTCCCTCTCTCCTGGCTGTAAATGATCAGGCAAAGGGCGCGATGACGTCGTTAGTGAGCGCCGCGCCCCCTGCCTGATCATCCACTGCCGAGGACCAGGAAGAGGATGCAGCGCTGCGGTGCAGAGAGGACAGGTAAATATCTCAGGTGCCGGGGTCCTGAGCGATCGGTGACACCGGCACCTGTCCCCCAGCGACAAGGTGAGTATGTCATTTTTTTTT
The DNA here is from genome assembly GCA_033576555.1 of Oophaga sylvatica. Lineage (NCBI taxonomy): Eukaryota > Metazoa > Chordata > Amphibia > Anura > Dendrobatidae > Oophaga > Oophaga sylvatica. Next base: position 103,342,650 of record JARQOD010000001.1, read on the forward strand.
TTTCTTGCAGCAGCATATGGGGCATAAGCTGGAACATATGGGGGCATAATATGGTGCATATGGAGGCATAATATGGAGCATATGGGGGCATAATATGGAGCATATGGGGGCATAAGCTGTGGAACATATGGGGCATTAATCTGGAGCATATGGGGGCATAAACTGTGGAACATATGGGGGCATAATCTGGAGCATATGGGGGCATAATATGGAGAATATGGGGGCATAAGCTGTGGAACATATGGGGGCATAATATGGGGGCATAAGCTGTGGAACATATGAGGGCATAATCTGGAGCATATGGGGGCATAAGCTGTGGAACATATGGAGGCATAATCTGGAGCATATGGGGCATAATATGGAGAATATGGGGGCATAAGCTGTGGAACATATGGGGGCATAAGCTGTGGAACATATGGGGGCATAATCTGGAGCATATGGGGGCATAATATGGAGCATATGGGCATAAGCTGTGGAACATATGGGGGCATAATATGGAGCATATGGGGGCATAAGCTGTGGAACATATGGGGCCATAATATGGAGCATATGGGGGCATAAGCTGTGGAACATATGGGGGCATAAGCTGTGGAACATATGGGGCATAATCTGGAGCATATGGGGCATAATCTGGAGCATATGGGGGCATAATCTGTGGAACATATGGGGGCATAATCTGGAGCATATGGGGGCATAATCTGTGGATCATACGGGGGCATAATCTGTGGAATATATGGGGCATAATCTGGAGCATATGGGGGCATAATCTCTGAAGCATATTGGGCATAATCTGGAGCATATAGGGGCATAATCTGTGGAGCATATTGGGCATAATCTGTGGAGCATCATATGAGGGCATAATCATTTTTCACCCTAGGCTTATACACGAGTCAATAAGTTTTCCCAGTTTTTTGTGGCAAAATTAGGGGGGTCGGCTTATACACGGGTCGGCTTATACATGAGTATATAAGGTATGTATATATATATATATGTATTCTATGTGTGTATATTTAGTGTTTACAAGGAAAGAAAGGGTTTTTTTTAGTTCCGATATTTCTGTCCCATTGTCTTGCATTGTGTTTCCGGTATCGGATCGGCGATACCTGATACTTTTTGAGTATTGGGCCGATCCAATCCGATCCGATATTTTAGGATATCAGGCAGTATCGCTCAACACTACTCAAGACCTCTAGGTTACTGGTCACCTGATCAGGTCTAGTACCCAAAGTTACTTCCCCTGCAAATCTTCAGATTCAAATTAGTTCTGTCTCATTCTGCCTGGCCAACAGATGGCAGTCTTTCTCCACTAACGTGACCTTCCGTAAAGACTCTTCAGGGATATCTCTGCTTCCCCTTACAGACATACAGTGAGGGGACCCATTATCATCTCAAAAGCAGCAGGCAGCTTCTGTCAAAGACACAATAAATATTGAATTATGATGAGCTATTGCAATGCAAAGGCTCAATATACTGTTCTTGCATAAGTGATCTGTTCTGTCTGCATCCGCCACTGGTCAAATTTATGCTGATATATGGAAAATGTTCAAAAATGTTCAAGCGCCACTGCATATGGCATTTCTGCCAGGCATGTTTCACAAGTTTCACAAACTGTGATATTCATATTGGGCACAGAAAAAGAAGCTTCTGGTGAAAAATTTCAGTTTTGACTTTGCAACATCCACTTCCCAGGAATTCCTGGAAACAAATATGATGTCATAATGTTCACTACAACAATTGCTAAATCTCTCAAAGGTTTTAGATTTCCCAATGGAGTCATTTATTGAGGGCATATATTACCTCCCCTCAGTGCACCTCCAGACCATGCTGTATTGATAAATGAATAAGTCTTAAATTATGCATGGTGTACTTTCAATCCTGAATTCTGTCTTAAATCCAGGCAATAAATTAGGGTGACATGTAGGGTTCCAATGTTCAACAGCAACACAAGCAAAAGTCATTTAACATTTTCATCCTGCTCCTGAAATCAATATTAGGTCCCCATCACTCTATATAAAGTGCTGTCTGATGCCCTCAAATCATATACTGCAACGATAATAGTGACTAAGAGCGTAAATACCAGGTAAAAGTAGGCTTTAATTTAATTTAGTAGAGACCCAGAACAGATTCCTAAAATATTTTAGACCTCAAAATTGTTACAGACCATACTATCAAATAATTTGAGTTCTTTTAACAAACTCTATTATTGACTGAGACTCTAATCTAGTCCCTGAAAAGCTGCACCCTAGACCAGACCCATGTATTTTTTAACAACAAATAACAGACCCTACATAAATCAGATCCTAGACCAGACCCCATAATTAATTGATACCATAGGCCAGACCCCAGATATCAAAATTATTTCAGAACCCCAAATTAATTCAGACTCCACACTAGACCAATCAATAAATTCAGGCCCCAAACAAATTCAGACCTAAAATCTGATTACTTAATTATGTCAGACCCCAGATTTAACCCCTTAACGACCAGAGGTATTTCAGTTTTTGCGTTTTTGTTTTTTGCTCAAATATTTTCCAGAGCCATAACTTTTTTATTTTTCTGTAAAAATGGCCATGTGAGGGCTTTTTTTTGCAGGAAAAGTTGTACTTTGGAACAAAACCATTGGTTTTAACATATCGTTTGCTGGAAAACGGTAAAAAGATTTCAAATGTGGCGAATTTGCAAAAAAAGTGCAATTCCACAGTTTTTTTTTTGTTTGTTTGTTTCTTCTTTACCATATTCACTAAATGCTAAAACTGACCTGCGATTATGATTCTCCAGGTCATTACGAGTTCATAGACACCAAATATGTCCAGGTTCTTTTTTATTTAAAGGGAATCTGTCACCCTAAATTGGCAGGATATTTAAATGATGGTAGTCAGGTCAGATGGGCGGTGTTTTGGGTACTTGCCTTAACATGTTGTTCGCCGCTGTCTCCATTATTTCTGGGAATTGTAGTCGTTGCCCTCCATATAACGCGCCTGCGCATTGCAATTTGCGGGCAAAGCATACTGCGCGTGCGCAATTCAAGATTGCAATGTGCAGGCGCGTTATATGGAGGGCAACGACTACAATTCCCAGAAATAATTGAGACAGCGGCGAACAACATGTTAAGGCAAGTACCCAAAACACCGCCCATCTGACCTGACTGCCATCATTTAAATATCCGCCAATTTAGGGTGACAGATTCCCTTTAAGTGGTGAAATAAAAATCCAAAATTTGGCAAAAAAAATGGTGTCATATTCCGAGATGTGTAGCGTCTCCATTTTTCATGATCTTGGGCTGGCTGAGGGCTTATTTCTTTTGCGCCTTGCTGACATTTTTATTAATACCATATTGGGGTAGATACAATCTATTGATCTGCCATTATTGCACTTTATTGCAATGTACCAGCAACCAAAAAACTTAATTCTGACGTTTTGAATTTTTTCTCATTAGTCGTTACACGTCACTGTCTCTTCTGTCGTACAGATTAAACATGAAAAGGCAGTCAGGGATCAGCTGCAGCGCTGACTGGGCACCAGGATCATGTGCCACAACATCGCATGAAAGCTCCAAGACAGGGAGTGCTGATACCGCAGAAACAGCGCCTGCATGGGAGAAGAGTATATATTTTTTTTTATCAGGGCCAAACATTTAGTTCAAGAAGGGGTTCTTCTAGTAGTAATAAAAATTATACAAAAGAAGAAAAACTCTCTGAAAAAATTCTGGTAGGAGGTCCAGACATGTCAGACCCGCACTCCCATGTGTACTACACTGTCTGTATGGACAAGTACACACGCTGTTGTGTCCCATTAATGGCAACAACTTGTTATGTGTTTCTATGTTATGCATTTCATTCTGCTCTGCTCTTTGAAGTTTGTCCCTTTGTATCTCCAGTAGTTGATGATGTTAGCCCTTGCTTCTCCCTTCTTCTTCCTTAGCAGTTGGCTATAGCCATCTTTGGATGCACATGTATCCTTCTCTGTTTGGGTTTACTCTATCCACCTGCTACATTGTACTTAATACAAGATTTCAGAGAATATCAACTCTGTTTCTCCTGGACTCATATTAGAAGTCACTGCTAGCTGAGTTGGCACTATCTGAGGACGCCTGGCATGTGAGTACAACAATCATAGAGTTGTCTAAGGGATTGATGGCTAAGGATTTAGAGACCCAAACTGCCTTGAAGAGTCAGAACTGTGGAAAGAGTGGCCTGCCATTGAGAACAGTATACAGTTTACAATTCAGAGAAAGGAACATCTATCAAGCTAATTGTGAAGAAACAGCAGCTTCATAGAGTATGCAAACAGTAACCATGCTGCTTATAAATTGCAAAATAGTATGTGAGGTCCTCTGCAGCTAGGAGCAGCTCCCACCCTTGGCATTCCTGTGTACAATGGTGTACAATAATAAATTATATTGTGGTGCCGTGTACAATGAAAAAGTCTGGAAGAATTTCTTACTCTCTGCCTGATTTACAACAGCAAGAAAAAGACACAGGATCTCATGCAGCCTTCAGTGAAAGATCCAAACGCTTGACTAAGGCTACTTTCACACATCAGTTTTTTGACGTCAGGCGCGATCCGGGTGTTTTTTAGAAAACGCATCCGTTACCAGGATGCGTTTTTTTGTGCATTACTTTCATTAGCGCCGGATCGCGCCTGATGTCATTGCGTTGCATCCATTTTTGTACATTCCGGCAGCCGGACAAAACGGTGACTGCAACTTTTTTTTTTTTTCGGACCCGCCTGATATTGCCTGAAGCGCGCATCAGGCGTCCGAAAATAATAGAAGTGTATGGAACCGGACCAGTCTTTTGTGCAATCCGTCAAAAGACTGATCCGGATTCTGGAAACCAAGGTCTCTTCTCTCCTCGGTTCCGGACATGCGTACCTGCATTTTCCGGCTGCAAAACTTCTTTTTCTGGGTTCAAAAGTTCAGGTCGGATCCAGCAAAAAAAAAATGATCCGTTGCACAGTTTTTTCATTTCAGCGCCAATCCGTCCCTTCAGGTATTCGACAGATTATGCCTCACACAAAAAAAACTGATGTGTGAAAGCAGCCTAAGCCTACATGGAAGGTCAAAGACAATCTAGAAACCTTCAAATGTGAATTACTTTCCAGTGTAACTTCCATATGGGAAAGGGTGCAGAATCACTGTCTTATCTATGTCTGGAGCTCATAAGTTACCACTAGAGGGAGCCCTGGAACGATTGTATTCAGCATATCAGTCTTTCAAGGACACTTGTGAGAAAAAAACCTCCATCTTGGTGAGACTAAACTTCCCAGAGTCTCTAAAGGAACTTCAGCGCTTTCAACAACTCAATTCTGAACGAGACTGCACTGTGCACGACATCGTGAATAAAACTAAAGCAAAAATCGCGCAGATGTCAGAAGTGTCATCTCACAAATCCAGGTCCACTAAGTACTCAGGGCACTCATCCAGATCAAGTGCATCAAAATTCTCTACCCTCAATGAACAGCTTAGGCCTCTTTCACACTTCCGTTGTGTGACGTCCGCCCATCCGTGAAAATGGCGGATCCGTCAGAAAAGTAAAAAAACAGATGCAAAAATGGTCAGTTTTCTGACGGATCCGCCAAGAAGATTTCACCCGGAAATGAGGAAAATTTCGTTCCGAGAGAGAGAGAGAGAGAGAGACCCCGGACACTGTTTTCTGCATTTTACTATGGTTTTCAATAGAGGCGACGGATCCGCAGGCGGATTCCGTCAAAAACGTATGCTGGCGGATCCGCCGCCCATAGGCTACCATTGTAAAAAATGGCGGATGCGGCGGATCCGCCGTTGTCCGCCATTTTGGCGGTCAAAAAAAACGTTGCATTGGACTTTTTTTGAAATGACGGACGCCAATTTTTTGGCGGATCCGTCAAAAAACGGACCTAACGGACGACCATCCGTCAAAATCCGTCACTAATGCAAGTCTATGGGAAAAAAAACGGATCCGCCAAAAAAAATGGCGGATCCGTTTTTTTCACATTTTGACGGATTTTGACTGACGTCGCACGACTGAAGTGTGAAAGAGGCCTTATAAGAGCGCGTGCCAAAGCCAAAACTACGAAAGTGTAAGCCGTCTTCCCCCAAAAGAAGGCAGATATGGAATCTGAATCTGCACGTAAGAAGGCGGAAATAGACACCCTAGAGAAAGAATGTGAACATGCAACAGCCATGGCAAGGTTAAAGGTGTTTGAAAAAGCTCTTGGTACTGCCACTAACACATCGCTAGCGATCACAATAACGAGCATACTAATCATCGCTAGCGGGATGTTCTATAATGCTAAATCGGCCACATTAGCGATATAGTAACGACGCTATCGCGTTAGCGATCTTCTTAAGACTTAGCGGTACAAAAGTACCGCTAAATCGCTAAAAAGGTGCCACACAGCGATAGATACTTACCAGGGAGCGCCGACAAAAAGGTCGACGATTCCAGCGACAGCGGATCACAGCAGAAGCGTCGAATCAGCTCCGCACTGAACAAATCGTAACGGATCGCTAAATATGACGTTTTAGCGATCACGTTAGCGAATTGTTTAGTGGGCATACCCTTAGTGGGAGTCAATGTGATGATATCAGCTTATGTGAGATAGATAAAGAAGATCCCATTAAGCACACAAGAACTATGTACTAAGCCAAAACAACGAATAACTGACCTCCACTAACGTTCCTGTCAGTTCCGACACTTCTCAAAGGCACCAAGTCACTGATCCGCCTGAAACTCCAAGCTTTCAAAGTCAGTCCAATGCACAACCAATATCCAAACCCAAACCTCATTCATTCTCCAACACTCAGCCAAACATTGCACCTCAGCAAACTCCATATGACAACGTCTACATTCAACCTAACATGACGGCAAGTCACTATACCCTTGACAACCGCATGGCTCCAGCCTCGCATACGACAGAGACTGTATATACCAAACTGGTTGCTGGGTTAGGCTAGTTTCACATTTGCGTTGCACTGACCTGCGTTGGTCACGCACGGCCGCCGCTAACTTCCCTCCCGGCTGAGGACTCTCAATTCTAAATATTTTTCTATCCACTGGCTAACACGGTACAAAGATACACATCTTTCCTGTATAAATTGCTAAGGATTTAGAGACCTATACTGCCTTGAAGACAGTGGCGCCGCTATAATGAGGCGACTTGAGCCTCTGTCTCAGGCGGCGGCAGCTAGGGGGCGGCAAAGCAGGGGCGCACAGTGAATGAAAAGGCCCGTGGGCCCGCCGACATTGAACTGACAGTTCAGTGCCAGCGGGCCCTTTAATCGCGGGCGGAATGCTGTGAGTGACGAAGGCCTTGCGGCCTTTCATATGCAGCACAGGCGACGTGATCGATCACGCCGCCTGTGCCAGGAGAAGACGGAGTCCAGCGCGCTTCTTCAGAGCTGCGGGGGAGATAGGTGAGTACTGGCTTTTTTTTTTTTAACGCCGGGCCCGGCTTATGGGGGACTATGCTGGCTATTGGGGGATTATGCTGGCTATTGGGGGATTATGCTTGCTATGGGGGGATTATGCTGGCTATTGGGGGATTATTGACTGGCTATTGGGGGATTATGCTTGGCTATTGGGGATTATGCTGGCTATTGGGGGGGATATATGCTGGCTATTGGGGGATTATGCTGGCTATGGGGGGATTGATGCTGGCTATTGGGGGATTATGCTGGCTATTGGGGGATTATACTGGCTATGGGGGGATTATGCTGGCTATTGGGGGATTATGCTGGCTATTGGGGGATTGGGGGATTATGCTTGCTATGGGGGGATTATGCTGGCTATTGGGGATTATGCTGGCTATGGGGGATTATGCTGGCTATTGGGGGATTATGCTGGCTATGGGGGATTATGCTGGCTATTGGGGGATTATGCTGGCTATGGGGGATTATGCTGGCTATTGGGGGATTATGCTGGCTATTGGGGGATTATGCTGGCTATGGGGGGATTATGCTGGCTATTGGGGGATTATGCTGGCTATTGGGGATTATGCTGGCTATGGAGGATTATGCTGCGTATTGGGGACCTATGCTGCCTATTGAGGACCTATGCTGCGTATTGGGGACCTATGCTGCCTATTGAGGACCTATGCTGCATATTGGGGACCTATGCTGCCTATTGGGGACCTATGCTGCCTATTGGGGACCTATGCTGCCTATTGGGGTCCTATGCTGCCTATTGCGGACCTATGCTGCCTATTGGGGACCTATGCTGCATATTGGGGACCTATGCTGCCTATTGGGGACCTATGCTGCCTATTGGTGACCTATGCTGTCTATTGAGGACCTATGCTGTCTATTGAGGACCTATGCTGTCTATTGAGGACATATGCTGTCTATTGAGGACATATGCTGCCTATTGGGGACCAATGCTGCCTATTGGGGACATTTACCTGCCTATTAGGGATTCTCGCACCACACCAGTCTGAGCCTGAGCGCCAATATGTGCACTGATGAGGATGAAATGATATGGATTGGCAAGGCTGCAGTGATGGGCAGTGCAGGCTGTATGTCTCTGTGTGGGCAGTTTTATTGCTGGTATATTGTTTTTGTAGCACTGTATATATATTGGTATTTTACTAATAGCAATTTGGAATCCCTAGGAAATAATGATATCAAGAAAGAGAAAAATTGCTTCACTTGTGACAAATATGGAACCGAACATTGACCATCTCATTAGCCAAAAGTAGGCCCAGAGTTCCCATTGAAATACCAGTAAGTTTGTTGATTTTTAACTTTACTTGTTCTTTATTTTAAGTATTGTGTTTGTTCCTGTTTATTTTTATCTTTTTTACTTCAAAATAAGAGTGTAATATATGGTGTATACAGGGTCATACACATCGTGTGCGGTATATAGAGTGTATATACACTGCTGTATTATACTTTTCATATACAGGTTATAATGCCTCTTATTCTTTGTATAGAGGTGAGTGTGCCATGTATAATATATGGTATATACAGCGTAGTGTCGCATACACTGCTGTATTATACAATATACAACAGTTCTAATGCTCCATACCTAATATCAGTATAATGTACAGTGTATATGATGTAACCTGTATAAGATGTGACATTGGCTTGCCCCCCCTAGTTTTGATCCTGGGTACGCCCATGCTCCTGCTGCTGGCTGCTGCGCACGTGCTGCTTCCTTGATATCCTTGTGACTCCCTCCCCTCATGTCCAGAGTTAGGAGAAGTCAGGTCGGTGACTAGTTATTAATGCAACTACTTAAGTTACTATATGGGACTTGAAACATGATCTCCCAACAAGGGAAATACACAGGCCTGTGTAGCGCTGCGGTGATTCCGGATGTGTTCAATGAGCACATCCGGATTCACCGCGCGTTCAGAAGGGGGCGGAGCTTTGTACTGATTTTACAATGGGGGGGCGCCGTTTTGCAGTTCGCCTCAGGCAGCAGAGAGGCTAGGTTCAACCCTGCTTGAAGAGTCAGAATACATGTGGTCAAAATTGTTGGTACCCCTCGTTTAATGACAGAAAAACCCACAATGGTCACAGAAATAACTTGAATTGACGAAAGTAATAATAAATCAAAAATCTATGAAAATGAACAAATGAAAGTCAAACATTGCTTTTCAACTATGCTTCCACAGAATTTTTAAAAAAAGAAAACTCATGAAATAGGCCTGGACAGAAATTTGGTTGCACAAACTTTTGAGGCAATCACTGCCATCAATCGATTCCTGTAACTGTCCATGAGACTTCTGTACCTCTCGACAGGTATTTTGGCCCACTCCTCAAAAGCAAACTGCTCCAGTTGTCTCGTGTTTGAAGGTTGTCTTTTCCACATGGCATGTTTCAGCTCTTTCCAAAGATGCTCAATAGGATTTAGGTCAGGGCTCATAGAAGGCAAATTCAGAATAGTCCAATGTTTTCCTCTTAGACATTCTTGGGTGTTTTTAGCTGTGTGTTTTGGGTCATTATCATGTTGCAAGACCCATGACCTGCGACTGATACCAAGCTTTCTGACACTGGGCAGCACATTTCTCTCTAGAATCTCTTGATAGTGTTGAGATTTCTTTGTACCCTGCACAGATTCTAGACACCCTGTGCCAGATGCAGCAAAGCAGCCCCAGAACATAACAAGCCTCCTCATTGTTTCACAGTAGGGACAGTGTTATTTTCTTGATATGCTTCATTTTCAGTCTGTGAACATAGAGCTGATGTGCCTTGCCAAAAAGTTCAATTTTTGTCTCATCTGTCCATAGGACATTCTACCAAAAGCTTTGTGGCTTGTCAACATGTAGTTTGGCAAATTCCAGTCTGGCTTTTTTTGGATTTTTTTTAAACAATGGTGTCCTCCTTGGTCGTCTTCCATGAAGTCCACTTTGGCCCCATACAACAACGGAAATACATGCAGCCGCACACTCCGGTCCCAGAGTGCCGGCGGCAGTGCCGGGTATTGAGGTGCGAGACTCGTGCGAGTTTCTCGCCAGTGTGACCCCGGCCTTAATCTGTTTAGAAGTTTTTCTGGGCTCTTTTGCTACCATTTGTATTATACGTCTCTTTGATTTTTCATCAATTTTCCTCCTGCGACCACTTCCAGGGAGGTTGGCTACAGTCCCATGGAGCTTAAATTTCTGAATTATATGTGCAACTGTAGTCACAGGAACATCAAGCTGCTTGGAGATGATCTTATAAATTTTAACTTTAACATGTTTGTCTATAATTTTCTTTCTAATCTCCTGAGACACCTCTTTCCTTCGCTTCCTCTAGTCCATGTTGAGTGTGATACACACCATGTCACCAAACAGCACAGTGAGTATCTGTAGCCCTCTATACAGGCCACTCACTGATTCCAAGATTGTAGACACCTGTGATGCTAATTAGTGGACACACGACGATTTAGCATGTCCCTTTTGTCACTTTTTTTCAGTGGTAACATCATTTCTGTCCAGGCCTATTTCCTGAGTTTTATTTTTTGTTAAATTCTGTGGAAGCATGGTTGAAAAGCAATGTCTGACTTTCATTTATTCATTTTCATAGATTTTTGATTTAGTATTACTTTTATCAGATTCAAGTTATTTCTGTGACCATTGTGGATTTTTCTGTTATTAAACAAGGTGTACCAACAATTTTGACCACATGTGTACAAATAACTCACATGACAGTCCAAGTGCTGTCCATGGAAAAATGAACAGTACATCAACAGCACTAAGACCAATGTTTTTCAAAGGAGCAGTGTACGAGTAGATATGCAATTTTTTTCAAGATCAGAATCTGCGAGTGAAAAAAATGACAGCATGCACTCATTTCTTCCACGTGTTGGATGAGACTCACCCATTCAAATTTATGGGTGCGCAATAAGATTCTATATACAGCTACAGTATAGCATCTGATTCATTGCAATTCTTTAATATAAGAAACTGTAACAAAACAGATTTCATTCAGATGACAAATGAGAAGAAAATCATCCATAATTTCATCCAGAAAACTTGGATAATTTTTTAACCGCTTTTCCTCCGAAGGTGGTTTTGCACATTAATGACCAGGCCAATTTTTACAATTCTGACCCCTGTCATTTTATGAGGTAATAACTCTTGAACGCTTTAATGAATCCCGGTAATTTTGAGAATGTTTTTTCGTGACATATTGTACTTCATGGTAAAATTTCTTCGGTATGACTTGCGTATATTTGTGAAAAAAACAGAAATTTGGCGAAAATGTGAAAAATTTTGCAATTTTCCAACTTTGAATTTTCATACCCTTAAATCACAGATATGTCACACAAAATAGTTAATAAATAACATTTCTCACATGTCTACTTTACATCAGCACAATTTTGGAACCACTTTGAAGGGTCTATGATAGAATATACCGAAAAGTGACATCATTCTAAAAACTGCACCCCTCAAGGTGCTCAAAACCACATTCAAGAAGTATATTAACCTTTTAGATGCTTCACAGGAATTTTTTTTTTCCAACATGTTTTATTGATTTAAAGAGTATTACAATAAAAGAAAATCATACAAGTCTTGAAGTAACAAGCTTATTTGACAGGCGTAAAACTCACAATATTGATTTAAAGAGCATTACCAAAAAGTAAGGCATACAGGTTTGAAGGTATCAAGCTTATTCGACGCTTATTTGACAGGCATAATACTCATAAATGTACTCCCTCCTCCCTTAACCCTCCCATCCCCCCAACATATAAACCCCTGAAACGACTCTGCATTTGATTAACAATCAACAAGCTCAAGGAATAGGATTATGTCCGCTAATTTTCTGAAGAAGATACCACTGGGTGTTTTCAAAATGTGTCCTTAGTTTGTCACTGGTGTCTTGAGACAGAGATGGGATGAACAATGACCATGTGCTTAAAAACTTCCCAGTCAATTTCTCTTTATTTGTCAGGGTGTCTAGCCAGTCCATTCGAAAAATATACATTATTTTGGAGTATATGAGAGATTTGGGTGGAGGTAATGGATTTAGCCAGTGCTGCAAGATACTTTTCCTGGCAGCTGAGGCCCATATTATCAACATGGCCTTAACATGTTTGGGGAATTTGTGTTGAGAGCTATCTAAAATATTAAATATTGCCCATTGCGGTGTCAAAGGAAACAATATCCCACCAAGATTCTGCAATTCGGCATGGATAGACTGCAATAATTTTTGCACTTTGGGGCATCCCCACATGTGATGAAATATGTCTGTGTTTCCTGTCCCACATTTGGAACATGTGAATGTGCCCTGTGTAGCCCTGGTACACAATACCAGGAGGATGAGTGGAGAGGTAACAGTTAAGGTCTCTTCATGACATCATGTACACTTCTGACACACCCAGCAGGGGTGTGGAAGGGAGTGATTTTAGTCAGTCAGTTTCCTGTCCTTGGACAGAGTAGACGTGTCGAGTTTGAGCCTGTCAGCAGTTCAGAAAGTGGAGGCTGGTACAGGTGGTCTAATTCACCTTAGCCTAGTCAGAGCTGTGCCCCACTGGAAGAAAGACTGAGCTATCTATTAAGAGACGAGCAAATCGAAGGGCAAAGTGGAAGGAAGATAATTGGAAAAGTGCTTTTGACTTGGAAAAGTCCTGCACATTGCTACCGGTCACTGGGGACCGAAGGATCACTATTTGCTATAAGCATAGTGGTAAGAAAACCAGGAATTTACCGGACCTTAGGTCGCGGCAAACAAGCCCCTTATAGTCAGTACGTAACTGGGGTCAGGGGGAGTGAAGACTTTGAGTCCGTGCACGACAAGATAAGAATTCAGCTCTCTCGCAGGAAGGCTTCACCACAAATCTGACTGGGCAGAACAGCTTTGGAAAAGCTGGAATCATAGAGGGAACTACGCTTCAGGCTGGTCGTACTCATTATTATTGACAGTAAAGGAGGCCCCTAACTTGCTTAGCTGTTGCCTCAAAGCTCATCCTCCATCAACCCCATCAGCCTCCCTGGGACCTGCCTTATCATCTTGCAAGTAAAGGTATGGAAAGACGCTGACCGTGTGAGACTGAGTTATTGATTTGCATGCCTGCACAATCCCTACCTAACTACCGACCTGAGGGAAGAGTCCCACCTGTAGGGGACCCGACATCTAGCTGCCTCACCATCCCCTCAGAGATCTACAGCAGCGCTGGTACCAATTACCAGAATACTACAGGTGACGTCACGAACTGTAAATATATCTATCCCCTGTAAATATTCCCCCAACATACGCCAGACCGCTAGGGCCACAGACCGAGCCACAGCTACCTGTGACAAATCCCCATAGACTTCTACGGGCTCGGCTCTGAGTACCCCATTGCCCTGGTAACCCACAATTGTGGTGGCGGTCGACACAAAACTTTGGCGTCACGAACAGGATACGAAACTTGCAGCATTGCGAGCCCTGTGTGCCTGTGGAGTGTTTTTGTGAAAAAGGACTGTTTGCACTTTTGGCGCCAAAATCGCCATTTTTGTCGCCATATTCGCGCCCTCAGGCGCTGGAGAAGAAGGTGGGCGTACCTGAAAGAGCGCGCAAAGTCTTGGACACGCCCCCGGCTCTGACTCAGCGGCAGGTCCTGCAACAGGAAGTGAACGCTCTGACATCAGAGCGCCTGCGACGAAGGTCCTGTTCCCACTGCGGTGCCTGTGAAATAGCAGCATCTGAAACCGGTAGGCTCCGTTTAACCAAGGGGGCGCTAAGATGTCACAACAACCGGCTGACAGTGCGGCCCCGGTCGGAGTCCCCAATCCCGCACCGTCTGGTATTGTAGCGCCAGATGGGGGCGCAGGCCCTGCACCCAGTCCGGTAGTCCCGATCATGCCACTAACGCTCCCATATATGCCTGGGGCGAAATGGCTTCCCCAATACAGCGGTGAGCCAGGCACATTAGCAGGCTTCAAGCGGAAGTTATGCAGCATCCTAGAAATGTACTCCATGCCTGAGAGACAAAAAGCTGCTGTGCTAATAGGGCAGCTAACTGGCGCTGCTGAAAGGGAAGTGGAGACTTGGGATACCGTTGATCAGGAGTCGGTACCCTGCGATCTTCCTGAAGCTGCATGCCATATTTGAAGACCGCACAGAAACGGATCTCCGGATGGCCTTCTATCACTGTTCACAACAGCCAGGTGACAGCATCCGGGACTACGCTTGCCGACTACAGGGAGCCCTGAGAGCCCTCAAGCAAATTAACAATTTAAATGCTATCGACGAGAATAGAATGCTGAAAGAACAATTTATACAGGGATTGAGATCCCCAGAGGAACGCAGAACTGTGAATTGGTGGTCCTTAGATCATCCGGGTGCTACCTTTGATGCCCTAAAGGACATGGCAATAAAAGGGCTGCGGCCCCTGGGCAAACCTGAGGTGGCCACCCAACATCATCAGGGTGAAGTCACTCTGGAACCGGCAGTAACCCCCTGTTCCCCGTTAGTGGCCGAAGCCAAAGCGCAGGTGACACCTCCTAGTGAATTGGACTGTCTGCGCTCAGAGGTGCGCCAGCTGACTAAAAATCTGGCCGCTGTGTTGAGTGCCCTGCAGCTGCGGAAAGAGGAGGAAGGAAAGATCTTGTTAGCTGACTGCCCAGAAGACGTCCCGTGGATGCACCGGAGAAGAAAGAAGACGTCGCCCCCCCGGAGGAGGACAACGCCACCCCCAGGAGCAACCTCTGATCAACACCCTTCTCGTCGAGAGATCATCTGTTATCGCTGCAACCGGAAAGGTCATCTGTCTACACAGTGTCCTTTAAACGGGCAGAACCTGGGTCCAAGGGCCAACACCCAGGAGAATACCCGTCAGGCCCCCTAGACTGGAACCGCAGGTATGTGGGCGGGCGACCCTACCTGTCTATTATTCTAGATGGTATTGCTGTTCCAGCATTGTTAGACACTGGGTCGCAGGTGACCCAATACCTGATGCTCTATATACCAAGTACTGGTCAATGGACAGTCTTAAACCTCCGAGCCTTGACTTTACTGTGTATGCTTCGAATGGTCTTCCTGTAGAAGTACTCGGAACAAAATGTGTAGATGTAAAGGTGGGCAGAGAGGAGTTGAAAGACCAAGGGCTTCTGGTAGTAAAGACGAAATGAGAGAACGGGGTTTAATATCATTTTGGTACTAACATTAACGGGAATTTTTTGGGAGAAGTTTGTTCTTGCTCCAACAGCTCGCTGAATGCCCCACCAACAGAGAGGAGTAAAACCAAAGGAAACCGGGCCCTGGGTTCCAGCAAGCGAAGCTTACCCACGCGAAATTGGTAAGTACGGGCACTGACTCATCCTATTGTGATCCCCCAAAGTGAAATATCATTGGTGCAGAGCACCATAGGCGAAGGACAGAAAAACCAACTGTAGTAGAACCCCCCCCATTCAAAACATAGACCTACACTTAGACTGCAGGGGAAGAATGGGAATGGAAAGTAGGTAGGGCTTCTAAATTGGGGAGAGATGAGGAAAAATTTACCCCTTTATACAACCTTGCAAAACTTCATGCGTTGATAAAAATTTTCATTCCCCGCGAGTCCTTAACTCCTGTCAAATAGAGGGGGACAATGACCCGAAACCAGGTGGGGAATGGGTCACAACTCCAGTTGGGACGGACCCACCCCGTCACCAGAACAAGGGTATTACGGGGCAAGAGAACCCCAAATGTTTTCAAAATCCACTGATTTTTGGATCATTAAGGGGGACAACATCAAACCCTACGCATCACCTCCCCTCAAAGAGCGGGAAGGCCCAACCCCCAGCTCATTATCGAAGGGTAAAGAAAAGTTTTAAAGATATGAAAAAACTGGGGTATAAAGGGGTAGTTGTAGCCCCGGGCAGCACCCCATTTTGGTTAAAAAGAAAAATGGTATATGAAAGTTGTGGATTAAAGGGAGGTGAAACCCCATAACACACAAATGCTACCCGCTCCACTATAGGGAACAAAAAAACTGCTCGAAAACAGCTAACACTTTTTTACCCCTTTATCTGACTAGTGGTTATGGCAATGGCTGTGGGTGAGGAGGGCGGAGAAAACGGCTTTTTACCACCCCAATGGGGGTCTTGAGTTCGACAGAAAGCCGTTTGGGCTCAGTAGGCCCCAGGGAAAATTTTAGAGAGTGATGGAAAATTGTCTGGGGCACTCAATTTTTAAACCGTCGCAAAAACCCAACGACGTCACGGATTTCCCAAAACTTATGAGACCACTGAAGCCCCGGGAATATTTCGATCCCCGCCCCGGTACGGGATGAAATAAAACCCTCAAAAAGCCATCACTCAAAAAGAAGGACAATACTTGGGGCAATCTCAGTTTGGAAGGGGTAGGGCCGGCCCAGAGAAAATCCCGCCACCCGAAATGGGGCCGGACCAAAAACCTTTAAGAAGTGCGACAGTTCCGGACTAACGGTTACTCAGGGGATTGGAAAGATTACACGAAAAGCAGCTCCTTTTTCAGGACCTCCTGGTAGACAATCCCTTTAAAAAGGGAAAACCCTCCCTTTAATTGGGGGAAAGAAAAGGGGAAGTATCCAAAAGATGAAAAAATCCTGAAGGAAGAACTTTAAACCCTTTCCCGATTCAGCCCAAACCCTTTTTCCCGTTTACACCGACGCCAGTAAGAAGGG
>JARQOD010000001.1:103359785-103398283 GCA_033576555.1 Oophaga sylvatica
CCTCTCAGTTCTAGTACCAATCACCACCTCCGCAGGCACGAGAAACTGAGAGGGATTTGGGGACGAAATACACACTCCCAGGTTAACTCCTTGGCTCAAAGAGGTCCGGATGGACACCCCCCAACAAAATGTCCCTCTCTCCCGCAAAAGAAACACCTTCTAGTCTTGCGGCGCACCGCCGATTCCCTCCTACAAAATGATGTCCCTCCCAACTGCATGGGTTCCTCAGAACAGACCAGGGGAACCTCAGTATAAGGGACTTTAGTAGTAGGTGGAGTCATCATGGGGGCGGAGTTACCTCGCGTCTTCCCCGAAGTCGTCTATCAATGCGAATAGCGAGGGCCATAGCAGCCTCCAGTGATGGAGGAGAATCATACTGAGCCAACACATCTTTTAATTTGTCAGACAACCCTTGACAAAACTGGCTCCTAAGAGCTGGGTCATTCCACTGAGTATCTGTTGCCCATCTACGGAACTCAGAAGAATATTCCTCCGCTGGACGATTTCCTTGCCGTATTTTACGTAACCTTGTTTCAGCAAGGGAGACTCGATCCGGATCATCATATACCAGACCCAGGGCAGTAAAAAATCGATCCACTGACTGGAGATCTGGGGAGCCTGGAGGAATAGAGAACGCCCAAGATTGAGGGTCCCCTTGTAAGAGCGAGATAACAATTCCCACCCTCTGCTCTTCACTCCCAGATGACCGAGGCCGCAGCCGAAAGTACAATTTACTGTCATGGGTGCATCGCCACGAAGATCGTCGCGATTGCACATTCTGACTTCTCACAGCTGAGCTTCTGTTTCTTTGTTTTTTGGTGATGTGAGAGTTAATTTTTCCTAGCTCTTTGCTAAGGCTAGGTGCAGCCTCGCCCGGCTGCTTTGGATTATGTTCTAATTAGTTTCCTTTATATTCCTGCCAGTCTGGGTGTTTGATGCCGGTGAAAGCATTCATATAGTTTAGCAGACTGGATCGGTTCTGGGAATACTTAAGCTAAGAGCTCCTTAGTTGTTTTACTCTTACAGCTTATAGTTTATCTCTGAGACCTAAGGTGTTCCTACTGTGTGTGAGTGTTGTATGTAAGACTTTATTTACTTTATTTCTTATCTTTCTTGTATGTCTTTCTGTTCATTAACCGTTACCTGGTCATTCCCTTTGGTGGTATTCAGGGTCCTTCTTAGGACTAGAATACAGTTGGCAGGGATTGATAGGAGACAGGGTTTACGCTGGTGGCCTGGACCTCTGTACCTTTAACAGTACCTCCAGGTTGAGGGATTAGTTAGGACCCCAGTTTAGGGTCAGCTTAGACCCCGGTCACCCTCTAGCCGGAGACAGCGTATAACGGATTCCGTTTGACCCTCTGGACATTCTGTCAGGTAAAATCTATGTTATCATATATCTATGCGCATGTTATATAGTATGTTGCCCTTTTGATATAGATTACTGTCATCACATATATATATCTGCTATACAGCGTGACATTTTCACCGGCCCTACTAAAGATTCTCCCCAGCTGTCATGGATCCAGTAGCCCAGCTGGCCCGGCAGTTGCAGGGATTGTCCATGGAGTTGGCAGACATTAAGTCCAAGGTTTTGTTCCCCCCGGAGCAAACCAGATCTGAACCTAAGGTTGCTCTCCCAGACAGGTTCACTGGTGGGCGGGACAAATTTTTTACTTTCCGGGAGGCATGTAAATTGTACTTTCGGCTGCGGCCTCGGTCATCTGGGAGTGAAGAGCAGAGGGTGGGAATTGTTATCTCGCTCTTACAAGGGGATCCTCAATCTTGGGCGTTCTCTATTCCTCCAGGCTCCCCAGATCTCCAGTCAGTGGATCGATTTTTTACTGCCCTGGGTCTGGTATATGATGATCCGGATCGAGTCTCCCTTGCTGAAACAAGGTTACGTAAAATACGGCAAGGAAATCGTCCAGCGGAGGAATATTCTTCTGAGTTCCGTAGATGGGCAACAGATACTCAGTGGAATGACCCCGCTCTTAGGAGCCAGTTTTGTCAAGGGTTGTCTGACAAATTAAAAGATGTGTTGGCTCAGTATGATTCTCCTCCATCACTGGAGGCTGCTATGGCCCTCGCTATTCGCATTGATAGACGTCTTCGGGAAGACGCGAGGTAACTCCGCCCCCCGTGATGACTCCACCTACTACTAAAGTTCCTTATACTGAGGTTCCCCTGGTCTGTTCTGAGGAACCCATGCAGTTGGGAGGGACATCATTTTGTAGGAGGGAATCAGCGGTGCGCCGCAAGACTAGAAGGTGCTTCTTTTGCGGGAGAGAGGGACATTTTGTTGGGGGGTGTCCATCCCGGACCTCTTTGAACCAAGGAGTTAACCTGGGAGTGTGTATTTCGTCCCCAAATCCCTCTCAGTTTCTCGTGCCTGCGGAGGTGGTGATTGGTACTAGAACTGAGAGGATTTCTGTTTTTCTTGATAGTGGGTCCGGGGCTAATCTGGTGGACGCTCGGTTTGCCCAGGTGCATGGTATGCAACTGAGTGTATTGGCCAAACCGGTCCCTATACTCTCTATTGATTCTAGACCTCTTGGTCAAGGTAGCTTGGTACAAGCTGTTTATAACATAGATCTTCGAGTAGGGGCAATACATAAAGAGCAATTGTCTTGTTATGTGTTGGAGGGTCTGCCTGCTCCTATTGTGTTGGGACTTCCTTGGTTGGCTAAACATAACCCAGTGATTGATTGGCAATCCAGAAAGATTAGCCAGTGGGGTGAATTTTGCAAGAATAACTGCATGAGCACGGTCATCGGTGCGGTTGTACCTAGGACTTTGCCTCCTTTTCTGGAGGACTTTGGGGAGATGTTCTCAGAGGAGGGGTGTAAAGAGTTACCTCCTCAGCGCGCATATGACTGCTCAATAAAGTTGCTTCCTGATGCCTTATCTCGTACTTTCCCAGGGACCGGGAGGATGGATGATCCGGTTCCTATTCCTCAGGAGGGAGTTGTGGTGTCAGCTGTATGCTCTGAGCTTGAGGGGGAGGTATTGGGGGCTCAGGGGGACGCCCCTGTGGGTCTTCCAGGGAGACTGATAGTTCCAGATCAGTTAAGACTGAAGGTTACGGAGAACCGTTACAAACGGATGGCTGATAGGGGAGAGTTTCTGGTCGAGATCTGAAGGTGAATGATCTGGTGTGGTTGTCTACCAGGAATATTAAACTTAAAGTTTCCTCCTGGAGGTTGGGTCCCAGATTCATCGGGCCGTACAGGATCAGCTCCATAATTAATCCTGTGGCATTTCGTCTGGACCTCCCTCCTACGTTTAAAATTCATAATGTGTTTCACAAGTCATTACTTAAAAAGTATGTGGCACCAGTCATACCGTCACCTCTACCTCCTTCAGTGGTGGTCAATGATAACGTGGACGGACCTTTCACACAACTCACCCGGACAGACCTGGTCATGAGGGTCCGGAGGCCCCTCGTAGAAGGGGGGGTACTGTCATGGGTGCATCGCCACGAAGATCGTCGCGATTGCACATTCTGACTTCTCACAGCTGAGCTTCTGTTTCTTTGTTTTTTGGTGATGTGAGAGTTAATTTTTCCTAGCTCTTTGCTAAGGCTAGGTGCAGCCTCGCCCGGCTGCTTTGGATTATGTTCTAATTAGTTTCCTTTATATTCCTGCCAGTCTGGGTGTTTGATGCCGGTGAAAGCATTCATATAGTTTAGCAGACTGGATCGGTTCTGGGAATACTTAAGCTAAGAGCTCCTTAGTTGTTTTACTCTTACAGCTTATAGTTTATCTCTGAGACCTAAGGTGTTCCTACTGTGTGTGAGTGTTGTATGTAAGACTTTATTTACTTTATTTCTTATCTTTCTTGTATGTCTTTCTGTTCATTAACCGTTACCTGGTCATTCCCTTTGGTGGTATTCAGGGTCCTTCTTAGGACTAGAATACAGTTGGCAGGGATTGATAGGAGACAGGGTTTACGCTGGTGGCCTGGACCTCTGTACCTTTAACAGTACCTCCAGGTTGAGGGATTAGTTAGGACCCCAGTTTAGGGTCAGCTTAGACCCCGGTCACCCTCTAGCCGGAGACAGCGTATAACGGATTCCGTTTTGACCCTCTGGACATTCTGTCAGGTAAAATCTATGTTATCATATATCTATGCGCATGTTATATAGTATGTTGCCCTTTTGATATAGATTACTGTCATCACATATATATATCTGCTATACAGCGTGACATTTACATGCCTCCCGGAAAGTAAAAAATTTGTCCCGCCCACCAGTGAACCTGTCCGGGAGAGCAACCTTAGGTTCAGATCTGGTTTGCTCCGGGAGGGACAAAACCTTGGACTTAATGTCTGCAAATTCCATGGACAACCCCTGCAACTGCCGGGCCAGCTGGGCTACTGGATCCATGACAGCTGGGGAGAATCTTTAGTTGGGCCGGTGAAAATATCACGCTGTATAGCAGATATATATATGTGATGTCAGTAATCTATATCAAAAGGGCAACATACTATATAACATGCGCATAGATATATGATAACATAGATTTTACCTGACAGAATGTCCAGAGGGTCAAAACGGAATCCGTTATACGCTGTCTCCGGCTAGAGGGTGACCGGGGTCTAAGCTGACCCTAAACTGGGGTCCTAACTAATCCCTCAACCTGGAGGTACTGTTAAAGGTACAGAGGTCCAGGCCACCAGCGTAAACCCTGTCTCCTATCAATCCCTGCCAACTGTATTCTAGTCCTAAGAAGGACCCTGAATACTACCAAAGGGAATGAACAGGTAACGGTTAATGAACAGAAAGACAAACAACAAAGACAAGAAATAAAGTAAATAAAGTCTTACATACAACACTCACACACAGTAGGAACACCTAAGGTCTCAGAGAAAAACTATAAGCTGTAAGAGTAAAAACAACTAAGGAGCTCTTAGCTTAAATATTCTCAGAACCGATCCAGTCTGCTAAACTACATGAATGCTTTCACCGGCGTCTAACACCCAGACTGGCAGAAATATAAAGGAAACTAATTAGAACATAATCAAAAGCAGCCGGGCGAGGCTGCACCTAGCCTTAGCAAAGAGCTAGGAAAAATTAACTCTCTCATTACCAAAAAACAAAGAAACAGCAGCTCAGCTGTGAGAAGTCAGAATGTGCAATCGCGACGATCTTCATGGCGATGCACCCATGACATCCGGGTTCTGGAAACCAAGGTCTCTCTTCTCTCTCTCCTCGCTCCGGACATGCGTACCTGCATTTTCCACATAGAAAATTTATTTTTCCGGTTTGAAAAGGTCAGGTCGGACCCGGCAAGAAAACTGATCAGTTGCATCAGTTTTTTCAAAATCAGCGCCGGATCCGTCCTATCAGGTATACGACGGATTATGCCTGACGCAAAAAAACTGATGTGTGAAAGTAGCCTTTGAATGCTTCCTGCCATGCTAGAGATTGAGTTTAAATCCTGGGCCAGACCACCTTTCAATAATAGTGAAGAATTAATTTAACCAAATGAATGTACATATGTACAGATACCAGACATTAGCAGGGTCATCTTCATAGTATTTCTGTTCAGCCATGATGCATCACAGACAGAGGGGACAGCTCCCTCAATTTTGGTGCTATTCCTCTAGATCTGGGATGGTTGGGAGCTATGTATCATTTACCTTTGGGACTTGATTCATGGCAAATTTCCCATGAAAGCTAAGCTGTAATAGTGATTGATGCTGTTTCGGAAACATTCCCTATCTTAATAGGAGTGACCATAAACAGCAATTTTCACCTACTGATTGATTTTATATAGCTGGGAATTCCACCAAACACAAGAATGTGGGTCCCGTGTCCTTTGTTTGACTGGAATGGTGGTCAAGCTTGTCCACTACTGCTGCAATAATTGGAGTAGATTTATAGCAATTTAGATCACTATTAGAATTGAAAGCTGTGCTGTGATTGCTTGATATGGACAAAAAATATGTTTTTTTGTTTAGACAATTTCATAAATTTCAACCATTGTCTATTGGAATGTCAAAGATAGACTATTAATGGAGTGGCAGTGGCCATTTACATATAGCAAAAACTGGGCACACTCAGAAATTGTGTAAATGTAATTTAATACGTACAACTGATCACTAGTAACAGACGTTTCGGTCTATATTGACCTTCATCAGTGTACTAAAAAAACAAAATAAGTGATCAATATTTATAAAACAGAAATAAGGTATATACACTAATATAAAGGGTCATAGGAAATCTAGAATGCTCCAAACAGAGTGCATCCAACATCATAGCTGTCCAAGATATTCAGTGAGAGAAATACAAAGTAACACATTGAATAAGCGGCAGACATACCTAGTGGCAGTGTGAAACCCATATAGTGAGACATATAGGTTCTATCTGTGGATCAAAAACCGTAAGATGAATTTGTGAAGTTTTAATAATTGTTTATAGAAACAATGCGAAATATAACATACCCGTTATGAGGAGTATTGTTGTGAACGGCTGAAAGGAAGTATGTGATAGTGGTAAGTGAACACATACAGTGTCCATAGTGTTAATTCTCATGAGTAGGAAATAACATACCGCTCAGAAGGTGAAATTCCTGTTAAGGTTGTCAGCAATAGGAAAATGCTGTAGAGATACATTTGAGCGCTACTGAGTAGTGATAACAGGCTTTGGTGATAAAGATCTCAGCTTTGTTGTATATAGTGCACTTACCCCGATTAGGACTAAGTATTAATTGCGGTCCCAGTGACGCGGCATCCACCGCTAGTCTCGTGGTGGCAGGGAGTGGAAGAAATGGCTAGGTTTAAATAGGAGTGTAATCTCTAACTGGCGCCCAGCGCCAAACCGGAAGTGCCCAGTCGGAAGTGACGTCAGCGCAATTGTGCAGAGCGTGGAGGAAGAGCTCTGTGTTCCAAGGACTGTGCTTGCGTTCCAGCTATAGTGCGCATGGCAGGAAGTTGGTGGTGGGGCAGTGAAAAGTGAAAACAGAAATAACCATCTTGCACAGGATATTTAATAGCGGTTCTGTGAAAAAAAGGGAAACAACAGAATAAGTCAGCGAAATTTAGTGAAGACAATATAGTATATGTCTGTGACCCATATCAGATTTATAGAAAAGCATGAAGGTCATAATCCTTATTTAACCCCTTGGGGTGTAAGGTATCCAATTCATGGATCCAAAATGCCTCCCTTCTCTTAAGTTGGGTTATACGATCTCCCCCCCGTCGAGGTGCTGGTACATGTTCCAGCACTTGATAGCGCAGTTGAGCAATGTTATGGCCTTGTGAAATAAAATGATGGGGAATTGGTAACAAAGTGTCTTTGCATCTAATGGTAGATTTGTGTTTCGATATCCTATTCTTCACACTTTGTATAGTTTCACCTATATACAGTAGACCGCAGGGACATTTTATTAAGTACACCACATAATTGGAATTGCGGTCCCAGTGACGCGGCATCCACCGCTAGTCTCGTGGTGGCAGGGAGTGGAAGAAATGGCTAGGTTTAAATAGGAGTGTAATCTCTAACTGGCGCCCAGCGCCAAACCGGAAGTGCCCAGTCGGAAGTGACGTCAGCGCAATTGTGCAGAGCGTGGAGGAAGAGCTCTGTGTTCCAAGGACTGTGCTTGCGTTCCAGCTATAGTGCGCATGGCAGGAAGTTGGTGGTGGGGCAGTGAAAAGTGAAAACAGAAATAACCATCTTGCACAGGATATTTAATAGCGGTTCTGTGAAAAAAAGGGAAACAACAGAATAAGTCAGCGAAATTTAGTGAAGACAATATAGTATATGTCTGTGACCCATATCAGATTTATAGAAAAGCATGAAGGTCATAATCCTTATTTAACCCCTTGGGGTGTAAGGTATCCAATTCATGGATCCAAAATGCCTCCCTTCTCTTAAGTTGGGTTATACGATCTCCCCCCCGTCGAGGTGCTGGTACATGTTCCAGCACTTGATAGCGCAGTTGAGCAATGTTATGGCCTTGTGAAATAAAATGATGGGGAATTGGTAACAAAGTGTCTTTGCATCTAATGGTAGATTTGTGTTTCGATATCCTATTCTTCACACTTTGTATAGTTTCACCTATATACAGTAGACCGCAGGGACATTTTATTAAGTACACCACATAATTGGAATTGCATGTAAAATAGTCCCTGATGGTATACCTTTTCCCAGTATAGGGATGATGTACAATATTGCCCCTAAGGACATTATTGCATTGTTGACAACAAAGACATGGGAAGGTACCCATCTTGGGATGTTGTAAAAATCTTTGGGTAGTACTAGGTTTCTTTGGGCCGATAATCGGCCCAAAGAAACCTAGTACTACCCAAAGATTTTTACAACATCCCAAGATGGGTACCTTCCCATGTCTTTGTTGTCAACAATGCAATAATGTCCTTAGGGGCAATATTGTACATCATCCCTATACTGGGAAAAGGTATACCATCAGGGACTATTTTACATGCAATTCCAATTATGTGGTGTACTTAATAAAATGTCCCTGCGGTCTACTGTATATAGGTGAAACTATACAAAGTGTGAAGAATAGGATATCGAAACACAAATCTACCATTAGATGCAAAGACACTTTGTTACCAATTCCCCATCATTTTATTTCACAAGGCCATAACATTGCTCAACTGCGCTATCAAGTGCTGGAACATGTACCAGCACCTCGACGGGGGGAGATCGTATAACCCAACTTAAGAGAAGGGAGGCATTTTGGATCCATGAATTGGATACCTTACACCCCAAGGGTTAAATAAGGATTATGACCTTCATGCTTTTCTATAAATCTGATATGGGTCACAGACATATACTATATTGTCTTCACTAAATTTCGCTGACTTATTCTGTTGTTTCCCTTTTTTTCACAGAACCGCTATTAAATATCCTGTGCAAGATGGTTATTTCTGTTTTCACTTTTCACTGCCCCACCACCAACTTCCTGCCATGCGCACTATAGCTGGAACGCAAGCACAGTCCTTGGAACACAGAGCTCTTCCTCCACGCTCTGCACAATTGCGCTGACGTCACTTCCGACTGGGCACTTCCGGTTTGGCGCTGGGCGCCAGTTAGAGATTACACTCCTATTTAAACCTAGCCATTTCTTCCACTCCCTGCCACCACGAGACTAGCGGTGGATGCCGCGTCACTGGGACCGCAATTAATACTTAGTCCTAATCGGGGTAAGTGCACTATATACAACAAAGCTGAGATCTTTATCACCAAAGCCTGTTATCACTACTCAGTAGCGCTCAAATGTATCTCTACAGCATTTTCCTATTGCTGACAACCTTAACAGGAATTTCACCTTCTGAGCGGTATGTTATTTCCTACTCATGAGAATTAACACTATGGACACTGTATGTGTTCACTTACCACTATCACATACTTCCTTTCAGCCGTTCACAACAATACTCCTCATAACGGGTATGTTATATTTCGCATTGTTTCTATAAACAATTATTAAAACTTCACAAATTCATCTTACGGTTTTTGATCCACAGATAGAACCTATATGTCTCACTATATGGGTTTCACACTGCCACTAGGTATGTCTGCCGCTTATTCAATGTGTTACTTTGTATTTCTCTCACTGAATATCTTGGACAGCTATGATGTTGGATGCACTCTGTTTGGAGCATTCTAGATTTCCTATGACCCTTTATATTAGTGTATATACCTTATTTCTGTTTTATAAATATTGATCACTTATTTTGTTTTTTTAGTACACTGATGAAGGTCAATATAGACCGAAACGTCTGTTACTAGTGATCAGTTGTACGTATTAAATTACATTTACACAATTTCTGAGTGTGCCCAGTTTTTGCTATATGATTCTACGGTTTGGGAACCTACTGGTAGCACCTCCTTTCGGACTGTGCCAATATTCATCTCTATGCAGTGGCCATTTACGACCACTGCTTCCTTCAAGCAGGGAACATGGAACCCCCTCTCTCCTGATTGGTGTTGGTTACAGCGGTGGGACCCTCAGAGATCATATATTTACCACAGCTATCCTACTTGTACTTGATAAATGTTGTTTATGGTCTTAACGCCCTTTGTGGTGTTACACTCGGTCCCTGTGCTGGCTCTCCACTCCGTCCTGGTCACTCACCTTCTGCTCTGCAAGCTGTCCCTTTGCAGCTGCCTGTGCACAGGCTGGAGTCTCCTGCTCCCTCTGCTTCCCAGCGTCCTGCTTCCTCCCCCAGTTCCTGGCACGCTGCCAGCAGGCCTGCAGGAAGAATGCTTAGAACGCGAGGCCGTCCTCACCATCTCTCTTAAAGGGACAGCGTGCATTTTTTGAAAATGTCAATCAACCATTGGCAGCACACTGATTACTATATCTGGCCACTCCACCATAGAGGGAGTGCCGGAGCAACGTGTTTCTACCATTGCTACATCCGGTTCTGACTCTGATCTGTCTGCGCTGCATTAGCAGTCTCTGTGCTTTGCTCATTCTATTTGTCTCCACAGATCATTGGTATCCTGTACCCGGCTATCCCTGACAAACTCTGCTATAACTTGTGCAAGTGTCATCCCGTTCCGCCATCAGCCATCCGAATCCGTGGACTGTGACAAGGTTACTGGAGCCAGCCTGCTACCATCTACCCTGAACCAGGACCTTCCTCACCTGCGGTTTCTGCTATCATATGTGTTACCCCCTTTTGGTCCCTCTGGGACAGCTGCCACGTGTCCTGGGTCTAACTGGAGGTAGCACCTGTGTCCTCCGGGTATTCCATTCTGGTCCTGTTCGAGGGGCCTTACTACGGGTACCCGGGGCTCACTAGTTACGCCCCCTTTGGAGCCCCCCGGACCACAGTCTCGAGGTTCCACTTCAAAAATAAAAGACGAATGTGAACTTCACCGTCTCTGCCTCCGCTTCCATTCGTTACATGTGGCATCCTCTCAGCGAAGGTCAAGTTCTTGATAGAGATTCCAGAGTGTATATAATCTATACCTGTGGTCTACTGTATATGAAAAGAAAGGAGTCATTCACTGAACTGTGATCCCTGTGACAACCACACTTGTCAGGTAGCAAAGTAAAGCTTCAAAAGTCAGATCCTAGGCATTAATTTTTGTTGGACCATGAGGACATACAGTATTTTGATGATGGCTGATTTATAGTTACGGTCTGTATATACAAGAAGGAGCAGTTGTTTTGGAAAGCTGTATATTTCAGTACAAGGCAATGTTCATTGGGGAAATGAATCTTGTTTCTTCACGTATATCTGATTATCAGATAAAACTGACGGATAATTGTGTTGATCATAGCTAGAAAATTTTTCAAGGCTCATTCGCTGCAGTATTCATTGAGGCATGCCAAACTCGGTCAGATTGCTTTCAACACCTTACCTTTTCAAACGCTTCCTTTGCTGATCTGTATAAACCTCCCCAATGAGTCATCCGTGTGTTTCAGTGCTCAGATTGTGAGTCCTGACAGTCAGCTGTCCCACTTTACAAGCTGATTATTGATGGCTCTACTATTATTATATATATTCACAGTTTGTTATTCATCTCATTAAATGAGTGTGATATCGGAAACATTAAGACTTCAAAAGGAAGTACTTTCTTAACATTGAGTTTATCCCACCTTTGAACTTGGTGAAATAGTTTCGATACAGATTGGACCAACCAGTAAAAGAAAAGAACCTGTAAAGAACGTTAACAGCAAAGGGATCAAGATTTGAGCACGTAATTACTTTTTAGTGTTTTAAACTCCACATAATTTAGCTTTAAGTGTTTAAGGGCTTTAAGGTTGAATTCCATCTGTCCTATAAAGTTATGTATTGCAGTAGAAATGAGCTCCTTTGATCTGCTGATGGATGAAAACATTCATCTGGCACAATGCTTGTAGAATGTTATGTCTAATAAGTGAACAGCCAGATCATTTGTAAGGTTTTAGCGAACATCTTCTTCTTTATTGGTTTTTGTAGGCAATATAATATATATTTAGAGGTTAAAATTATATTTTTGGCCCAACATTTGCAAATAAAAAAAGCACTCCTTGCTGATTCCACTTTGCACTTGATGACATCACTCCTATGGTCAGCAAATGACCACGATGATCAGTGACAGTTTAGTGAAGCCGGCAACAAAGAGTTCTAAAAGTCCATTCTGTGATTTATCAGCATCAAGAACTGTCGAAAGAGTGATTTAGAAAAATTATTATACTGCAAAGACCTGCAAGAAAATTGTTTTCTTGTAAAAGTGGAGGTATAATTTAAGTAATACAAGGTGTGTGAGTTAAGTAAAGTTATATCCCGTTTTTAATTCTGTAAGGCTGTGTGCACACGTTGCGGATTTGTTGTGGATCCGCAGTGGATTTTCCGCGCGGATTCGCTGCAGATCTGCAAGTGTTTTATCATACAATGTTATTCAATGGAAAAAAAATGCTGTGCACATGCTGCAGAAAATTCCGCATGGAATCCGCAGCGGTTTATTTTCCGCAGCATGTAAATTGTTTGTGTGGATTCCGCAGTGTTTCGACACGCATTTCATTATAGGAATCCGCAGGTCAAAAACCACAAGAAAATATGCATTAAATCCACATAAAAAACACGCTGATTTTGACCTGCGGATTCTGGCTTAAGATGCAGATTCTGTGCAGAAAATTCTGCAGGCAAATCTGCAACGTGTCCTACTACTGGGATCCACAGTGAGCTGAAGATCATGGCCCTGGAACCTGAGAACCAGAGGTAGAGATGTGCATTTTCACCCTCTGTTGGAGAAAACTGAGTACATCGCATTATTTCTGATAGTTCCATAGACAATGAATGGAGCGGAGGATGAATATGAGCATCTCCGCTCCATTAAAGATGGAGCTCAGCCTGGTTCCTACGTTGTAGAGCCTCATTCTTGGGATTGCAGAAAGTTACTGTAATCAGACCATGTACTATCAATAAGTTATCCCCTATCCAATGGGTATGGGATAAAGTAATCTTGGGAACAAGCCTTTAAATAATTAATAACAATCCAATAATAATGTATACAATATATCACAAAATCATACAATTGATATAAATGTATTAAGCGAATCTATATATTGGCAATTGTATTCATTGTTTCTAGAGATGAATGATGAACACAGGAGGATATGGTGTATAAAGGTTAAAGTGGTAATTTTTATTTAACAAATTTCTTTAAAATAAATTAAAATAAAAGTTAAAAAAATTTCCTGTTAAACCCTTCCCAACATGGACAATTTCCTTTCTTTTCGTTTTCTTTTTTTCCTCCCCTTCTTCCAAAAGCCATAACTTTTTTTTATTTTTCTGTCCACATAGACATATGAGGGCTTGTGTTTTTGTGGGACGAATTGTACTTTTGAATCACCATTCATTTTACCATATAGTGTAGTAGAAAATGGGAGAACAATTCCAATTGCGATGAAATTGCAAAAAAAAGTGCAATTCTGACATTCCTTTTTGCAAATTATTTTTATGGTGTATATTGTGTGGTAAAAATGACCTTCCAATGTGATTCTCCTCTTCAGTATGATTACAGTGATGCCAAGTTTCTCCATTTCTTTTATTATTTTAATACTGAAAAAAAATCAGTCTGTTCCCAACCTCAACATTTTGGGACTGGGTGGTTTTATTCCAAGACCCTTAACATTTTCATTTTTTCGGTTGATGGAGCTGTATGAGGCTAATTTTTTGCAGGGCAAGGCAATGCTTTCATTGACATTATTTTGGGACAAATATGACATTTTTATCGCTTGTTACAGTATTTTTTTTTATATTGCGGTGACCAAAAAAAACTGCAATTTTGGTGTTTTTAATTTTATTATGCTTATGGTGTTTACAGATTGAGATAATTATTTTTATATTTTGATAGGACTTTTTTGGACATATTTGTTTGTTTTATTATTTTTATTTTTAATGGGGGAAAGGGAATGATGTGAATTTTTATAATTTTTTTAAAAAACTTTTCACTGTATTTATTAGTCTCCTTAGAAGACTTGAATCTGCGATAGTCTGATTATGGCTGGCGTCACACTACCGTAGAATACGGGCGACAACTATGCGAGAAAACGTCGCATAGCACTCGGCCCAGTGTTAATCTATGGGGCAGCTCACATAAGTGTTTATTTTCTTGGGCGTATTGAGCATGAATGTAAAATCGCAGCATCCTGCGATTGTCATCGAGACTTGGCTGAATCTCGCCAATGGGTGCGAGAAAAAAATTGCACAGCACTCGGGTCATGCGAGCGCTGTCAGATTTTTACGCACCGATGTCCTTTGAAAAGCCGGCAATTTATGTGCCGCGTACAGTAATATAACATTGACAGGTTAGAATAGAATAGATATATACACATAGAATACATAGTTTTATAGATATGAGTGACACACACACATATAAATATATATATATATGTATTTATATTACATAGATAGATACAAGAAAAGCAGGCAATTCATCTGCCTTGTACTGTAAAATCACAGTGTGAGAGGTAAGAATAGAATAGATAGAATAGATATACACACATAGAATAGATAGATAGATGTCATTGACACACTGCACAGTTTTATAAAAATCAGCTTCTCTACATGTCTGACAGCCATTCCGTTCTAGTGTCAGTTGAATTCCAACCAGAGTACACCTCATTCTTCTTAATGTGCTTCTGATTAGGTGATCACCTCAACCAAATCTTATTTAACGAAGGAAATTATAAAAAACACTGCTGTGGTGTTCCCAATCCTCTTGCAATAGGACAAGCTGAATGGCAAAACAAGTGCTAGTAATATCCCAAAAGTAATTGTAATGAAAAAAATAACTTTTAACCATGCCAAAGGAGTTGAAAAGAAAAGTCTTGAGTGAGGAAAAGAAGGGCTCAATTCTGGCTTTACTAGCAGAGGGATACAGTGAGAGTCATGTTGCCTCCATCCTTAAAATTTTTAAGACGGCAGTCCATTACAACAAGGTCAAGCAGCAGACATTGCGGACAACAAAGATACAGACCGGCAGAGGGCGAAAACGACTCTCCACTGACCGGGATGACCGTCATCTTATTTGAATGTCACTCAGCAACCACAGGATGACATCAAGTGACCTACAAAAGGAATGGCAAATGGCAGCTGGGGTGAAGTGCACTGCAAGAACAGTTCGTAACAGGCTCCTAGAGGCAGGGCTCAAGTCATGTAAAGCTAGAAAAAAGTCTTTCATCAATGAGAAGCAAAGGAGAGCCAGGCTGAAGTTTGCCAAAAACATTAAGGATTGGACAAGAGAGGACTGGATTAAAGTAATCTTCTCTTATGAGTTTAATTTTCAGCTTTGCCCAACACCTGGTCGTCCAATGGTTAGACGAAGACCTGGTGTTGTGAGTGGGCTTGGGATGAGTTCTGAGCAGAGGCTCCCTCTGGTGGTTACAAGCGGTGCTGGTCTGTCCAGTGAAGATTGTGAAGATTGTGAGGATTGGGAATCAGGTGTTACTGACTGGTCTTATATAAGGGAGTCACCTTCCCATCAGGTTTGCCGGTGATCAATTGTTCTGGTCTGAATCCTTGATTCCTGTTTCCTTTGTAGCCTGCTGTGTCGTGTCTGCATCTCCTGCTAACAGATAAGACAGTTTCTTCTTTTTGTTTTTGTGCTTGATTTTTGCATTTTGTCCTGCACTTCTGTGGGGGCCTTCAGGGTCCCCTCCGGGGGCTTTTGCCCTCTCAGTTTAGTTCAGCCACTGATGTTTGTACCTTTGCTTTTTCCAGTTTTTTCAGTGGCTGCTGTTTTGATTTTGTTACACCAGAGAACTAATTTAGGTGGTAGAGGTCGTGTGATCTCAGGTGTTTTTGAAATTAGTAGAGTTGGTGCTTTTCAGGGTTTTCTGGGATTGCAGTAAGTACCCTTCCTATCCTTTTCTATTTAGTTAGTTTGGGCCCAACGTTTGCTCATACTATTTTCTGTCTGTGTCTGTATTTCTTCTTGTCTAACCGCCATTACATGTTTGGGGGCTTTCTATTATCTTTGGGGTTCTGCTCCGGGGCAGATAGCTTTCCTATTTCTATCTTTAGGTGTAGTTAGTTTCTCAGGCTGTGACGAGGCTCTAGGACCAACGTAGGAACGCTCCACGGCTGCCTCTAGTTGTTGTAGTTAGTCAGGGTACTGCAATCTCATAGATTCCAACTGCTCTGGTGTATTGCCTTTTTTGCCTGCACTCCTCAGCTACCGAAACATAACAGTATCACCGGCCTAAAATTTAAAATTGTATGGTACTCACAGAAGGGAAAAAATTTGTGAAAGAAAAAACGGTTGTCAGAGTAGTCAGAGATATTTTTCTGTTTGTTGCATTTTTTTTTTTTTTTTCCCTCTGTATCTCTGGGTGCTGGGGAGGATTTTTTCTCTCAATGGAGTTTGCACAGTTGTCTGGCCGTGTGGATCAGCTTGCCACTGAGGTTCAGAGTATTGCTGCATATCTTGCTAGGTTGCCTGTTGTGGAACCTAGGATTCCCATGCCAGATTTGTTTTTAGGGGATCGAGCTAACTTTCAGAATTACAAAAATAATTGTAAATTGTTTTTTGCCTTAAAATCTAAGTCCTCAGGGAACGCAGCGCAGCAGCAGGTTCAAATTGTCATCTCTCTCCTGCGCGGCGATCCTCAGGATTGGGCTTTTTCCCTGACACCTGGGGATCCTGTTTTGAGTGATGTTGATGCATTTTTTCAGGCTTTGGGGTTATTGTACGATGAGCCTAATGTCACTGATCAAGCTGAAAAAGCCTTGTTGGCATTAAATCAGGGGCTTGATGACGCTGAGTTATACTGTCAGAGATTGGTGGGCAGTCCTGACCAAGTGGAATGACGACGCTTTGGCGGCCCTTTTTCAGAAGGGTCTGTCAGATAATGTAAAGGATGTTATGGTGGGATTCCCTGTCCCCTCTGGTCTCAATGATTCTATGTCATTAGCGATTCAAATTGACAGACGTTTGCGTGAGCGGAGAAGTATGCGTGGAATAGTGTTGCCTTGTGAACCTGCTTCTGAATCCATGCAGTGTGATAGAGTGGTGTCTGGGGCACAGCGTCATGAGTTTCGAAAGCGCAATGGGTTATGTTTCTACTGTAGTGATGCCTCTCATGCTATTTCAGTCTGCCCTAAGCGGGGAAGAAGTTTTGCACGCTCAGTTGTCTTGGGTAGTGTTCAGACTAAGTTTTTATTAACTGTCACTCTGATATGCTCTCTGTCCTCATTTTCTTCTCAGGCTTTCGTTGATTCTGGAGCAGCTATTAACCTGATGGATTATGATTTTGCTAAATGTTTCCCTTGATACCCCTACAGAAGTCTATTCCCCTACTGGGGATCGATTCTACCCCTTTGGCTGAGAATAAACCTCAGTTCTCTACTCAGGTGATAATGAGGGTTGAACCTGATCATCAAGAGTGCTGCAAATTTTTGGTTCGGTATAATCTGCATGATATTATCGTACTGGGTTTCCCTTGGTTACAGTCTCATAATCCTGTTTTGGATTGGAAATCTGTGTCTGTAACCAGTTGGGGCTGCCAATGTGTTAATACCAACACTCCTGTTTTTTCTGCCTCCCCCCAGGCTCAGGATGTTCCTGACTTTTTGATTGATTTTTCTGATGTATTTAGCGAAAGTAAATCAGCATCCTTGCCTCCCCATAGGAGCTATGACTGCGCTATTGAATTAGTGCCTGGTAGTAAATTCCCTAAAGGTCGCCTTTTTAACTTGTCTTTACCTGAACATGACGCTATGCGGTCTTATATCAAGGAGTCATTGGAGAAGGGTCATATCAGACCATCCTCTTCACCCTTAGGTGCCGGTTTTTTCTTTGTGGCCAAAAAGGATGGTTCATTAAGGCCGTGTATTGATTATCGTCTTTTGAACAATATTACTGTGAAATATCAATACCCGTTACCCTTGATTTCTGACCTGTTTTCCAGGGTGAAAAACGCTAGTTGGTTTACCAAGCTTGACCTCAGGGGGCATATAACCTTATTCGCATTAAGCACGGGGCATTTTGAGTACCTAGTGATGCCCTTTAGGCTCACTAATACTCCTTCTGTCTTCCAGTCCTTCATGAATGACATTTTCAGGGATTTTGTGGATAAATTTCTGATTGTTTATTTGGATGATATCTTGATTTTTTCTAATGACTGGGACTCTCATGTGAAACATGTTCGAACTGTATTCCAGATTTTGAGAGAGAATGCTCTGTATGTGAAGGGATCAAAGTGTCTTTTTGGCGTACAGAGGATCTCATTTCTGGGATTCATTTTGTCCCCATCTGTTATTGAAATGGACCCGGTCAAGGTTCAGGCCATCTGTGATTGGGTCCAACCTACTTCATTAAAGGCTCTTCAAAGATTTTTGGGTTTTGCCAATTTTTATCGTAAATTTATTGGTAATTTCTCGGTTATTGTTAAACCATTAACTGATTTGACCAAAAAGGGTTCTGATGTGGTGAATTGGCCTCCTGAGGCAGTCTCTGCATTTCAGGAACTTAAGCAGAGATTCACTTCTGCTCCTGTTCTACGGCAGCCTGATGTTTCTCTGCCATTTCAGGTGGAGGTTGATGCCTCTGAAATTGGGGCAGGTGCCGTTTTGTCCCAAAAAGATCCAGAGACCTCTAAAAGTAACCCTTGTGCCTTTTTCTCTCGAAAATTTTCTCCTACTGAACGTAATTATGACGTGGGTAATCGGGAGTTATTGGCCATGAAGTGGGCTTTTGAAGAGTGGAGACATTGGCTGGAGGGAGCCAAACATCAGGTGGTGGTCCTTACTGACCATAAGAATCTGGTTTATCTGGAATCTGCCAAGCGACTCAATCCTAGACAGGCCAGGTGGGCCTTGTTTTTCACACGTTTTAATTTTGTGGTTTCCTTTCTTCCTGGCACTAAGAATGTTAAGGCGGATGCCCTCTCGAGGAGCTTCCTTGCGGACTCTCCTGAGTTATCTGATCCTTCTGTTATTTTGAAAGAGGGTGTAGTTCTTTCCGCCATCTCACCTAATTTGAGACTTGCTCTGGAGGGGTGTCAGGAGGATAGGCCCGAGCGCTGCCCTGTTGGAAAATTGTTTGTCATGGACCAGTGGAAAAAGAGTGTGATGTCTGAGATTCATTGTTCCGCGTTGGCTGGGCATCCCGGAATTTTTGGTACCAGAGACTTGGTTAGTCGGTCCTTTTGGTGGCCTACCTTGTCTCGTGATGTCAGGGAATTTGTGCAGTCCTGCGGGACTTGCTCTCGCTCCAAGCCTTGCTCTCGCTCTAGTGGTTTGTTGATGCCATTGCCTGTGCCCAAGAGACCATGGACCCATATCTCTATGGATTTCATTTCCGACCTTCCTGTTTCTCAGAGAATGACCGCCATCTGGGTGATTTGTGATAGGTTTTCTAAGATGATACATCTTGTGCCATTACCTAAGTTGCCTTCCTCCTCTGAATTGGTGCCGTTGTTCCTTCAGCACGTGGTTCGTTTACACGGCATTCCTGAGAACATAGTGTCTGACAGAGGAGTCCAGTTTGTTTCCAGATTTTGGAGGACTTTTTGTTCTAAACTGGGTGTTCAATTGTTTTTCTCCTCGGCATTTCATCCTCAGACCAATGGTCAAACTGAGAGAACAAACCAGACATTGGAGACTTATCTAAGATGCTTTGTGTCTGCTGATCAGGATGACTGGGTCTCTTTTTTGCCTTTGGCTGAGTTTGCTCTTAATAATAGGGCTAGCTCTGCCACTTTGATGTCTCCGTTTTTCTGTAATTCTGGGTTTCACCCTCGATTTTCTTCAGGACAGACGGAGGCTTCTGTCTGTCCAGGTGTTGACTCTGTTGTGGAGCGTATGCAACAGATTTGGGACCAGGTAGTGGAGAGGTTGTCCCTCTCTCAGGAGAGGGCCCAGCGGTTTGCTAACCGGCATAGGACTGATGGTCCTCGGTTTAAAGTAGGTGACTTGGTCTGGTTGTCCTCAAAAAATATTCCTATGAGAGTAGCATCTCCTAAATTTAAGCCTAGGTTCATTGGACCTTATAAGATCATAGAGATTCTTAATCCTGTTTATTTTCGTTTGCTTCTTCCAGGGACATTTAATATCCATAACGTGTTCCACAAGTCCTTGTTGAAGAGGTTTGTTGAGCCAGTGGTTCCTACTACTGTGCCTCCTGACCCTGTTTTGGTTGAGGGCAATCTGGAGTATGTGGTTGAGAAAATATTAGATTCTCGTTTTTCTAGACGGAAACTCCAGTATTTGGTTAAGTGGAGAGGTTATGGTCAGGAAGACAATTCTTGGGTGTTTGCTTCGGACATCCATGCTAGGAGACTCATCCGTGCGTACCATAGAACTCATCCTGACCGACCTGGTTGCTCAAATAAGGGTTCGGTGACCCCTCCTCAAGGGGGGGTACAGTTGTGAGTGGGCTTGGGATGAGTTCTGAGCAGAGGCTCCCTCTGGTGGTTACAAGCGGTGCTGGTCTGTCCAGTGAAGATTGTGAAGATTGTGAGGATTGGGAATCAGGTGTTACTGACTGGTCTTATATAAGGGAGTCACCTTCCCATCAGGGTTGCCGGTGATCAATTGTTCTGGTCTGAATCCTTGATTCCTGTTTCCTTTGTAGCCTGCTGTGTCGTGTCTGCATCTCCTGCTAACAGATAAGACATTTTCTTCTTCTTGTTTTTGTGCTTGATTTTTGCATTTTGTCCTGCACTTCTGTGGGGGCCTTCAGGGTCCCCTCCGGGGGCTTTTGCCCTCTCAGTTTAGTTCAGCCACTGATGTTTGTACCTTTGCTTTTTCCAGTTTTTTCAGTGGCTGCTGTTTTGATTTTGTTACACCAGAGAACTTATTTAGGTGGTAGAGGTTGTGTGATCTCAGGTGTTTTTGAAATTAGTAGAGTTGGTGCTTTTCAGGGTTTTCTGGGATTGCAGTAAGTACCCTTCCTATCCTTTTCTATTTAGTTAGTTTGGGCCCCAACATTTGCTCATACTATTTTCTGTCTGTGTCTGTATTTCTTCTTGTCTAACCGCCATTACATGTTTGGGGGCTTTCTATTATCTTTGGGGTTCTGCTCCGGGGCAGATAGCTTTCCTATTTCTATCTTTAGGTGTAGTTAGTTTCTCAGGCTGTGACGAGGCGTCTAGGACCAACGTAGGAACGCTCCACGGCTGCCTCTAGTTGTTGTGGTTAGTCAGGGTACTGCAATCTCATAGATTCCAACTGCTCTGGTGTATTGCCTTTTTTGCCTGCACTCCTCAGCTACCGAAACATAACACCTGGAGAGGCATACAAGCCACAGTGTCCTGCACCCACAGTGAAATTTGGTGGAGGATCGGTGATGATCTGGGGATGCTTCAGCAAGGCTGGAAATGGGCAGGTTAATCTTTGCAAAGGATGTATGAATCAAGCCGCATTCAAGATTATCCTGGAAAAACAGTTGATTGCTTTTGCTCAGGCAATGTTCCCCAACTCTGAGGACTGTTTTTTCCAGCGGGACAATGCGCCATGCCACACAGCTAGGTCAATCAATGTGTGGATGAGGGACGGACCACCACATCAAATCCCTGTCATGGCCAGCCCAGTCTCCAGACAGGAACCCCATTGAAAATCTCTGGAATGTAATCAAGAGGAAGATGAATAGTCACAAGCCATCAATCAAATAAAAACTGCTTAAATTTTTGTACCAGGAGTGGCATAAGGTCACCCAAAAGCAGTGTGAAAGACTAGTGGAAAGCATGCCAAGACGCATGAAAGCTGTGATTAAAAATCATGGTTATTCCACAAAATATTGATTTCTGAACTCTTCCTGAGTCAAAACATTAGTATTGTTGTGTTTTCTAAATGATTATGAACTTGTTTTCTAAGCATTATTTGAGATCTGCAAGCACTGCATTTTTTTTGTTATTTTGACCATTTCTCATTTTCTGAAAATAAATACAAAATTTATTGCTTAGAAATTCGGAGACATGTTGTCAGTAGTTTATAGAATAAAAGAGCAATTTACATTTTACTCAGAAATATACCTATAAAGAGAAAAATCAGACACACTGAACATTTTGCAGTGGTCTCTTAATTTTTGCCAGAGCTGTATATGTATTTCTATACTGCATAGATAGATAGATACAAGAAAAGCTGGCAATCCATGTGGCGTGTACTGTAAAATCACTGCAGGAGCTGACAGACTAGAAGAGATGGATTACATACAGTAAATACACATAGAATAGGTGGATATACAGATGTCAGTGACAAATACAATTAGAGCAGTGAGTGTGCAGCTTACTGTACATGTATTTAATTAATAAAAGATTATTTTTTGGATAAAAATGGCGTGGGATCCCACGCAATTTTCATAACCAGCAGAGGGAAAGCCCATGACTGGGGGGCCAATGTTTATAGCCTGGGAAGGGGGTAACACCCATGGAGCTTCCCAGGCTATTAATATCAGCTCACAGCTGTATAATTAGCCTTTACTGGCTACTAAAATGTGGGACTCCCCGAAAAACTTGATGCGGGACCCCCTATAATTAATAACCAGCAAAGGCTATGCGGACAGCTGTGGGCTGATATTAATAGGCTAGGAAGGGGCCATGGATACTGGCCCCCCAGGTTAAAAACATCAGCTCTCAGCCGCCCTATAAAAGGCGCTTCTCCAAGATGCACGAATTCACCAATTCTGGCACTTAGCCTTGCTCTTGCAACTTGGCCTGTTGTGGTGGCAAGTGGGGTGATAGTTGGGGGGATTGATGTCACCTTTATATTGTCTACATCTAGATGGCAGACTGCTTTGTTGCATGATGCGACCATGCAGCCTGTCATCCAGCAGAGAAACTGAGCACTCAAGGTCTCTATGTGAACTCCTATTACGTATCTGATGGCACCGCGAGCGTGAGAAAGTTCTCCTGCTCTCGGTGCCATTTGACAGGTTCTGCGAGTTCACGGCCAATGAACTCACTTCGCCTTTCTGACATCAGCATGAGTGCCGTGGGAAAATTTCCCACGGCGCGAGCGCCGACGTCACATGGCTGAGTTAGTTCGTTGCACTCAGACATGGAATAGCAATTCACAGGCAGACACTGAGCACATGGTGCTCAGGGTCCACTGGATGGCAGGCTGTTTGGTTGCAACCATGCAGCTGCCAACTAGAGATAGCAGAGCTGGACCCATTGTGGGACATATGGATTAAAAGCATCTCAGCGGAAAGGTGAGGAATATTGTTGTTTGCTTTTTTCCCTCTTTTGCAGATGACGAGACGAGGGCATCGCGGGAATGTGCGAGGTCGTAAGAATGGTTTAATTAAGAATATTAAAGGAGTCTATGTCTTTCAATTAAAGGACTTTTTTATGGGTGTCTGTGTTTTCTTACAATGTGACTATGGGGTTAGTAATGGGGGTGTCTTATCGATGCCTCTTCAGTACTAACCTTGTCACTTGACAATACAAAGATGACATCAACCCCACCAACTATCACCCCACTTGCCACCACTACAGGGCAAGTGGTAAAAGCGAGGCTAAGTGCCAGAATTGGCACATCTTAGAGATGCACCTTTTCTGGGGCGGCTGAAAGCTGATGTTTTTAGCCTGGGGCTATTAACCCCTCAACGATCAGAGTTTTTTTTGGTTTTGCATTTTCATTTTTTGCTCCCCTTCTTCCTAGAGCCATATTTTTTTAGTTTTTGGTAAAATGGCCATGTGAGGTTTGTTTTTTGTGGGACGAGTAGTACTTTTGAATAACACCATTGGTTTTACCACGTCATGAACTCGAAAATGGGAAAAAATTCCAAGTGTGGTGAAATTGCAAAAAAAGTGTAATCCCACAGTTGTTTTTTTTCATCATGTTCACTAAATGCTAAAACTAACATTATGATCCTCCAGGTCTATACGAGTTCATAGACACCAAACATATCTTGGTTCTTTTTTATTTAAGTGGTGAAAAAAAATTGCCCCATTTTCCAATACTTGTAGTGTCTCCATTTTTCATGACCTCGGATTGGGTGTGGGCTTATTTTTTGCGTGCCGAGCTGACATTTTTAATGATACCAATTTGGAGCAGATACGATTTTTTGTTTGCCCGATATTGCATTTTATTGCAATGTTGCGGCGAGCAAAAACACGTAGTTCTGGTGTTTTGAATTTTTTTCTCGTTATGCCATTTAGCGATCAGATTAGTTATTTTATTATATTCATAGATCGGGCAATACCAAATATGTCTATGATTGATTTTTTTATTGTTTTATTTTTTATGGGGTCAAAGGGGGGTTATTTGAACGTTTATATTTTTATTTTTTTTTATATTTTTTACACTTTTTTTTACTTTTTGCATGCTTCGATAGTCTCCATGGGAGACTAGAAACTGCATTTGTCAGATCAGTTCTGCTACATACAGGCGATGATCAGATTGCCTGTATGTAGCAGAATTGTTTACTTTCTATGGGCGCCAACCACCAGGCGGCATTCATAGCAATCTGGCAGTGACAACCATAAAGGCCTGCTAGAGACCTCTGGTTATCATGCCAACCCATCGATGACCAGCGATCACGTGACAGGGTCACCGATGGGCAAATTTCCGGGGCTATTTCTGGAAGCGCATGTTAAACGCCGTTGTCAGAGTTTGACAGTGGCATTTAACGGGTTAAGAGCCATGGGTGGATCGCAGTTCCATCCGTGGCTGTTCAAAATAGCTGACATGTGCCGGGAAAGATGTGGGCTCAGTGCCGGAGCCCATATCAAAGGGAGGGAGTCCTACATCGGAGTACTATTATGCCTGATGTTGGAAAGGGGTTAATATCAGCCCACAGCTGTCTGCATAGCCTTTTCTGTTTATTAATTATAGGGGACCCTATATAATTTTTTTTGAGGGTCTCCCATTTTAATAGCCAGTAAAGGCTAAGTATACAGTTGTGAGCTGATATTAATAGCCTGGGAAGCTCCACCGGTATTACTCCCTTCCCAGGCTATAAACATCGGTCCCCAACCGTCGGCTTTCCCTTTGCTGGTTATGAAAATTGCGCAGGAGCCCATGCCATTTTTTTCCAAAATATAATGTTTTATTAATTAATTACATGTACTGTAAGCTGCACACACACTGCACTAATTGTATTTGTCATAGACACCTGTATATCTACCTATTCTATTTGTATTTACTGTATGTAATCTATCCCTTCCATCCTGTTGGTTCCTGCAGTGAATTTACAGAACATGGCAGATGAACTACCGGCTTTTCTGCTATCTATGTAATATATATACATATATATATGTGTGTGTGTCACTGACATCTATATATCTATGTATTCTATGTGTATATATCTATTCTATTCTAACCTGTCACTCTGTGATTTTCTGTACGCTGCACATGAATTGTCGGCTTTTATTCTATCTGCCTATTATATGTACAGCTCTAGCAAAAATTAAGAGATCACTGCACAGTTTTATAAAAACACAGTAGTTTGACAATAAATGGCTTCACCCAACCACTAACCATGAGTGGAGAAAAAGTTTTGGTCTTATCATTCATATTCTCTGAAAAAAAGGCCAAGAAAGCAAAAATTCTGCTGGGGTATGTAAACTTTTGAGCACAACTGTACGTAGAAAACACTTAAGTGAAAAACCGGTACTGGTGTCATCAGTGTTTTCCAGCAGTGTTTGGTCTGTGTGTCCGTTTTTATCATCAGTGTTTGGTCCGTGTGTCCTTTTATATCATCAGTGTGTACGGTCCATGTGTTTATTTTTGCCATCAGTGTACAGTCCAGGGTCCATTTTTACCAACAGGGTGTCATCAGTATTTGGTTTGTGTGTTCATTTTTACCTCAGTGTTTGGCCCGTGTCCATTTTTACCATCAGTGTGTCATCAGTTTTTTGGTCCGTGTGTCTGTTTTTACCACTAGTGTGTCATCTGTGTTTTACACTGATGAATAAAGAAAGAAATTACAAAGCTTCTCCTATACTTTGCAATGTTAAACACGGACAACACACGTCGGACACATTGATGTCATCCTTATGCTGTCTGTGTTTTGCACGGACCCATAGACTTGTATTGGCACTTTATCATCTGTGCTGCTGAAAAAAAAGCTTGTAATGGGTATGTGTGGTATCCATGAAGAAAACG
This sequence comes from Oophaga sylvatica, assembly GCA_033576555.1. Taxonomy (NCBI): domain Eukaryota; kingdom Metazoa; phylum Chordata; class Amphibia; order Anura; family Dendrobatidae; genus Oophaga; species Oophaga sylvatica. The sequence continues at coordinate 103,385,808 of JARQOD010000001.1, forward strand.
AATACCACACATACTTGAAACATGGACATCTGGATGAGGCCTAACACACAGACATTTCCTTCCGTGAATGTGGTGAGCTCACCCAGTGAGTCGGCTTCATACTCTCTTTATTGACTTGTGCTGTACATGTACACGGGATGTTGGTAAGTGGTTAATTATTAGGTGTATAAAATACAAGTTGTTACATGCACGGATGTGTCCTAGAGCCAGACTTCTCAAATTTTTCAACATCTGGGATTGAAGTCCATGGCAAAATTAAAAATATTGGTCAATTTATGCTTTAATTGTCTTTGTAAAACATAAAAATAAGCACAAAATGATTCAGTCATGTTGCTAAATACGTGATTCCTGCCACCAATGATTGACCATAATCACTTCTTTGAAAGCTGTCTCCTCAGCATCTGCAGGTTAATATCATTACCCGACATGACAGGTTCCCTTTAAAGGGGTTGTCCTCCACTCGGAGAAGCCCATCTCAATCCGTATGTTTCCCCTTGGTAAGATAACAGCACTCATACTCACTGCCAGTGCCGTATTAGTAGCACTGTTGGTACGGCATCGGTGGTGAGTATAAATGTTGCTATTTTACATATGTGAAACATACGGATTTTAAGATGGGGCTGTCCAATTAGTGGACAACCTCTTTAAGGAGTTAACATTCGCTGGCTGAGCTCAGCTCCACCCGTGACTGCGAGAGACAGATCCTGTCTGTAATCGCACCCCGACACTGACTGCTCGCTCAGCATTAGAGCCGGCATTAAGTCACGGCAGGGGCGTAGTTACAGCTGCCACTCACTATGAGCAGAGCGGTAACTGAAAAACAAAATGAACACAAAATACAAATAGATTGTAGAAAGATGAAGATCACTAACTGAGTGCTGCAGGGCATCATTTTAGCTAAACACTGATGTGAATGTGGCCTGTCAGAGGGAACTTTCAGAGAGATAATTTTTTGGACTAGCTTCTTTATTAGCTTGAGTGAATGGAGGATGATTGCCAACCTCTTTGAGTTTAATATAATGTGATTTTTTCAGTTCTTCTTTCTCTTCTTTGATCATTGTAAATTATAGATCACTCACTACTGCACTTACGTAAGTAGCACAGACTTGTCCTGCCGCGGGGCCCCGCGCTCTGAGTTGGCCCCACCCAGAGCTACACCACTGTAACTGTATTGGTGTGAAATGATTTCCCTGCACTGCCACCCGGCCACTATGGAGCCCCGGAGCAGGCTGGGGGGGTCCGGTGCCAGCAGTGTGCCCCCATCATCGCAAGTTCAACTGTATCGGCATCTAGCTGACCGCATTGATGAGAGTGGGAGCATCATGCTCCCTCTCTCATCATCCCCCTTTCAGCCTCTGACATACCTGATGCAGACACTGACAGCGGTCACGGTGACGTCACTACTCGGAGCCTGTGATCTGGAGCTGTGCGGGCACTCACAGCAGCGGAGGAACCTGGAGGAAAGGTGAGTATTGTATTTATTTTTTTATGGTGATGCATTATACTATAGAGTTTGCATATGGGGGGCTGCATTATACTATAGAGTCTGCCTATAGGGGGCTGCATTATACTATAGAGTCTGCCTATGGGGGCTGCATTGTACTATAGATTCTACCTATGGTGGTGCATTATAATATAAAGAATCTACTTATGGGGTGCATTATACTATAGTCTGCCTATGGGAGTGCATTATACTATAGTGTCTGCCTATGGGGGTGCATTATACTAAAAAGTTTTCCAAAGGGGATGCATTATACTATAGAGTCTGCCTATGGGGAGTGCATTATGCTATATGGAGTCTGCCTATGGGGGCTGCATTATACTATAGAGTCTGCCTATGGGGGGAAGCATTATACTATAAAGAGTCTGCCTATATGGGGTGCATTATATTATATAGAGTCTGCATATGGGAGCTACATTATACTATAGAGTATGCCTATGGGGGGCTGCATTGTACTATAAAGTCTGCCTATGGGGGGCTGCATTGTACTATAGATTCTGCCTATGGGAGGTGCATTATACTATATAAAGTCTGAGTATGGGGTGCATTATACTATAGAGTCTGCCTATGGGGATGCATTATACTATAGAGTCTGCCTATGGGGGGGGTGCATTATACTATATGGAGTCTGCCTATGGGGGCTGCATTATACTATAAAGTCTGCCTATGGGTGCTGCATTATACTATAGAGTCTGCCTATGGGAGGCTGCATTATATTATAGAGTCTGCCAATGTGGTCTGCATTAAATAATAGAGTCTGCCTATGGGGAGTGCATTATACTATATTAAGTCTGCCTATGGGGGTGCATTATACTATAGAGTCTGCCTATGGGGATGCATTATACTATAGAGTATGCCTATGGGGGGATGCATTACACTATAGAGTCTGGCTATGGGGGTGCATTATGCTATATGGAGCCTGCCTATGGGGGGCTGCATTATACTATAGAGTCTGCCTATGGGGGGAAGCATTATACTATACAGAGTCTGCCTATAGGGGGTGCATTATATTATATAGAGTCTGCATAGGGGAGCTACATTACACTATAGAGTCTGCCTATAGGGGGCTGCATTGTACTATAAAGTCTGCCTATGGGGGGCTGCATTGTACTATAGATTCTGTCTATGGGAGGTGCATTATACTATATAAAGTCTGCCTATGGGGGTGCATTATACTATAGAGTCTGCCTATGGGGGTGCATTATACTATAGTCTGTCTATGGGGGTGCATTATACTATAAAATCTGCCTATGGGGGCTGCATTATACTATAGAGTCTGCCTATGGGGGCTGCATTATATTATAGAGTCTGCCAATGGGGTCTGCATTAAACTATAGAGTCTGCCTATGGGGAGTGCATTATACTATATAGAGTCTACCTATGGGGGGTGCAACATACTATAGAGCCTGACTTTGGGGGGTGCATTATACTATATAGAGTCTGCCTATGGGGAGTGCATTATACTATAAAGGCTGCCTATGTGGAGTACATTATACTATATGGAGGCCTATGGGGAGGACATTATACTATATGGAGACCTATGGGGGGTGCATTATACTTTATTGAGGACTATCTGATGCATTATACTATATGGAGGCTATCTAGGGGGCCATCATACAGTGTGGAGATTACAGTGAAGGGTCCATTATACAGTGTTGGAGCCATCAAACAGTTTGTGGGATAATAAGGGATCAGTATCTATACAGTGAGGGGACATTATACTGTGTATAAGAGAGCATCATATTGTATATAGGGGAGCTGTACAGCGGGAGACTCGGGACATTGTTAACTGTAAAGTGGGCACTTATTGTTATAGGGGAACTTAGGTTACTGTGACTGTCAAAGGGACACACAGGGCATTATTACTTTCTAGGGGGCAAAATGGTGGCACTATTTTCTAGGGCATTTTCACAGGGCATTACTATATTCTAGAGGTTTGTTTTACCAGCTAGAGGTCACACAGTAATACAGTTTGTAGCAGTGGCTCAGTATTGGGGTATCAGTAGGATAAAGAGTTTGGGCAGGTTATGAATAGATGGGGACAGTGCTAAAAATATGAGACTTGTTATGTGTCTTTGTTGTAATCTCTGCAGCCGAGTCCTGGCTGGAAGAAGTTGTCATGTCGGTCAGGGTCACATGGAAAATATGTGAAAAGTGAACGATTCCATCAGAAAGAATGTCAGCGGTAAGTCACCATCCATAACTGTGCTGTAATCACTTATATGTTATACAGTATATATGGTATCCATCTTGGTTTTTATATAGAGGTTACTTTCAGCAACAGCACGGTCATCTGCTGAGGTTCTCCTACATCCATTATTAGGGTGCGTCAACCAGATGTAATCAAGATTATCTTGTTAGGGGCCAACTCAGAAGTTTCGCCACACTTGAACCAAAACCCTAGCTAAGCCTCTGTGCAGGTACACTAGTTATCGGTCCGTGTTGAAACACTTTTTGATGCAGAAAGGTACATATGAATTTATTTCATTTTTATGTCTCCACTGATTTCTAATATCAAAGTTCTAGAAGACATGCTTGGCTTGTGTTGCATGAGTACAGATTATACATTTTGACTTAAGTCTTTACATCCAAGATGTTAAGCCCAAGCTTGAATTTTCCCACTTTTGTTTATTTTACACTGCAGATGCTTGTTCTGTTCCAACCTGTCACAGTGTTGATTCCCAAACAATGTGCAATACGCTGCAGGCGTTGTTTTTTAAATGAAGATTTTGTGCGTAAATACCACTGAATTATGTAATAAACGCACTAAATTGAGCAACAGCAGAGTCTTAACATAATATCATTGATGTGGGTTTTGTGGGAAATGACTGCAGTGTTAGGCTCTGAAAAGCAATTAATCCTTCCGATTATTTGAGGAATCAGATGTTAGAAACAGATGAAAAATATATGATGATTTCAGCTGAGGTCGCTTTGTATCGCTGACTGGTAAGCACAATGCTTACTTTCCTGTTTGGACAGACGGGGATTTCCTAAATTTTAAATAGAATTTTGCAGCTTTTCAGCTCTGAGTTCACTGTCATATGTAAGCTAACAAAATAAAAGAAAAGTACTGGAATATGTAAAAAAACCATCTAAAAACATCTAAAATGATTTATACATTTTCAATATTTGTGTTGATACCAAATTATCATTCCCTAATATCAAATATTTAGATTTTTTCCTAAGGAATACTCATAATGTTGTTTTCCATTCAAACACGTGATTTTTTTTTTCAATTTCACATAAATAACTTGGGAATTAAAGAGAACCTGTCATCAGGATTTACCCCTATAATATGTAAGGAATGCTGTATCAGCTGCCTAATAAGGTTTGTAATTATGCCTTTATTACATGTTCATGTAGTTATTGTATATCTGACATTTGCTTACAGCACGGAGCATAGACGGTCTAGTCCTAAACCACTGACACTCATTTCAGCACTTCTAGCTATCACGTCCATAGCAGTGTGATTGATATCTCAGACTTCTTCTTCTTCTTCCTCACCCTGAACATGCTGGGATCACACTGCTAGTCCAGTGTTGGTGTTCTTTACATCAGTGCACTTGGTGATGTAAGGCCTGCATGCGGCTGCTTGGTAACAGAAACCCATGTCTCGGAGCTTCTTCAGGACCTGGTTTTTGTCCTGATGAAAAGATCCTGTGTTGACTTTGTAAACTGAAATGGGTTGACTTTTTAAACCTGTTCAAATAAAGTTTTCAAGGAAATCATCTGTTCGTCAAATTTTATCAGCAGCGCATCCGGTAACACTTCACCTGGATATGTATTCTCCCTAAGATCCCTTCTCTATGTTACCGCATGCTTTACAGTTAAAACCCTATTTGGCGCTCTTCTTTCTCCCAGTTTCTACATTTACTTATTTTTCTCTCTTGTCTTCTATGTGGAGCCTAAAAAACACATGTAAACAAGTGCAGTTACTTTTTTAAGTTCAGAAACAAAGCTTTCTGAACTATAAAAAGCACATTAAAAATACATCAATTAAGGGGGAAAAGGCCTAAAAAATGCAGCAATAATCATAGAAGATTGTTATAGTGTAGTTTGGTGCGGACACCTGCAATAAAGAAAAAAACAACGTTTCAACACGGCCTTGCAGACACAAAAAAGCAGATGTCATATAGTGAAGCTACATAAAGATGGAAAAGTTCTGGCGGCTCTGACTGTGAATGAAGGAACAAAAAATAAATCCACAGGTCCCAACTAGAGATGAGCAGGACGCACAGATGACGTTGTGATGTGTAGCCCAGCTACGCAGGCACACATAAAAATCCAGGAGAGTGCACAGGAAGGTAACAGCAACGCTTGATATTCATTCACTGTCACTCACTCTTTCAGACACACCCATCTGAGATAAAGGAGGGAGTGGCACGTGGCTTAAGTGGTTAGTCAGTCAGCCAACCTAGGAGGGAGAGTAGTGGAATCTGGCTCCTGTCTTTGTACCGATCAGCTCAGTGTCAGTCCAAGTGGGACTTAGAGGATACTGAGGGCTACTCAGCGAGCCCTAGAAAAAGCTGACCTCGCCATTGAAGGTTACAAGTGCTTATGTTAAAAGCGGGAAGCAGGGCGAAGGGCACAGTGGAGAAGTTAGAGAAGTGCTTTAGGTATTGGATTGCCTGCACTAAATTGCCGGACACCGGGGTCCGAAGCGTTGCTACAGTTTCAAGCTTAGTGACAAGAAAACCGGAGGCATCTGGACTACAGGTCGCAGAGAGCAGCCCTAAGTGTCAATACGTAACCGGAGTCAGGTGGAACAGGGACTTTGAGTCAAGCGCAGACAAAAGTAAGGACTTAGTTTCATCACTTAGAAGGCTCCACCACAACGTTGGCCGGGCAGTACAGCTATTGAGAAAGCTGGAGATTCAGAGTTAACTTCGCTTCAGGCAAGTTGGACTCACCTACAATTGAAGTTAAGGAGGCCTCTAACCTGCTCAGCTGTTACCGGAATGTGCACTCTCCACCCCGACCAGCTCCCCGGGATCTGCTTGAACCACCATCAGTAAAAGGTATGAAAAAGGAACTACCTTGTGTGTGACTGAATTCTTACTACACCCTGCATCATCTTCACCATAGACTTCCAGGGACCCGTCTCACCTGTGGGAGACTTACTACCAAGCTGCCCCATAACATCCCCTGTGAAAGTCCTTAGAGCAGCGCTGGTACAATTTACCAGAAACCGCAGGTGGCGTCACGAACTACCTATCCTAAATATCCCCTGTAAATATTCCCCATTGGATGAGCGCCCAGGGCCACGGACCGAGCCACCGCTACCAGTGACAACTCCCATAGATTTCCATGGGCTCGGCTCCGAGTACCCCATTGCCCTGGTACTAAGTGCGACTCAATCTTTGGCGTCACGAACAGGATGCGAAACTTGCAATTGTGAGTCCTGTGTGCCTATTGAACTGTTTATTTCATGAAAAAGACTGTTTGCTTCTTTTGGCGCCAAATACCGCCATTTTGCCGCCAAGTTGGCGCCCTGAGGCGCTGGTGAAGAAGGTGGGCGTGCATGCGTGGGCGTGTACCCCCCCTGAGGCGCGAAAGATATGGCCGCCCTCTCCAAATGTTACTACAATGTGCGGTCCTGCCCCTCTGCTAAAGAAATCCGCCTCCTCTTCATCCTCTATGCGAAGAGGAGGAGACGCAAATCCCGCCTCCACGGAAGAGACCAGATTGTTCCTGATGGAAACTACAGTCTGGCCTGGGACGAGATGGCGGAAGGACAGGAGAATCTGTGCCGAGGACCGGAAGATTTTCTACCTGTGCCGGAGCTGTCCCCAGATAGGGACACCGACCCCGCCATGATGGAGCTGCGGAAGGAGAATGAGGAGCTAAGGAGGAAGCTCCAGGGTCGTGCTGATCTACAGGAGACGGAGAGACGCTGGCGCACCCAAACACAGCGGCTGCTGTGGGACGCAATGTTCTCTCCTACAAGCCAGGGGCCGTCTCCTGAATTCCTGAAATCGCTGCTGGAGAAGGCTGAGGGACGACCGGAGGTTACCGCCGAGAGTGCTGTACCTGATCCCACCGCTGCGGAGGTGGAGGAGAAGGAGGCTGAGGAGGTATTGCCCAGACCGGAGTGCCAGTCAGGCCAGGAGGCCACCGCAGAGCACCGCTCCCCGGTGAGGTCACCGGAGGGGTCCCAGCCATCGCTGCCGGAAGTCGACTGGGACGAGATGGAGCGATTAGATGACGTCACCTACGCTGTGCAGTGGGAAAGTGAGTGGCGCCGTCGTGAGGAGGAGCAGCAACGCCAGAAGCAGGAGAAAGAGAGAGACATCCAGCGGTCCCGACAGAAGCAGCATGAGGAATTCATAGCTGACAAGGAGACTGTACGCCGGGAGAAAGGTACCTTACGGGAACCGCGGCGGCAGGGGTGTGTTACCGAGTTCCAGCTCCGCAAGGGCTGGGGCTTCATCCGAGAACCGGGCCTCTATGCAGGGGTCTTTGTAAGCCGCAGGGACGTAGAATCCCACCTGCCCATCGGTCATCCGGGGAGGGACCTGATTAATGGGGACGTTGTGAGCTACACCCGTCACTGGGGTATGAAGGGGTGGTATGCCCTGAACGTCTCCATCGTTAGTGACCCCGTCCCCGACGCCGGTACCAAAGCGTCCCAGTTCAGAGCTCCCACCGCACCAGGCCGTGCCCCAGCATCGCCCCCTGCTTCGCAATCAGCGACCTATTCAACATCTCAATCAGCGACCTATTCAACATCTCAATCAGCGACCTATTCAGCATCGCAATCAGCGACCTATTCAGCATCGCAATCAGCAAGGTGTCCCGCAACACAACCTGCAACTCATTCTGGATCGCAACCGGATGCGACCACAGTTAAAGCGCAGCTGAAACCTGCATCTTTGATGAAAAGTTCTTATTTGCCTGAGACACCCGTTGCGTCCCCGTTGGTTCGCACAAGGACTGTGGCCACTCAGACGCAGATATCGGGCCATGACTTATTTGTTATGGGATCCAAAGGGCATCGCGTCGTTCCAGCCCAGGAGTGGAAGACGTCAGTGAAAGTTTATAACAGTGAAGACCGGTAGGACCCAGACAGGGGTTTACCGCATCTAAGAAATGTATAAAGTTTGTTGAGAGAATTGGCATTTTTGCACTTTATTACTGTGTATGTATAGTGTTTACATATTTAAAATAGAATACCCGGCTGGGTAAAGCAAAAGTTAAAGTGAGATTCAAAGAATTTGAAAAAGTTAAATATTCAATGTGTTGATTACATAGTATACCCCGGTTGGGTAACTTCAGTTGAATTATATGTGAATACTTGAAGAGTACAGATGTCTTTTATTATGTCATGGACTGAGAGGCTGAGGACTGTGCCAGCCCAGAACTTATCCTGTAAATAGTTGCGCTTCGGTGCATTATCTTGGTTTTACATGAAACCACTACTACTATCTACCTCTGAAGAAAAACCCGTATGGTGGGCCTAGAGTGAGGTCTGCAGTCAGAAGTCCTGCAGCCCACCCAGGACCTACGTGGGAGGTTTTTGGTGCGGGTCCTCCACAAGTATCTTGTATATATGCGAATGTTTGATATTTTGATACTTTTGTATTTTTCCCATTGTACAAATTGTAACGTTAAAGAAGTCTTACTTCCCGGATGGGAAGAGTTATAATGTTTATGTTAATGCAAAACAAAATGTTCTTTTTCTCTTTTACAGCCCGGAGTGCTGTGTTTTACCAAGGGGGGATGTGTAGCCCAGCTACGCAGGCACACATAAAAATCCAGGAGAGTGCACAGGAAGGTAACAGCAACGCTTGATATTCATTCACTGTCACTCACTCTTTCAGACACACCCATCTGAGATAAAGGAGGGAGTGGCACGTGGCTTAAGTGGTTAGTCAGTCAGCCAACCTAGGAGGGAGAGTATTGGAATCTGGCTCCTGTCTTTGTACGGATCAGCTCAGTGTCAGTCCAAGTGGGACTTAGAGGATACTGAGGGCTACTCAGCGAGCCCTAGAGAAAGCTGACCTCGCCATTGAAGGTTACAAGTGCTTATGTTAAAAGCGGGAAGCAGGGCGAAGGGCACAGTGGAGAAGTTAGAGAAGTGCTTTAGGTATTGGATTGCCTGCACTAAATTGCCGGACACCGGGGTCCGAAGCGTTGCTACAGTTTCAAGCTTAGTGACAAGAAAACCGGAGGCATCTGGACTACAGGTCGCAGAGAGCAGCCCTAAGTGTCAATACGTAACCGGAGTCAGGTGGAACAGGGACTTTGAGTCAAGCGCAGACAAAAGTAAGGACTTAGTTTCATCACTTAGAAGGCTCCACCACAACGTTGGCCGGGCAGTACAGCTATTGAGAAAGCTGGAGATTCAGAGTTAACTTCGCTTCAGGCAAGTTGGACTCACCTACAATTGAAGTTAAGGAGGCCTCTAACCTGCTCAGCTGTTACCGGAATGTGCACTCTCCACCCCGACCAGCTCCCCGGGATCTGCTTGAACCACCATCAGTAAAAGGTATGAAAAAGGAACTACCTTGTGTGTGACTGAATTCTTACTACACCCTGCATCATCTTCACCATAGACTTCCAGGGACCCGTCTCACCTGTGGGAGACTTACTACCAAGCTGCCCCATAACATCCCCTGTGAAAGTCCTTAGAGCAGCGCTGGTACAATTTACCAGAAACCGCAGGTGGCGTCACGAACTACCTATCCTAAATATCCCCTGTAAATATTCCCCATTGGATGAGCGCCCAGGGCCACGGACCGAGCCACCGCTACCAGTGACAACTCCCATAGATTTCCATGGGCTCGGCTCCGAGTACCCCATTGCCCTGGTACTAAGTGCGACTCAGTATCAGCTCTGGCTAATCAAAAGCCGAGGCGGGGATGCAAAAGGTAAGAGATTTGCAGTGATGATATTGTATGTAAAGCACTATGGAATCAATGGCTCTATTTTAATAAAACTTAAATAATGTCCTGCTTTCTGAAAAGTGAATGATGTAAAAACTAAAACCAAAAAAACAACAGTGGAATGCCCGAAAGTTGTACTGTATGTGCCTTTAAGATGTAGCGGGGCTAGCAGCTGCCTCATTAGGTTTGCTCAATGTTCATATTTCCCTTTGCAGATAATGTACATGAGAATTTAGTACATAGAAGTGGTTTATAAATGCATAGAGTGATATACTTGTTATATTCTGCTATCAGGAGGTTGTAAGTCCGGAGTCACACTGGCGACAGAATCGGACGACTGCAATACGATGAAATATCGCATTGCAGTCTGCCCTATGTTAATCTATGGAACAGCTCCCAGTATCAGATTTTTTGTGGTCCGTTTTAAACGTCCGAGTGCAATCGCAGCATGCTGCGATTGTCACCGATTGTGGGTCGACTATCGCCAATGCAAGTCTATGGGAGCGATGAAAAATCGGATTACAAACGGACCGCACGTGTGACTTGCGATTAAATCTCATCGGTGTCCTTTAGAAAAGCCGGCAATTCATCCCCGGCTATACTGTAAAATCACACTGACAGCTTTAATAAAGAATAGAAAGAATAGATATACACACATAGAATACATATATATATATATATATATGTCATTGTGACATATATATATATATATATATATATATATATACATATATTTATAGTTCTTACACTTCTACATACTGTAATAGCCGCTAATTCAATTGCCGGCTTTTGTGAAATCACAAAAGCCGACATGAAATGATACATTGTTTAGACACAGTTAACCATGTCATTTCCTGTATTTTGATATATGGTTTGAACTTACAATTACATAAGTGTATGTGTGCAAAATTTCAGACATGTAGGGGTTAATTAAAGGTGTAAATTCGTTGAAAAAAAATGCGTGGGCTCCCGCTGTATTTTCTCCACCAGACAGACAAAGCAAGCGAGTGGGGGCAGATAATAATAGCCTAGGGAGCTTACATTTTTTTTGTGCCCCCCCTGGCTACTAACATCTGCCCCCAGACACCCCAGAAAGGGCAAATCTCTAATTAGATTCGCCCTTTCTGGCACTTTGCCCGTCTATTCCCATTGCCCTGTAGTGGTGGCGAATGGGTTAATAAGGGGTTAAAGCCACCTTGCTATTGAAAGGTCACTTTAAGCCAGGTTAATAATTGAGAGCTGTCAATTAGACAACTATCAATTATTAATCCTATTGAAGGAAATAAAAAACACACACACATTTTAAGAATAAATAATTTTAATGAAATAAAAACACATATTTTTGACCATCTTTTATTTAACTCTTAATCCGTGCGAAGCCCTTGATCTTCTATAATAAAGAAAAAATAATAAAACAACATTATTCTTACCTATCTGACGATCTGTCACGTCCCACGATGTAATCCTTCACAAAGGGTTAACTAGCAATCAGCTAAGCAGAGCAAGTAATGCTGCGTGCTCAGCTGATAGCTCCTGAATGAATGAGCTTATCTCCTGCCGACAGGAGAGGATGTGATTAATGAATGAAGCTTAATTGATTGTGTCCCACTTTCACTTTAGGTCAGGTCACTGAAGTGAAAGTGGCAATAAATCAATTAAGCTCCATTCATTAATCTCTTCCTCTCCTTTCGCTGGGAGAGGAAGTTATTCATTCGGGGTGTTACAGCTAGGAGACAGCATTAGCTCTCTGCGAGCTGTAACCTGTTAACCCTTTCTGATGGATTACAGCGTGGGACCTGACTGTGCATCGGATTGGTAAGAATAATGTTGCTTTTTTATTTTATTTTTTTTACAGGAAATGGTTTTAGCAGGAAAATAAAATATGGTCAAAAACTGTGTGATTATTTAATTAAACTTCTTTTTTATTAAACTGTGTGTGTTTGATTTTTCTTTCATACAATAGGATTAATAATTGATAGTTGTCTAATTGACAGCTCTCAATTATTAAACTGGCTTAAAGTGACCTTTCAATTGCAAGGTGGCTTTAACCCCTTATTAACCCATTCGCCACCGCTACAGGGCAATGGGAA
>JARQOD010000001.1:103398383-103427525 GCA_033576555.1 Oophaga sylvatica
GCCTGTGGGGGCAGGGCCCTTTGTCCCGCTGGAAAAAAACAGTCCTAGATTTGGGGAACATTGCCGAGCAAAAGCAATCAACTGTTTTTCAGGATAATCTTGAATGCGGCTTGATTCATACATCCTTTGAAAAGATTAACCTGCCATTCTTTCCAGCCTTGCTGAAGCTCCCCAGATCATCACCGATCCTCCACCCAAATTTCACTGTGGGTGCAGGACACTGTGTTGTATGCCTCTCCAGGTTTTAAAGTTTGCGGTAGTTTGAGGAGTGCAGGCAAAAAAGGCAATCACCAGAGCAGTTGGAATCTATGAGATTGCAGAAACCTGACTAACCACAACAACTAGAGGCACCCGTGGAGCTTTTCCTACGTTGGTCTAGACGCCTCGTCACGCCTGAGAAACTAACTACACCAAAAGATGAAATAGGAAAGCTATCTCCCCCGGAGCAAACCCCAAAGATAATAAAAAAGCCCCAAACATGTAATGGGGGGTTAGACAGAAGAAATACAGACACAGACAAAAAAATAGTATGAGCAAATGTTGGGGCCCAAACTAACTAAATGAAAAGGTAGGAAGGGTACTTACTGCAACCCCAGAAACCCTGAAAAGGCACCAACTCTACTAATTTCAAAAACCCCTGAGATCACAAAACCTCTCCCACCTAAATTAAGTTCTCTGGTGTAACAAAATCAAAACAGCAGCCACTGAAAAAACTGAAAAAGCAAAGGTACAAACATCAGTGGCTGAACTAAACTGAGGGCAAAAGCCCCGGGGGGGACCCTGAAGGCCCCCACAGAATGTGCAGGACAAAATGCAAAAATCAAGCACAAAAACAAGAAGAAGAAAATGTCTTATCTGTTAGCAGGAGATGCAGACACGACACAGCAGGCTACAAAGGAAACAGGAATCAAGGATTCAGACCAGAACAATTGATCACCGGCAACCCTGATGGGAAGGTGACTCCCTTATATAAGACCAGTCAGTAACACCTGATTCCCAATCCTCACAATCTTCACAATCTTCACTGGACAGACCAGCACCGCTTGTAACCACCAGAGGGAGCCTCTGCTCAGAACTCATCCCAAGCCCACTCACAACTGTACCCCCCCTTGAGGAGGGGTCACCGAACCCTTATTTGAGCAACCAGGTCGGTCAGGATGAGTTCTATGGTACGCACGGATGAGTCTCCTAGCATGGATGTCCGAAGCAAACACCCAAGAATTGTCTTCCTGACCATAACCTCTCCACTTAACCAAATACTGGAGTTTCCGTCTAGAAAAACGAGAATCTAATATTTTCTCAACCACATACTCCAGATTGCCTCAACCAAAACAGGGTCAGGAGGCACAGTAGTAGGAACCACTGGCTCAACAAACCTCTTCAACAAGGACTTGTGGAACACGTTATGGATCTTAAATGTCCCTGGAAGAAGCAAACGAAAATAAACAGGATTAAGAATCTCTATGATCTTATAAGGTCCAATGAACCTAGGCTTAAATTTAGGAGATGCTACTCTCATAGGAATATTTTTTGAGGACAACCAGACCAAGTCACCTACTTTAAACCGAGGACCATCAGTCCTATGCCGGTTAGCAAACCGCTGGGCCCTCTCCTGAGAGAGGGACAACCTCTCCACTACCTGGTCCCAAATCTGTTGCATACGCTCCACAACAGAGTCAACACCTGGACAGACAGAAGCCTCCGTCTGTCCTGAAGAAAATCGAGGGTGAAACCCAGAATTACAGAAAACGGAGACATCAAAGTGGCAGAGCTAGCCCTATTATTAAGAGCAAACTCAGCCAAAGGCAAAAAAGAGACCCAGTCATCCTGATCAGCAGACACAAAGCATCTTAGATAAGTCTCCAATGTCTGGTTTGTTCTCTCAGTTTGACCATTGGTCTGAGGATGAAATGCCGAGGAGAAAAACAATTGAACACCCAGTTTAGAACAAAAAGTCCTCCAAAATCTGGAAACAAACTGGACTCCTCTATCAGACACTATGTTCTCAGGAATGCCGTGTAAACGAACCACGTGCTGAAGGAACAATGGCACCAATTCAGAGGAGGAAGGCAACTTAGGTAATGGCACAAGATGTATCATCTTAGAAAACCTATCACAAATCACCCAGATGGCGGTCATTCTCTGAGAAACAGGAAGGTCGGAAATGAAATCCATAGAGATATGGGTCCATGGTCTCTTGGGCACAGGCAATGGCATCAACAAACCACTAGAGCGAGAGCAAGGCTTGGAGCGAGAGCAAGTCCCGCAGGACTGCACAAATTCCCTGACATCACGAGACAAGGTAGGCCACCAAAAGGACCGACTAACCAAGTCTCTGGTACCAAAAATTCCGGGATGCCCAGCCAACGCGGAACAATGAATCTCAGACATCACACTCTTTTTCCACTGGTCCATGACAAACAATTTTCCAACAGGGCAGCGCTCGGGCCTATCCTCCTGACACCCCTCCAGAGCAAGTCTCAAATTAGGTGAGATGGCGGAAAGAACTACACCCTCTTTCAAAATAACAGAAGGATCAGATAACTCAGGAGAGTCCGCAAGGAAGCTCCTCGAGAGGGCATCCGCCTTAACATTCTTAGTGCCAGGAAGAAAGGAAACCACAAAATTAAAACGTGTGAAAAACAAGGCCCACCTGGCCTGTCTAGGATTGAGTCGCTTGGCAGATTCCAGATAAACCAGATTCTTATGGTCAGTAAGGACCACCACCTGATGTTTGGCTCCCTCCAGCCAATGTCTCCACTCTTCAAAAGCCCACTTCATGGCCAATAACTCCCGATTACCCACGTCATAATTACGTTCAGTAGGAGAAAATTTTCGAGAGAAAAAGGCACAAGGGTTACTTTTAGAGGTCTCTGGATCTTTTTGGGACAAAACGGCACCTGCCCCAATTTCAGAGGCATCAACCTCCACCTGAAATGGCAGAGAAACATCAGGCTGCCGTAGAACAGGAGCAGAAGTGAATCTCTGCTTAAGTTCCTGAAATGCAGAGACTGCCTCAGGAGGCCAATTCACCACATCAGAACCCTTTTTGGTCAAATCAGTTAATGGTTTAACAATAACCGAGAAATTACCAATAAATTTACGATAAAAATTGGCAAAACCCAAAAATCTTTGAAGAGCCTTTAATGAAGTAGGTTGGACCCAATCACAGATGGCCTGAACCTTGACCGGGTCCATTTCAATAACAGATGGGGACAAAATGAATCCCAGAAATGAGATCCTCTGTACGCCAAAAAGACACTTTGATCCCTTCACATACAGAGCATTCTCTCTCAAAATCTGGAATACAGTTCGAACATGTTTCACATGAGAGTCCCAGTCATTAGAAAAAATCAAGATATCATCCAAATAAACAATCAGAAATTTATCCACAAAATCCCTGAAAATGTCATTCATGAAGGACTGGAAGACAGAAGGAGTATTAGTGAGCCTAAAGGGCATCACTAGGTACTCAAAATGCCCCGTGCTTAATGCGAATAAGGTTATATGCCCCCTGAGGTCAAGCTTGGTAAACCAACTAGCGTTTTTCACCCTGGAAAACAGGTCAGAAATCAAGGGTAACGGGTATTGATATTTCACAGTAATATTGTTCAAAAGACGATAATCAATACACGGCCTTAATGAACCATCCTTTTTGGCCACAAAGAAAAAACCGGCACCTAAGGGTGAAGAGGATGGTCTGATATGACCCTTCTCCAATGACTCCTTGATATAAGACCGCATAGCGTCATGTTCAGGTAAAGACAAGTTAAAAAGGCGACCTTTAGGGAATTTACTACCAGGCACTAATTCAATAGCGCAGTCATAGCTCCTATGGGGAGGCAAGGATGCTGATTTACTTTCGCTAAATACATCAGAAAAATCAATCAAAAGTCAGGAACATCCTGAGCCTGGGGGGAGGCAGAAAAAACAGGAGTGTTGGTATTAACACATTGGCAGCCCCAACTGGTTACAGACACAGATTTCCAATCCAAAACAGGATTATGAGACTGTAACCAAGGGAAACCCAGTACGATAATATCATGCAGATTATACCGAACCAAAAATTTGCAGCACTCTTGATGATCAGGTTCAACCCTCATTATCACCTGAGTAGAGAACTGAGGTTTATTCTCAGCCAAAGGGGTAGAATCGATCCCCAGTAGGGGAATAGACTTCTGTAGGGGTATCAAGGGAAACATTTAGCAAAATCATAATCCATCAGGTTAATAGCTGCTCCAGAATCAACGAAAGCCTGAGAAGAAAATGAGGACAGAGAGCATATCAGAGTGACAGTTAATAAAAACTTAGTCTGAACACTACCCAAGACAACTGAGCGTGCAAAACTTCTTCCCCGCTTAGGGCAGACTGAAATAGCATGAGAGGCATCACTACAGTAGAAACATAACCCATTGCGCTTTCGAAACTCATGACGCTGTGCCCCAGACACCACTCTATCACACTGCATGGATTCAGAAGCAGGTTCACAAGGCAACACTATTCCACGCATACTTCTCCGCTCACGCAAACGTCTGTCAATTTGAATCGCTAATGACATAGAATCATTGAGACCAGAGGGGACAGGGAATCCCACCATAACATCCTTTACATTATCTGACAGACCCTTCTGAAAAAGGGCCGCCAAAGCGTCGTCATTCCACTTGGTCAGGACTGCCCACCAATCTCTGACAGTATAACTCAGCGTCATCAAGCCCCTGATTTAATGCCAACAAGGCTTTTTCAGCTTGATCAGTGACATTAGGCTCATCGTACAATAACCCCAAAGCCTGAAAAAATGCATCAACATCACTCAAAACAGGATCCCCAGGTGTCAGGGAAAAAGCCCAATCCTGAGGATCGCCGCGCAGGAGAGAGATGACAATTTGAACCTGCTGCTGCGCTGCGTTCCCTGAGGACTTAGATTTTAAGGCAAAAAACAATTTACAATTATTTTTGAAATTCTGAAAGTTAGCTCGATCCCTAAAAACAAATCTGGCATGGGAATCCTAGGTTCCACAACAGGCAACCTAGCAAGATATGCAGCAATACTCTGAACCTCAGTGGCAAGCTGATCCACACGGCCAGACAACTGTGCAAACTCCATTGAGAGAAAAAATCCTCCCAGCACCCAGAGATACAGAGGGAAAAAAAAAAAAAAATGCAACAAACAGAAAAATATCTCTGACTACTCTGACAACCGTTTTTTCTTTCACAAATTTTTTCCCTTCTGTGAGTACCATACAATTTTAAATTTTAGGCCGGTGATACTGTTATGTTTCGGTAGCTGAGGAGTGCAGGCAAAAAAGGCAATACACCAGAGCAGTTGGAATCTATGAGATTGCAGTACCCTGACTAACTACAACAACTAGAGGCAGCCGTGGAGCGTTCCTACGTTGGTCCTAGAGCCTCGTCACAGCCTGAGAAACTAACTACACCTAAAGATAGAAATAGGAAAGCTATCTGCCCCGGAGCAGAACCCCAAAGATAATAGAAAGCCCCCAAACATGTAATGGCGGTTAGACAAGAAGAAATACAGACACAGACAGAAAATAGTATGAGCAAACGTTGGGGCCCAAACTAACTAAATAGAAAAGGATAGGAAGGGTACTTACTGCAATCCCAGAAAACCCTGAAAAGCACCAACTCTACTAATTTCAAAAACACCTGAGATCACACGACCTCTACCACCTAAATTAGTTCTCTGGTGTAACAAAATCAAAACAGCAGCCACTGAAAAAACTGGAAAAAGCAAAGGTACAAACATCAGTGGCTGAACTAAACTGAGAGGGCAAAAGCCCCCGGAGGGGACCCTGAAGGCCCCCACAGAAGTGCAGGACAAAATGCAAAAATCAAGCACAAAAACAAAAAGAAGAAACTGTCTTATCTGTTAGCAGGAGATGCAGACACGACACAGCAGGCTACAAAGGAAACAGGAATCAAGGATTCAGACCAGAACAATTGATCACCGGCAAACCTGATGGGAAGGTGACTCCCTTATATAAGACCAGTCAGTAACACCTGATTCCCAATCCTCACAATCTTCACAATCTTCACTGGACAGACCAGCACCGCTTGTAACCACCAGAGGGAGCCTCTGCTCAGAACCATCCCAAGCCCACTCACAACACCAGGTCTTCGTCTAACCATTGGACGACCAGGTGTTGGGCAAAGCTGAAAATTAAACTCATAAGAGAAGATTACTTTAATCCAGTCCTCTCTTGTCCAATCCTTAATGTTTTTGGCAAACTTCAGCCTGGCTCTCCTTTGCTTCTCATTGATGAAAGACTTTTTTCTAGCTTTACATGACTTGAGCCCTGCCTCTAGGAGCCTGTTACGAACTGTTCTTGCAGTGCACTTCACCCCAGCTGCCATTTGCCATTCCTTTTGTAGGTCACTTGATGTCATCCTGTGGTTGCTGAGTGACATTCAAATAAGATGACGGTCATCCCGGTCAGTGGAGAGTCGTTTTCGCCCTCTGCCGGTCTGTATCTTTGTTGTCCGCAATGTCTGCTGCTTGACCTTGTTGTAATGGACTGCCGTCTTAAAAATTTTAAGGATGGAGGCAACATGACTCTCACTGTATCCCTCTGCTAGTAAAGCCAGAATTGAGCCCTTCTTTTCCTCACTCAAGACTTTTCTTTTCAACTCCTTTGGCATGGTTAAAAGTTATTTTTTTCATTACAATTACTTTTGGGATATTACTAGCACTTGTTTTGCCATTCAGCTTGTCCTATTGCAAGAGGATTGGGAACACCACAGCAGTGTTTTTTATAATTTCCTTCGTTAAATAAGATTTGGTTGAGGTGATCACCTAATCAGAAGCACATTAAGAAGAATGAGGTGTACTCTGGTTGGAATTCAACTGACACTAGAACGGAATGGCTGTCAGACATGTAGAGAAGCTGATTTTTATAAAACTGTGCAGTGTGTCAATGACATCTATCTATCTATTCTATGTGTGTATATCTATTCTATCTATTCTATTCTTACCTCTCACACTGTGATTTTACAGTACAAGGCAGATGAATTGCCTGCTTTTCTTGTATCTATCTATGTAATATAAATACATATATATATATATTTATATGTGTGTGTGTCACTCATATCTATAAAACTATGTATTCTATGTGTATATATCTATTCTATTCTAACCTGTCAATGTTATATTACTGTACGCGGCACATAAATTGCCGGCTTTTCAAAGGACATCGGTGCGTAAAAATCTGACAGCGCTCGCATGACCCGAGTGCTGTGCAATTTTTTTCTCGCACCCATTGGCGAGATTCAGCCAAGTCTCGATGACAATCGCAGGATGCTGCGATTTTACATTCATGCTCAATACGCCCAAGAAAATAAACACTTATGTGAGCTGCCCCATAGATTAACACTGGGCCGAGTGCTATGCGACGTTTTCTCGCATAGTTGTCGCCCGTATTCTACGGTAGTGTGACGCCAGCCATAATCAGACTATCGCAGATTCAAGTCTTCTAAGGAGACTAATAAATACAGTGAAAAGTTTTTTTAAAAAAATTATAAAAATTCACATCATTCCCTTTCCCCCATTAAAAATAAAAATAATAAAACAAACAAATATGTCCAAAAAAGTCCTATCAAAATATAAAAATAATTATCTCAATCTGTAAACACCATAAGCATAATAAAATTAAAAACACCAAAATTGCAGTTTTTTTTGGTCACCGCAATATAAAAAAAAATACTGTAACAAGCGATAAAAATGTCATATTTGTCCCAAAATAATGTCAATGAAAGCATTGCCTTGCCCTGCAAAAAATTAGCCTCATACAGCTCCATCAACCGAAAAAATGAAAATGTTAAGGGTCTTGGAATAAAACCACCCAGTCCCAAAATGTTGAGGTTGGGAACAGACTGATTTTTTTTCAGTATTAAAATAATAAAAGAAATGGAGAAACTTGGCATCACTGTAATCATACTGAAGAGGAGAATCACATTGGAAGGTCATTTTTACCACACAATATACACCATAAAAATAATTTGCAAAAAGGAATGTCAGAATTGCACTTTTTTTTGCAATTTCATCGCAATTGGAATTGTTCTCCCATTTTCTACTACACTATATGGTAAAATGAATGGTGATTCAAAAGTACAATTCGTCCCACAAAAACACAAGCCCTCATATGTCTATGTGGACAGAAAAAAAAAAAAAGTTATGGCTTTTGGAAGAAGGGGAGGAAAAAAAGAAAACGAAAAGAAAGGAAATTGTCCATGTTGGGAAGGGTTTAACAGGAAATTTTTTTAACTTTTATTTTAATTTATTTTAAAGAAATTTGTTAAATAAAAATTACCACTTTAACCTTTATACACCATATCCTCCTGTGTTCATCATTCATCTCTAGAAACAATGAATACAATTGCCAATATATAGATTCGCTTAATACATTTATATCAATTGTATGATTTTGTGATATATTGTATACATTATTATTGGATTGTTATTAATTATTTAAAGGCTTGTTCCCAAGATTACTTTATCCCATACCCATTGGATAGGGGATAACTTATTGATAGTACATGGTCTGATTACAGTAACTTTCTGCAATCCCAAGAATGAGGCTCTACAACGTAGGAACCAGGCTGAGCTCCATCTTTAATGGAGCGGAGATGCTCATATTCATCCTCCGCTCCATTCATTGTCTATGGAACTATCAGAAATAATGCGATGTACTCAGTTTTCTCCAACAGAGGGTGAAAATGCACATCTCTACCTCTGGTTCTCAGGTTCCAGGGCCATGATCTTCAGCTCACTGTGGATCCCAGTAGTAGGACACGTTGCAGATTTGCCTGCAGAATTTTCTGCACAGAATCTGCATCTTAAGCCAGAATCCGCAGGTCAAAATCAGCGTGTTTTTTATGTGGATTTAATGCATATTTTCTTGTGGTTTTTGACCTGCGGATTCCTATAATGAAATGCGTGTCGAAACACTGCGGAATCCACACAAACAATTTACATGCTGCGGAAAATAAACCGCTGCGGATTCCATGCGGAATTTTCTGCAGCATGTGCACAGCATTTTTTTTCCATTGAATAACATTGTATGATAAAACACTTGCAGATCTGCAGCGAATCCGCGCGGAAAATCCACTGCGGATCCACAACAAATCCGCAACGTGTGCACACAGCCTTACAGAATTAAAAACGGGATATAACTTTACTTAACTCACACACCTTGTATTACTTAAATTATACCTCCACTTTTACAAGAAAACAATTTTCTTGCAGGTCTTTGCAGTATAATAATTTTTCTAAATCACTCTTTCGACAGTTCTTGATGCTGATAAATCACAGAATGGACTTTTAGAACTCTTTGTTGCCGGCTTCACTAAACTGTCACTGATCATCGTGGTCATTTGCTGACCATAGGAGTGATGTCATCAAGTGCAAAGTGGAATCAGCAAGGAGTGCTTTTTTTATTTGCAAATGTTGGGCCAAAAATATAATTTTAACCTCTAAATATATATTATATTGCCTACAAAAACCAATAAAGAAGAAGATGTTCGCTAAAACCTTACAAATGATCTGGCTGTTCACTTATTAGACATAACATTCTACAAGCATTGTGCCAGATGAATGTTTTCATCCATCAGCAGATCAAAGGAGCTCATTTCTACTGCAATACATAACTTTATAGGACAGATGGAATTCAACCTTAAAGCCCTTAAACACTTAAAGCTAAATTATGTGGAGTTTAAAACACTAAAAAGTAATTACGTGCTCAAATCTTGATCCCTTTGCTGTTAACGTTCTTTACAGGTTCTTTTCTTTTACTGGTTGGTCCAATCTGTATCGAAACTATTTCACCAAGTTCAAAGGTGGGATAAACTCAATGTTAAGAAAGTACTTCCTTTTGAAGTCTTAATGTTTCCGATATCACACTCATTTAATGAGATGAATAACAAACTGTGAATATATATAATAATAGTAGAGCCATCAATAATCAGCTTGTAAAGTGGGACAGCTGACTGTCAGGACTCACAATCTGAGCACTGAAACACACGGATGACTCATTGGGGAGGTTTATACAGATCAGCAAAGGAAGCGTTTGAAAAGGTAAGGTGTTGAAAGCAATCTGACCGAGTTTGGCATGCCTCAATGAATACTGCAGCGAATGAGCCTTGAAAAATTTTCTAGCTATGATCAACACAATTATCCGTCAGTTTTATCTGATAATCAGATATACGTGAAGAAACAAGATTCATTTCCCCAATGAACATTGCCTTGTACTGAAATATACAGCTTTCCAAAACAACTGCTCCTTCTTGTATATACAGACCGTAACTATAAATCAGCCATCATCAAAATACTGTATGTCCTCATGGTCCAACAAAAATTAATGCCTAGGATCTGACTTTTGAAGCTTTACTTTGCTACCTGACAAGTGTGGTTGTCACAGGGATCACAGTTCAGTGAATGACTCCTTTCTTTTCATATACAGTAGACCACAGGTATAGATTATATACACTCTGGAATCTCTATCAAGAACTTGACCTTCGCTGAGAGGATGCCACATGTAACGAATGGAAGCGGAGGCAGAGACGGTGAAGTTCACATTCGTCTTTTATTTTTGAAGTGGAACCTCGAGACTGTGGTCCGGGGGGCTCCGAAGGGGGCGTAACTAGTGAGCCCCGGGTACCCGTAGTAAGGCCCCTCGAACAGGACCAGAATGGAATACCCGGAGGACACAGGTGCTACCTCCAGTTAGACCCAGGACACGTGGCAGCTGTCCCAGAGGGACCAAAAGGGGTAACACATATGATAGCAGAAACCGCAGGTGAGGAAGGTCCTGGTTCAGGGTAGATGGTAGCAGGCTGGCTCCAGTAACCTTGTCACAGTCCACGGATTCGGATGGCTGATGGCGGAACGGGATGACACTTGCACAAGTTATAGCAGAGTTTGTCAGGGATAGCCGGGTACAGGATACCAATGATCTGTGGAGACAAATAGAATGAGCAAAGCACAGAGACTGCTAATGCAGCGCAGACAGATCAGAGTCAGAACCGGATGTAGCAATGGTAGAAACACGTTGCTCCGGCACTCCCTCTATGGTGGAGTGGCCAGATATAGTAATCAGTGTGCTGCCAATGGTTGATTGACATTTTCAAAAAATGCACGCTGTCCCTTTAAGAGAGATGGTGAGGACGGCCTCGCGTTCTAAGCATTCTTCCTGCAGGCCTGCTGGCAGCGTGCCAGGAACTGGGGGAGGAAGCAGGACGCTGGGAAGCAGAGGGAGCAGGAGACTCCAGCCTGTGCACAGGCAGCTGCAAAGGGACAGCTTGCAGAGCAGAAGGTGAGTGACCAGGACGGAGTGGAGAGCCAGCACAGGGACCGAGTGTAACACCACAAAGGGCGTTAAGACCATAAACAACATTTATCAAGTACAAGTAGGATAGCTGTGGTAAATATATGATCTCTGAGGGTCCCACCGCTGTAACCAACACCAATCAGGAGAGAGGGGGTTCCATGTTCCCTGCTTGAAGGAAGCAGTGGTCGTAAATGGCCACTGCCACTCCATTAATAGTCTATCTTTGACATTCCAATAGACAATGGTTGAAATTTATGAAATTGTCTAAACAAAAAAACATATTTTTTGTCCATATCAAGCAATCACAGCACAGCTTTCAATTCTAATAGTGATCTAAATTGCTATAAATCTACTCCAATTATTGCAGCAGTAGTGGACAAGCTTGACCACCATTCCAGTCAAACAAAGGACACGGGACCCACATTCTTGTGTTTGGTGGAATTCCCAGCTATATAAAATCAATCAGTAGGTGAAAATTGCTGTTTATGGTCACTCCTATTAAGATAGGGAATGTTTCCGAAACAGCATCAATCACTATTACAGCTTAGCTTTCATGGGAAATTTGCCATGAATCAAGTCCCAAAGGTAAATGATACATAGCTCCCAACCATCCCAGATCTAGAGGAATAGCACCAAAATTGAGGGAGCTGTCCCCTCTGTCTGTGATGCATCATGGCTGAACAGAAATACTATGAAGATGACCCTGCTAATGTCTGGTATCTGTACATATGTACATTCATTTGGTTAAATTAATTCTTCACTATTATTGAAAGGTGGTCTGGCCCAGGATTTAAACTCAATCTCTAGCATGGCAGGAAGCATTCAAAGGCTACTTTCACACATCAGTTTTTTTGCGTCAGGCATAATCCGTCGTATACCTGATAGGACGGATCCGGCGCTGATTTTGAAAAAACTGATGCAACTGATCAGTTTTCTTGCCGGGTCCGACCTGACCTTTTCAAACCGGAAAAATAAATTTTCTATGTGGAAAATGCAGGTACGCATGTCCGGAGCGAGGAGAGAGAGAAGAGAGACCTTGGTTTCCAGAACCCGGATCAGTCTTTTGACGGATTTCACAAAACACTGGTCCGGTTCCATAGACTTGTATTGTTTCCGGCCGCCTGATGCGCCGATTCAGGCACTATCAAGCGGCTGCGGATAAAAAAAAAACGTTGCAGTCAGCGTCTTGTCCAGCCGCCGGAATATACATTATACAACGGATGCAACGCAATGACATCAGGCGCGATCCGGCGCTAATTAAAAACACGCCGGATCGCGCCTGACTTCAAAGAACTGATGTGTAAAAGCAGCCTTAGCTGTTAGCCACGGTCTGTACCATGGATCCTGTTCCTGATCACACATGATTACCTGGACCTACTGATGAACCACTTATGGGGAAACGCATTGAAGTGTCTAATATGGGATAAATAACCCCATTTATATCATCCTTATTTCTGTTTTTTATGCTTGCTAATAAGTGTGTTGTACAGATATGGATGTGAGGTATCTCAAGTTTAAGTAACCTCCATCTATAAGACTATCATGATTACCATATATATTTGCACACAGCACAAGCACTTTACATCTAAATATACTTGTACATTACTTCTTGATTGTTTGCTAGCTGATTTGCCATCTGCACTATGACATTTCTATGAGGTTTAACACTGAACATGGGGTCATAGCATTTTAATGGCGTTACTGTCTATATCCACCCACTAGACATCTATATGTGCATGCGATTTTAGAAGAGACCATCAGTGATTAACCACACAGTGATGAAGAGATTATATCTATTTACTTTCTGTATGTTATATGTCTTAAGAGGTTTATGATGTCTGGTTGTTTTGTATCTTTGGTATGAGCAAAAATGACTTTGGCTCAGAGGATCTATAGAAGCATTGATATGTGATCACTTCTTTCTGGTTGGTGATATGCCTTTGAGGATAGGTTTTAGTCTTCATAGTGAGACTTATCCATGTGATTGCCATGCATCCAGGCGTACATTGCAACAGCTTTAGACATTTTGTCCTGCTTTATTCATTATTTTCAGTAGTGGTGTTGTGGGTATATGGTGCACTGTCGCCAAAAGCATTACGTGCTAAATTACTTCTATAAGAACTCATCCTATATCTACCCCTTTTCCTTTTGCTATACTTCTTCTTGTCTATCTAGCAAGCAGGTTATATCTCGTATATTGTATGATTGCTGAGTCCCCTGTTGATTTTCAGTTTAATTTTAGGGATTCTCAGGGTCACAAAGGGACAGCAGCCATGAAGCGGGGGCGCCAATTCTCGTTTATATTTGTAGGGTGATAATTGCTGTTATTCGTTGTTGTTTTGCTTTATCTTTTAATATATCAAATAAAATTGTTAGTGTTAAAGGTTTTTCTATGTTTTTGCTAATTGATGACCTTCAATACGATTTATAAACACTGTTGAGACTATTAGTCATAGACTGCACTGTCATGTACAGTACAGACCAAAAGTTTGGACACACCTTCTCATTCAAAGATTCTTCTGTATTTTCATGACTATGAAAATTGTAGAATCACACTGAAGGCATCAAAACTATGAATTAACACATGTGGAATTATACATTACACTTTACAAAAAAGTGTGAAACAACTGAAAATATGTCTTATATTATAGGTTCTTCAAAGTAGCCACCTTTTGCTTTGATTACTGCTTTTCACGCAGAACAGGTGAACGGATGGACTCTACATGCCTGGTTCCCACCGTGAAGCATGGAGAAGGTGGTGTGATGGTGTGGGGGTGCTTTGCTGGTGACACTGTTGGGGATTATTCAAAATTGAAGCGGTGAGCGGTCCAGCTCACCCCAAACCATCTCGATTGGGTTCAGGTCTGGTGACTGTGGAGGCCAGGTCATCTGGCATAGCACACCATCACTCTCCTTCTTGGTCAAATAGCCATTACACAGTCTGGAGGTGTGTTTGGGGTCATTGCCCTGTTGAAAAATAAATGATGGTCCAACTAAACACAAACCGGATGGAATAGCATGCCGCTGCAAGATGCTGTGGTAGCCATGCTGGTTCAGTATGCCTTCAATTTTGAATAAATCCCCAACAGTGTCACCAGCAAAGCACCCCCACACCATCACACCACCTCCTCCATGCTTCACGGTGGGAAACAGGCTTGTAGAGTCCATCCGTTCACCTTCTCTGCGTGCAAAGCAGTAATCAAAGCAAAAGGTGGCTACTTTGCAGAACCTAGAATATAAGACATATTTTCAGTTGTTTCACACTTTTTTGTAAAGTGTAATGTATAATTCCACATGTGTTATTTCATAGTTTTGATGCCTTCAGTGTGATTCTACAATTTTCACAGTCATGAAAATACAGAAAAATCGTTGAATGAGAAGGTGTGTCCAAACTTTTGGTCTGTACTGTATAGGAGAATTTTCTCTGTCTAAATATGTGGTATTTAGAGATGAGCGAACCCGAACTGCAAAGTTTGAACTCAGAACACGGACTTCTCCCAGAAGTCCGTTGTACTGTCCGTGTTGGGATGCCAAATAAAGTTTGTTGAAAGGCTGCAGCACAGCCAATCAACAAGATTTTAGGCTATGGGCAATTTTTCCTATAATTTGACAGGACAACGCAAGGGTTTAGCAGACTCTAACAGCCTTAATTTTAACATTTTCTTTATGTGGCACAAGAGAATAGAATTGGCACAGCCCAAAATATTGACAAGGCCTGCTGTATGGGATGCGTAGCTTGTCCCTCTTTGCCTTCTTTAAAAGTTTGGAGGTATGGATACAGGTGCAATCAATGTGGATATATGCAAACATAAATCTTTATCCAAAAATGTAAAAAAATAAAACACTAATCCTAATGTATTAAGTTTAGAGCAGAAGATATGAACATGGAGCTCAACTTACACATCCCTGCCCACTAAAGTTTTACAAACTAGACCAGCCTCACGCCAGTTCTAATATAAATTTCCCTACATTTTGGGTCTCTGGTGAAATCTACTATGCCTCCTTTTATTAGTAAAACATGTTATAAAAAAAACCATGCATCATGAAAGAGCTGCAAGCACCATAGTCAGCAATGACAAAAATGAGAAATAATGTTAATTCATCATACACTGCTGTCATAGTTACATATTACATAGCATAGATGGTATAAAAGTTTTTAGACATATTTTTGTAAAAATTTTAGACAAGTATATTTTTTTATTTTAAAGCTTAAAATCAGTCCTGGGAAAGAAATACATTTTCCTTAGAAACCACTGAAATGATCTTGTCAGTCAGATATTACGAGACAGGAGAACGTTATCACATCATGAAATCAGAGCGGTGCAGACAGTAGATTATGATATGGCTGCCTAGTCACAATACTCAGAACTTCTGTATCTGAGCAAGGCTTCCTATCCTTCTGAATATAAAGTGTCTGCTAGAAAGGAATCACTGATTTCCATGACTTTAAACAAGCCTTTTAGTGTTATATTTGCCATTTCTTGGAAATATCACAAAACAATTTATAACGCAGTTAAATTCCTAAAAGACATCCAAAATCCTGTTAGGAATTAGGAAAATATTGAGGTTGGTCCAAAATGCTTGTGGTCATATAAAATAAAAAGCACATCAGTTACTCATCTTCCATTTGCCCAGCTCTGCGTCTCTGACCACTGCTTAGCTCTAAATTTACTGGCTGCAGCGCTGACATCATAACTACAGCACAGATCATCACTGCAGCCAATCACTGAGTTTAGTAGCTCTGCCAATGCAGACCGCAGTAGCCGAATTGTTTCCCAATGATCCCAAGCTATATTTCTCAGACTGCAAATATAGCATGAATACAACAGAAAATCCCAATAGGAATAACTAGCTAATGAGGAAACTCAAAAGATATATAACACTTAACCCACCCCACATATGAGGCAGGAATCAGAGCTTTTTAGATGAATCAATTTTATTCATTTAAACTACAATAACATATATATGACAACAAAATATATGACGAAGAAGCGAAACGTGCGTTGGGGCGACGGGGTAGCAAGTGTGCAGCACATATCACATAAGTGCCCAGAGGAATTTTCCTATACTTAATATATTAGCACTGTCATTTTGCTGGTTTGTGTCCCTAGTGGACCATTGATTGCCTAAAGTGAGTCATAATGGCATCCATTATGTATGGAAATAATAGGGGATAATTCACTCCCATATTAAGTGAGTGCTCACTAAATGCATAGTAATTTGTACGGGCCACGTGTTTCTGCTCCCTGTTTTGGACTGGCAGTACAGTCATGGCCAAAAGTTTTGAGAATGACACAAATATTATATTTTCACAGGATCTGCTGCCCTATGGTTTTTATGTGTGTTTGACAGATGTTTTTATCACAGACAGAAATATAATAATTGCAAACATTTGAGTAACAAAAGCTTATATTGACAGTTAGAATGAGTTAATGCAGCAAGTCAATATTTGCAGTGTTGACCCTTCTTCTTCAGGACCTCTGCAATTCTCCCTGGCATGCTCTCAATCAACTTCTGGACCAAATCCTGACTGATAGCAGTCCATTCTTGCACAATCAATGCTTTCATTTTGTCAGAATTTTTAGGTTTTTGTTTGTCCACCCGTCTCTTGATGATTGACCACAAGTTCTCAATGGGATTAAGATCTGGGGAGTTTCCAGGCCATGGAACCAAAATCTCTACGTTTTGTTCCCTGAGCCTTTTAGTTATCACCTTTGCTTTATGGCAAGGTGCTCCATCATGCTGGAAAAGGCATTGTTGATCGCCAAACTGCTCTTGGAGGGTTGGGAGAAGTTTCTCTTGGAGGACATTCTGGTACCATTCTTTATTCATGGCTGTGTTTTTAGGCAAGACTGTGAGAGAGCCGATTCCCTTGGCTGAGAAGCAACCCCACACATGAATGGTTTCAGGATGCTTAACAGTTGGCATGAGACAAGACTGGTGGTAGCGCTCACCTTGTCTTCTCCGAATGAGGCGTTTTCCTGATGTCTCAAACAATCGAAAAGGGGATTCATCAGAGAAAATAACTTTACCCCAGTCCTCAGCAGTCCACTGCCTGTACCTTTTGCAGAATATCAGTCTGTCCATGATGTTTTTTCTGGAGAGAAGTGGCTTCTTTGCTGCCCTCCTTGAGACCAGGCCTTGCTCCAAGAGTCTCCGCCTCACAGTGCGTGCAGATGCACTCACACCTGTCTGCTGCCATTCCTGAGCAAGCTCTGCACTGCTGGTAGCCCGATCCCGCAGCTGAAACACTTTTAAGAGACGGTCCTGGCGCTTGCTGGTCTTTCTTGGGCACCCTGAAGCCTTTTTGGCAACAATGGAACCTCTCTCCTTGAAGTTCTTGATGATGCGATAGATTGTTGACAGAGGGGCAAGCTTTCTAGCTGCGATACTCTTCCCTGTTAGGCCATTTTTGTGCATTGCAATGATGACTGCACGTGTTTCTTTAGAGATAACCATGGTT
Source organism: Oophaga sylvatica (assembly GCA_033576555.1). Lineage (NCBI taxonomy): Eukaryota > Metazoa > Chordata > Amphibia > Anura > Dendrobatidae > Oophaga > Oophaga sylvatica. The sequence goes on from JARQOD010000001.1 coordinate 103,416,186, forward strand.
AACAGAAGAGAAACAATGATGACAAGCACCAGCCTCCTTTTAAAGTGTCCAGTGGTGTCATTCTTACTTAATCATGACAGATTGATCTCCAGCCATGTCCTCATCAACACCCACACCTGTGTTAATGGAGCAATCACTGAAAAGAGGTTAGCTGGTCCTTTTAAGGCAGGGCTGCAATGATGTTGAAATGTGTTTTGGGGGATAAAGTTCATTTTCTAGCCAAATATTGACTTTGCAAGTAATTGCTGTTAAGCTGATTACTAGAGTTGAGCGATACTTTCCGATATCCAAAAGTATCGGAATCGGAATGGTATCGCCGATAACATTAAAATATCGGCGATACCCGATACCGATACCGGAAGTCCCATGTAAGTCTATGGGAACAAAATATCGAAATTAAAAAAACCCCATTCTTGCCTTGTTGGTTAATTGTACATGAAGGAAAACAAGAAAGAGTAATGTAGAATGTATTGGGGAAGGTTGAGGAGACATTAAAGGCATAGATGTTTAACCCAATCAAATGGAATAGCATAAATATTTTTTTTTTTAAAGATGTTCGGATTGACGAAGAAATTGACAATGTTGTTAACGTTTTTTCTATTTTGGCAAATATGTATATTACACAACTTCCATGCTCTTCATCTTCACCTTTTTAACTTTTCACACACTTTCTCCTTCATAATCTTCTGCAGCATCATCTTTTTCATCAAATTATTCTTCATCTTCACCTTCTTTATCTTCTTCTTAAACTTCTTGCTATTCATCTTTGTTAACATTACTCATATTCTTCTTATTAAACTATTATTCTTATTCATATTCTGCTTCATCTTCTTCATCATATTCTTATTTGTGACAGAGAATCCTGTACTTGTAATCTGTCAAAGTATGAATTTTTCATCCTTCCGTTCTTGCTGTCACAAAAGATTTAAATTACAACAGTATTTGTCCGTGTTCAGTTTAGCCTGCAGCAGCAGGCATTTTCCAGGGGCACCACGAGGAGGAACGGACTCACCCCCATACACTGCTTAGTCTTCTTCTGCTTAGAATTTAGAGCATATATTTTGCTCTTCATTTTGGTCTTATACTTCATGTTCTTCTGCTTTTAGATCTTCTGCTTATTGTTCTTGTGTCTCTTGTTCCGTATCTTGTATTTGTAGCACAATCTTGTACCAGCTGATGTTACTGGGACACGGTTACTAAGCAGGAGGTACCTGTGCTCCAAAGCACTACCAAGGACCAGCAGACGTTGCTGGAACTCGGATACCGAGATGGAGGCACCTAGGCCAAAGGCACTGTGGAGAACCAGCTGACGGTACTGGAACCCGGAGGGGCAGCAGAAGGAAAAGAGCCAATGGCACAACCGAGGACCAGCTGACGTTACTGGGACACGGTTACTAAGCAGGAGGTACCTGTGCTCCAAAGCACTACCAAGGACCAGCAGACGTTGCTGGAACTCGGATACCGAGATGGAGGCACCTAGGCCAAAGGCACTGCGGAGAACCAGCTGACGGTACTGGAACCCGGAGGGGCAGCAGAAGGAAAAGAGCCAATGGCACAACCGAGGACCAGCTGACGTTACTGAACCCCAGTAACACAGGAGCAAGTGTTGACTGTGCTAACAGCACTTCCGAGCAACAACTGGCGGTGTTGGAGCCCAGGGTCAAGGAGGATGTTTAAATACTAGATCAAGTAATTTCCTTGTTACCTGTCAATTTTAAATGTCTATACTTCAAACAAGAGAAAGATAACCTTTACTACCATAAGATGATGATTAAACTAATATCTAGATAAATAAAGAATTGACAAACATAAACACATACATTAACATGTTGAACAGCAATGCAAACCACAAAATAAATTAGTTAAGGAATCTGCTATACGGTTGTACATAAAAGCATACAAGTACATATCTGAATCCATTAATGATGGATAAGTAACAGTATGTACACCATTTTTATTGTATAGACAATGAATGTCTGACTTCAAAACATCATCAGCATTACAAGTTATCTGTGATATTACTAAAATGTTCCATTTGCTGAATAATGTCACTAAATATTTTATACAAAATTATACAATTTCCATCATGTAATACTCATAATATGTGGCAATAATCATTTTTATTAACAAACATAACCTTTAAAAAGTGCATAGTGCATAGTGAAAATTGCTATTTATGGCTGACTGTCGACTTGGAAGCATGACAACAGATAGATAAGGTATATATAGATGAGACTGCATAGCCACAGATGGTGAATGGCGATGTAATACTGTACCTCAATAAAGTGTGCGTCACTACTACATAATTTTTTTTATATAGCTTTATAAACAGGGTACATGGATGTATGCTTGTGCCTTTGTTTTGACGCACAGACTGCCTTCCTGCTGAGACGCATTGGGTAGTGAACAGTTGTGTGCAGTGTTCACTGCAGTCTCTGCGGAATAACCACACTTAGACCTTATAACTTTTCAGACTTTCTTTATCAATCTACCAAGATGAAGAAGGCAGGGAGTAAGGCACGTGGTCGTGGAGTTTCTTCAGGGAGAGGACGTGGGGATTCTGTGGCTGCTGCGGCCCCCAGTGACACAGCATCCACCAGTTTTCCCCGTGAGCGTTCCTTTATGCGCACTTTTGTAGGAGCTCGGAGTACCCCCCTGCTGCGGGAAGAACAAATTGAAGCCGTTGTTGTTTGGATGTCAGCCAATGCATCGACTTCAATTGCTTCCACCTCCTCTCAGGACCACAGCACTGTTGGGCAACCATCTGTCTCTTCACCGCCTGGCAAATTGCCCAGGCAGTCAGAGAGTTCTGTACAGGAGCCAGCTGAGTGTCTGCTTCTGTTCTCAGAATCTATTGGCTTGCAAACAGGGGCCCAGCCAAGCAGCATTCTGTAATGTGAAGAGGGAGTATGCAGTGATGCGCAACAGCTGTGTCTCTCTGAATCTGAAGAGGCGGGTGAGACAGTGCCGATGGTCAGCACACCGCAGAACGCATCTGATGATGATGAGACCCAGGTGCCAGTTTCTGTTGAGCATGGTGCTGGCCAGACCACCCAACAGCAGGTGTTGGAAGAGGGTAGTGGAGATGATGAGGTCCAAGACCCAACATGGCATGAGGAACAGGAAGGTGGTGGGAGCAGCTCAGAGGAATAATAATAATATTTATTTATATAGCGCCATCATATTCCGCAGCGCTTTACAGTTTAGCAGTTTCAGAACACAAGTCATAAGTAACAACGTTAACAATACAATAATTTAAGCTAAATAAGTCGCCCCTGCTCGTGACAGCTTACAATGTACAATGAGATGGGGGAGATACAAAGTATAGGTGTTTATATACAATGGTGCATTTACAATGATGTTCCAGCCATCTTAAGGGACTGAGGGATGGAGATAGTGAATGGGCTAGAGACACACACACAGTTACACAGAATACATAGAATGACTTTGATTAGTGAATGTGATAGGCCGCTCTGAACAAATGTGTTTTGAGGGAGCGCCTGAAACCATGCAAATTGTGGATAGTCCTAATTTCTTGGGGTACAGCATTCCAGAGGATTGGCGTAGAGCAGGAGAAGTCTTGGAGTCGGGAGTGGGAGGTACGTATTAGTGCAGAGGTTAGTCGAAAGTCGTTTGCAGAGCGCAGCAGTCGGTTAGGCCGATAGATAGAAATGAGGGAGGAGATGTAGGAGGGGTGCTGCACTGTGGATAGCTTTGTGGCTGAGAACCAGTACTTTGGTTGAAAGCTGGGAGAGGCCTAGAGAAATGGTTAGTGATAGAAGGAAGATAGAGGAAGACATTGCCCCAACGGTACAAACAGGAGGGAGAGTTAGGCTGCAGACTCGGTTGCCTGTAGCCTCCAGTTTGGCACCTGTTCGGAGCAGTTGTCTTCCAAAAGTCAAAACGTGCGCTCCCAGGACTTGCACTGCGTGGTCCTTTTTTCACACACTTGCACATGATATTTGCTATGTGAAATGCAAGCTGTGTAATCAAAAATTAAAAATAGCTAAAAGTGTCAGTCACCTCAATACCACAAATATGTGGAAACATGTGCGGACAAAGCACGTAGTTGAGTTACAAAGACACACTGGAGATGTAGGCCAACCTACAGCAGCACCTACATCTTCAGGTTGTGTTGAAGCCTCTTCATCGAGCTCACACACAGCTGGTTCTGCTTCCTCACAGGATCGCCATGGAAGAACCTCGGCCACTGTTGTCCAGAGACAAACTGTTATTCCACACACAGCAGCAAGTTCCCTGTCATCCTCACACTCCCAGGCCACAAAACAGCCATCGGTAGCACAGGCATGGGATAAAAGACGGCCATACTCCGCAAACCATGCACGAGCACAGGCTCTGAATGCTGGCATTGCAAAACTCCTGTCCCTTGAAATGCTGTGATTCAGGCTGGTGGAGACAGACAGTTTCCGTAACTGAATATCATTGTCAGTCCCACAATACAATGTGCCAAGCCGATTTAATTTCAGCAGGCAAGCCGTCCCTGGTCTGCAAAAGCATGTTGAGGGAAAAATTAAACATGCGCTACTAAAAGCCCTCAGTAGCAAGGTCCACCTGACCACCGATGCGTGGACCAGTACCCATTGTTATGATCTGCTACAACCAGTAAGGAAAGAAGGGAATTCTGTCCCTACAATACAACTAAGCTGAATCCCTACGATGTAACGGGGAACCTGATCCTGCGACCAGACCCGCTAAAGTCCTCATCTAGTGTGAACGAAGACCTATAGTTGCGAGGGAGTAATCCCTACAAGATCTAGGGACTGGGAGAAAAGGTGGACACCTCCTAACATAAATTGTAGCATGGATAATTAAACAGAAAAATAAATACTTTGTGATCCTAACATCAAGCAAAACTGACAGATTAAGGCACCTAAGCACCCGGCTAGCTTAACAGTAGATAATACAATGAAGTCAAGCAAAGCCAGAAGGGCGGAGCCAGACTAAATAGGGAAAAAAGGTCATGTGACCAGCAAACTGAAACAAAACCTAACAAGAGGGTTCTAACACCCATGGCCAGGGACAATACCTTTCCCTCACTGCCCATTGGGTCAATGTTGTGCAGCCGGGTACTGATCTTGCGAGTGGCGCTGTACGTGTTCTGCCAACTCCAAGGATTGCAGGAATCAAGTCTGTACACATTGATTCCTCCTCCTACTCCAGTTCCTCAGAATCATCGCTGCAGGAGTCGTCACGGTCTACCTCCACATGGACCCGTGAACGTTTACCTGTTGCGACCGATATGAGCAAAGCCGTGTCCAAATGTCAACAGGCCGTCCTGAAATTAATTTCCATGGGGAATCTTAGCCACACAGTGCAGGAGCTCTGTAATGCCATAAAGCAGGAGAGCGACGTGTGGTTTTGGAAGAGAATCTACAGGCAGGCTTGGTAGTGTGTGACAATGGCCGAAATCTGGTGTCAGCTCTGGGCCTTGGCAACCTCACTCACATACCATGTCTGTCATATGTGCTCAACTTGGTCGTGCAGAGTTTTTTGAGGGACTATCCGGATCTTGATGCACTGCTGCACAAGGTCCGCCTAGAGTGCGCTCACTTGCGACGTTCCAGCATGGCCAGATCGCTGATTGCAGCTCTGCAATGCAGATTTCACCTTCATGAACATCGCATCATATGTGACGTACCCACCAGGTGGAATTCCTCGTTACATATGTTGGAGCGGTTGTGTGAGCAGCAGCCAACAGTAACGGAGTATCAGCTGCATCAGGCGCAGTCAACTCGCAATTTGCGCCGTTCACACTTCACCACTACTGAGTGGGCCTCTATAATAAGAATAATAATATTATTTATTTATATAGCGCCATAATATTCCGCAGTGCTTTACAGTTTAACAGTTTCAAAACACAAGTCATAAGTAACAACGTTAACAATACAATAATTAAAGCAAAATCAGCCGCCCCTGCTGGTGAAAGCTTACAATCTACAATGAGGTGGGGGAGATACAAAGTACAGGTGTTTATATACAATGGTGTTTTTACAATGATGGTCCAGCCATTTTAAGGGAGTGAGGGATGCATGGAGATAGTGAATGGGCTACACACACAGAATTACACATAGAATGACTTTGATTAGTGAATGTGATAGGCCACTGTGAACAAATGTGTTTTGAGGGAGCGCCTGAAACCATCCAAATTGCGGATAGTCCTAATTTCTTGGGGTAGAGCATTCCAGAGGATTGGCGCAGCGCGGGAGAAGTCTTGGAGTTGGGAGTGGGAGGTACGGATTAGTGCAGAGGTTAGTCGAAGGTCGTTTGCAGAGTGCAGCAGTCGGTTAGGCCGATAAATATAAATAAGGGAGGAGATGTAGGGGGGTGCTGCGCTGTGGAGAGCTTTGTTGGTGAGAACCAGTAATTAGAATTGGATCCTATAATGAATGGGCAGCCACTGCCAGTGTAATGAGTGGCGAATAACTCTATGAAGGATATCTGCCACGTTTTGCGTGCGTTTGATGAGTCAACGCGGATGGCGAGTGCAGATGATGCACTAGTCAGCCTGACTGTCCCCCTTATCTGCCTGCTTCAAAAAACACTGCAAGCACTAAGGCATGAGGTTTTGGAAGAGGTGGAGGATGAGGAGTCACAAATTCCATCACCTTCTGGACAGTCAGCGCAACGTGGTTCCTCACAAAGGGCTGGAGGACTTTCAAAGTACCATGCTGTATCAACAATTGAACCTCCAGAGTCGCTGTCTATATTTTCATAACCATTACAAACTTTTAATGTATTTACAAAGCACATAATGTACATTTTTTGTCTATCCTTTTGTAATGCTATTGTGTTTCCATAAACTGATGTTACAGAATTATGATACAAAGTTTTTAAATTTTGAGTTTTAAATTTTGTAAATTTATATGTATTTGAAGGACTTTGTGAGGAGGATGAGGAGGAGTCAATGGAGGAGGAAGACATCGCTCCAGAGGGAGGTAGACAATGCTCTAGTCAGTATGTAGACCAAGGGTGGGGTGATGCACAGCAGGCAGAGATGACGCCTCTTGCAGGGGACAACGTTTCTTGGCCAGTTGGGAGTCTGCAGCACATGGTTGATTTCATGCTGCAGTGGCTGAGAAACGACCGCCGCATCGAACACATTCACACCACGTCTGATTATTGGGTGTACACCCTCCTAGACCCTCGCTACCGGGACAACTTACAAAGCCTCATCACACCGTTGAACCGGGAGCGTAAAATGCGGAAGTACCAAGACACACTGGTGCAATCCATAATGTTCTCCATTCCAGCGAGAGCGCTGCTGCTACTGCTTTACAAAGCAGCTCTGTGCGTCGAGGCAGTGGAGACAGCTCTGCAACAAGAGGGAGCACAAGCAGCGCCTCTGCACAGGGCAAGAACAGTATGTTCCAAATGTGTCGAAGTTTTGTGGCAGCGCCACCAATGTCTACACCATCCGAGACGGCTCCAGTCAGCAGGAGGCAACATTTCCGTAAGATGGTGACAGACTACATGTCTTGCCCTCTCAGTGTACTCCCAGATGGCTCTTCCCCATTCAAGTTTTGTGTCTCTAAGCTGGATACATGGCCAGAGCTTAGCCAGTATGCATTGGAGGTGCTGGCTTGCCCTGCTGCCAGTGTATTATTGGAGCGCGTCTTTACTGCTGCAGGTGGTGTACTAACAGACCGTTGCATGCGACTATCCTCCGATAATGTAGAACGGCTTACTTTTCTGAAAATGAACTAGGCATGGATCTCGCCTGAATTTGCCTGTCCGGTTTCAGATTAACTAACTGGTTGGCAACGTTTTCCATGTCTCCTGTTATGTTCATCTTTCTACCACCTGAGCTATACTCCCTGGGCTACAACACTGCCAGTTGCTGCTCAGAAGTGTCGTGTCCACAGACCAATACACAAGCTATAGTGATAGTGGGGTTCAGTAACGCCTGCTGTTCCCCTGCTGCGTGTCTGACAAAAATTAATGCTGCTAACTCCAAATTAAAGTTCAAATTAAAGTTCAAACATCTCATACTAGGCCTCAGGCTACACCCTCCTTGACCCTGGGCTCAGAAGTGTTGGATGCACAGATCAAAACAATCGATGATGTGTTTGTGGGGTTCAGTAACGCCTGCTGTTCCCCTGCTGTGTGTCCGGCAAAAATTACTGCTACCTAGCTACACATGTTGAAAAAAACATGACATGTTAAAGTGGCTAGTGCTACACATAGATATCAGGCTACACCCTTATTTCTAAGCTGTAAACAAGTGAAACGTCAAATTTAAAACCATTCAATGATTAGTGTTGGTAACAAATCTGTAACTAAATAATTGTGACATATTATGGCAGATATCCACATGTCTAACACAAATGCTAACACAAAAGCATACTTATGCTATAGGGTACTGATGGTGAACCTTCTCACTCCATAACTTTGACAAATCCAACTCACATCATGCCTCAAATGCTGCAATGTTGGAAGTGCATAATGTGGGTTGAACTTTGACAACAGCTGCAGTGCGAAGGTTATCCTTCTGTGTTCTTGGCTTTTAAATAAAAGCATACAAGTAAATATAATAATACATTGTTGATTAAGGGACATGATGTACACCTGTAATATTGTGCAAACAATGGATGTAGGACTATTCCTCTTCAACATTACTTATATTTGTGTCATTTGAAAAAATACATATTTTAGTTAAAAATTAAAAACCCATGTTCAGTAGCTGTGAAAGGCCCGTTTGTGTACTTCTATATTGTTTGCAACCAATGTATTGTATACGGATGGAAGCACGTCACTGTAATAGATTTGAATTATTTTAAATAGAATAAAGCAGCACCAATTTTAGAAAAATGACAAGGATGAGCCAGTGACAGACACTCAGCAGAGTACACGCAGCGGTGGTTGAAGAAGTAAATGGAGCGTGATCTGCATTTAAAAAAAAAAAAAAAAATACCTCACAGACTGCAGTGAACACTGAAACACAACTATTCACAATCTGTGAAAGGCTACTCCTTTGTCTACTTCTATAGTGTTTGCAACCAATGTATTGTATACGGATGGAAGCGCGTCACACTAATAGATTAGATTTATTTTAAATGGAATGTAGCAGAACCAATTGGAGATAAATGAAAAGGATGAGCCACTGAGACACGCTCAGCAGAGTACAAGCAGCAGTGCTTGAACAAGTAACTGGAGCGTGATGTGCACTCAAAAAAAAAAAAACACAGACTGCAGTGAACACTGAAACACAACTGTCCACAATCTGGGAAAGGCTACTCCTTTGTCAACTTCTATAGTGTTTGCAACCAATGTATTGTATACGGATGGAAGCGCGTCACACTAATAGATTAGATTTTAAATGGAATGGAGCAGAACCAATTGGAGATAAATGAAAAGGATGAGCCACTGAGACACGCTCAGCAGAGTACAAGCAGCAGTGCTTGAACAAGTAACTGGAGCGTGATGTGCACTCAAAAAAAAAAAAACACAGACTGCAGTGAACACTGAAACACAACTGTCCACAATCTGGGAAAGGCTACTCCTTTGTCTACTTCTATAGTGTTTGCAACCAATGTATTGTATACGGATGGAAGCGCGTCACACTAATAGATTAGATTTTTTTCAAATATAATGGAGAAGCACCAATTGGAGAAAAATGAAAAGGATGAGGCACTGAGACACGCTCAGCTTAGTACAAGCAGCAGTGCTTGAACAAGTAACTGGAGCGTGATATGCACTCAAAAATAAAAAACACAGACTGAAGTGAACACTGAAACACAACTGTCCACAATCTGTGAAAGGCTACTCCTTTGTCTACTTCTATAGTGTTTGCAACCAATGTATTGGATACGGATGGAAGCGCATCACACTATAATTTCTATTGAATGGAGCAGCTAGAATTACACTAAAGAAAAAAAAAAAGAGTCTGTGAGTGACACGTGCAGATGCCTACAGACAGCGTTGGATGCAGAGCAAACTGCAGCGTCACCTGCACTCACACACACCTTGCAGAGCTGTTAAAACAACACTGCAGGCAAAAGGAAGCTTTGCACAGCGGTTGGTGATAGCCTGCCTACAGCACAGTACACTAAATCGCAATCTCTAACTGTCCCTCAGAGTCAGCAGAGTAGCGTTCTGTCCCTATCTGAATTCACAGCACAGTGACGCTAAAATGGCGGCGGCGCCTTTTATAGTGCATTCTGACATCATTTCAGCAGCCAATCACAGCCATGCCATTAGTTAAGATGACCGCAGCATTACAGGATGTGCCCACACTTCGTAGGATTCCTCATTGGCTGACTAAAATCACATTGCCTCTCAAAGAATTATGGGAACTTCCGATTCCGGTATACGATATTGAAAAAGTATCGGAATTAAGTATCGGAATTCCGATAACGCGAATATCGGCCGATACCCGATACTTGCGGTATCGGAATGCTCAACACTACTGATTACTCTTTATAACATTCTGGAGTATATGCAAATTGCCATTAGAAAAAGTGAAGCAGTAGACTTTGTAAAAATTAATATTTGTGTCATTCTCAAAACTTTTGGCCATGACTGTATTCCCTGATCATTTTTGTAACCTACTATGACGTTTGTATTTAATATAATGTTGTAATAAAATCTTTTTTACATTTGCAATTTATACTATTCTTTGCTGTGTTATTTAATAACATATATATATATTGTGAGACAGTGAAGGGGTGCGTACTGGACGGGGTGCATATCTCGCCCAGGTTTCTTAGCTGGGGCGCATAAGGAAAATAGGTTGGCAGTACGGTGTTCACTCCATTCCCATCCGGGACAGGCTTGTAAGTTCAACCCTGAGTGAACACAGCTGCTTAATTAGACAGCCAGAAGTAGCTGCTTGGAGAGTCCAGACGGGGCTCTCAGTCTGGATCTGACTTCAGACGCCGGTGGAGTCTCATGCGAACCTCACGCTGGTAATTACAGATTATATGTGTTATTTTGGGGCCAGACTGTTAGAGTCTGGACCCGGATTGAAAGGGAAATTATCTATGTGTAGTCAGAAGCCGGAGAGGCTTAGGATTTCTGTTTATGAGTTGTTTTTATCACCTATTGTTTGCTGTGGACTTTAATAAAGCTGGTTGCGGCCAGTTTACACCAGAACTGCTGTCTGTGAATGAACTATTTCAGTGCCACTCCGTCTACCAGGACGGCGATCCCAGAGCTATATCCCCTGAAAAGCTTACAATTGGTGCTCGAATGCTGGGGCAGCACAGTGGCTAAAGACAGCAGCAAAGAAAAAGTTTGCTAGCAAAAGAAACGTCTGTTGGAGCAGTCTTAAAGAGACAGTAGCCCTAATAGACTTTGAAAAAAAAAAAAGGTGTCTGCACC
>JARQOD010000001.1:103427625-103492066 GCA_033576555.1 Oophaga sylvatica
AGCATTTGAGGCATGATGTGAGTTGGATTTGTCAAAGTTATGGAGTGAGAAGGTTCACCATCAGTACCCTATAGCATAAGTATGCTTTTGTGTTAGCATTTGTGTTAGACATGTGGATATCTGCCATAATATGTCACAATTATTTAGTTACAGATTTGTTACCAACACTAATCATTGAATGGTTTTAAATTTGACGTTTCACTTGTTTACAGCTTAGAAATAAGGGTGTAGCCTGATATCTATGTGTAGCACTAGCCACTTTAACATGTCATGTTTTTTTCAACATGTGTAGCTAGGTAGCAGTAATTTTTGCCGGACACACAGCATGGGAACAGCAGGCGTTACTGAACCCCACAAACACATCATCGATTGTTTTGATCTGTGCATCCAACACTTCTGAGCCCAGGGTCAAGGAGGGTGTAGCCTGAGGCCTAGTATGAGATGTTTGAACTTTAATTTGAACTTTAATTTGGAGTTAGCAGCATTAATTTTTGTCAGACACGCAGCAGGGGAACAGCAGGCGTTACTGAACCCCACTATCACTATAGCTTGTGTATTGGTCTGTGGACACGACACTTCTGAGCAGCAACTGGCAGTGTTGTAGCCCAGGGAGTATAGCTCAGGTGGTAGAAAGATGAACATAACAGGAGACATGGAAAACGTTGCCAACCAGTTAGTTAATCTGAAACCGGACAGGCAAATTCAGGCGAGATCCATGCCTAGTTCATTTTCAGAAAAGTAAGCTGTTCTACATTATCGGAGGATAGTCGCATGCAACGGTCTGTTAGTACACCACCTGCAGCAGTAAAGACCGCTCCGATAATACACTGGCAGCAGGGCAAGCCAGCACCTCCAATGCATACTGGCTAAGCTCTGGCCATGTATCCAGCTTAGAGACACAAAACTTGAATGGGGAAGAGCCATCTGGGAGTACACTGAGAGGGCAAGACATGTAGTCTGTCACCATCTTACGGAAATGTTGCCTCCTGCTGACTGGAGCCGTCTCGGATGGTGTAGACATTGGTGGCGCTGCCACAAAACTTCGACACATTTGGAACATACTGTTCTTGCCCTGTGCAGAGGCGCTGCTTGTGCTCCCTCTTGTTGCAGAGCTGTCTCCACTGCCTCGACGCACAGAGCTGCTTTGTAAAGCAGTAGCAGCAGCGCTCTCGGCTGGAATGGAGAACATTATGGATTGCACCAGTGTGTCTTGGTACTTCCGCATTTTACGCTCCCGGTTCAACGGTGTGATGAGGCTTTGTAAGTTGTCCCGGTAGCGAGGGTCTAGGAGGGTGTACACCCAATAATCAGACGTGGTGTGAATGTGTTCGATGCGGCGGTCGTTTCTCAGCCACTGCAGCATGAAATCAACCATGTGCTGCAGACTCCCAACTGGCCAAGAAACGTTGTCCCCTGCAAGAGGCGTCATCTCTGCCTGCTGTGCATCACCCCACCCTTGGTCTACATACTGACTAGAGCATTGTCTACCTCCCTCTGGAGCGATGTCTTCCTCCTCCATTGACTCCTCCTCATCCTCCTCACAAAGTCCTTCAAATACATATAAATTTACAAAATTTAAAACTCAAAATTTAAAAACTTTGTATCATAATTCTGTAACATCAGTTTATGGAAACACAATAGCATTACAAAAGGATAGACAAAAAATGTACATTATGTGCTTTGTAAATACATTAAAAGTTTGTAATGGTTATGAAAATATAGACAGCGACTCTGGAGGTTCAATTGTTGATACAGCATGGTACTTTGAAAGTCCTCCAGCCCTTTGTGAGGAACCACGTTGCGCTGACTGTCCAGAAGGTGATGGAATTTGTGACTCCTCATCCTCCACCTCTTCCAAAACCTCATGCCTTAGTGCTTGCAGTGTTTTTTGAAGCAGGCAGATAAGGGGGACAGTCAGGCTGACTAGTGCATCATCTGCACTCGCCATCCGCGTTGACTCATCAAACGCACGCAAAACGTGGCAGATATCCTTCATAGAGTTATTCGCCACTCATTACACTGGCAGTGGCTGCCCATTCATTATAGGATCCAATTCTAATTACTGGTTCTCACCAACAAAGCTCTCCACAGCGCAGCACCCCCTACATCTCCTCCCTTATTTATATTTATCGGCCTAACCGACTGCTGCACTCTGCAAACGACCTTCGACTAACCTCTGCACTAATCCGTACCTCCCACTCCCAACTCCAAGACTTCTCCCGCGCTGCGCCAATCCTCTGGAATGCTCTACCCCAAGAAATTAGGACTATCCGCAATTTGGATGGTTTCAGGCGCTCCCTCAAAACACATTTGTTCACAGTGGCCTATCACATTCACTAATCAAAGTCATTCTATGTGTAATTCTGTGTGTGTAGCCCATTCACTATCTCCATGCATCCCTCACTCCCTTAAAATGGCTGGACCATCATTGTAAAAACACCATTGTATATAAACACCTGTACTTTGTATCTCCCCCACCTCATTGTAGATTGTAAGCTTTCACCAGCAGGGGCGGCTGATTTTGCTTTAATTATTGTATTGTTAACGTTGTTACTTATGACTTGTGTTTTGAAACTGTTAAACTGTAAAGCACTGCGGAATATTATGGCGCTATATAAATAAATAATATTATTATTCTTATTATAGAGGCCCACTCAGTAGTGGTGAAGTGTGAACGGCGCAAATTGCGAGTTGACTGCGCCTGATGCAGCTGATACTCCATTACTGTTGGCTGCTGCTCACACAACCGCTCCAACATATGTAACGAGGAATTCCACCTGGTGGGTACGTCACATATGATGCGATGTTCATGAAGGTGAAATCTGCGTTGCAGAGCTGCAATCAGCGATCTGGCCATGCTGGAACGTCGCAAGTGAGCGCACTCTAGGCGGACCTTGTGCAGCAGTGCATCAAGATCCGGATAGTCCCTCAAAAAACTCTGCACGACCAAGTTGAGCACATATGACAGACATGGTATGTGAGTGAGGTTGCCAAGGCCCAGAGCTGACACCAGATTTCGGCCATTGTCACACACTACCAAGCCTGCCTGTAGATTCTCTTCCAAAAACCACACGTCGCTCTCCTGCTTTATGGCATTACAGAGCTCCTGCGCTGTGTGGCTAAGATTCCCCATGGAAATTAATTTCAGGACGGCCTGTTGACATTTGGACACGGCTGTGCTCATATCGGTCGCAACAGGTAAACGTTCACGGGTCCATGTGGAGGTAGACCGTGACGGCTCCTGCAGCGATGATTCTGAGGAACTGGAGTAGGAGGAGGAATCAATGTGTACAGACTTGATTCCTGCAATCCTTGGAGTTGGCAGAACACGTACAGCGCCACTCGCAAGATCAGTACCCGGCTGCACAACATTGACCCAATGGGCAGTGAGGGAAAGGTATTGTCCCTGGCCATGGGTGTTAGAACCCTCTTGTTAGGTTTTGTTTCAGTTTGCTGGTCACATGACCTTTTTTCCCTATTTAGTCTGGCTCCGCCCTTCTGGCTTTGCTTGACTTCATTGTATTATCTACTGTTAAGCTAGCCGGGTGCTTAGGTGCCTTAATCTGTCAGTTTTGCTTGATGTTAGGATCACAAAGTATTTATTTTTCTGTTTAATTATCCATGCTACAATTTATGTTAGGAGGTGTCCACCTTTTCTCCCAGTCCCTAGATCTTGTAGGGATTACTCCCTCGCAACTATAGGTCTTCGTTCACACTAGATGAGGACTTTAGCGGGTCTGGTTGCAGGATCAGGTTCCCCGTTACATCGTAGGGATTCAGCTTAGTTGTATTGTAGGGACAGAATTCCCTTCTTTCCTTACTGGTTGTAGCAGATCATAACAATGGGTACTGGTCCACGCATCGGTGGTCAGGTGGACCTTGCTACTGAGGGCTTTTAGTAGCGCATGTTTAATTTTTCCCTCAACATGCTTTTGCAGACCAGGGACGGCTTGCCTGCTGAAATTAAATCGGCTTGGCACATTGTATTGTGGGACTGACAATGATATTCAGTTACGGAAACTGTCTGTCTCCACCAGCCTGAATCACAGCATTTCAAGGGACAGGAGTTTTGCAATGCCAGCATTCAGAGCCTGTGCTCGTGCATGGTTTGCGGAGTATGGCCGTCTTTTATCCCATGCCTGTGCTACCGATGGCTGTTTTGTGGCCTGGGAGTGTGAGGATGACAGGGAACTTGCTGCTGTGTGTGGAATAACAGTTTGTCTCTGGACAACAGTGGCCGAGGTTCTTCCATGGCGATCCTGTGAGGAAGCAGAACCAGCTGTGTGTGAGCTCGATGAAGAGGCTTCAACACAACCTGAAGATGTAGGTGCTGCTGTAGGTTGGCCTACATCTCCAGTGTGTCTTTGTAACTCAACTACGTGCTTTGTCCGCACATGTTTCCACATATTTGTGGTATTGAGGTGACTGACACTTTTAGCTATTTTTAATTTTTGATTACACAGCTTGCATTTCACATAGCAAATATCATGTGCAAGTGTGTGAAAAAAGGACCACGCAGTGCAAGTCCTGGAGCGCACGTTTTGACTTTTGGAAGACAACTGCTCCGAACAGGTGCCAAACTGGAGGCTACAGGCAACCGAGTCTGCAGCCTAACTCTCCCTCCTGTTTGTACCGTTGGGGCAATGTCTTCCTCTATCTTCCTTCTATCACTAACCATTTCTCTAGGCCTCTCCCAGCTTTCAACCAAAGTACTGGTTCTCAGCCACAAAGCTATCCACAGTGCAGCACCCCTCCTACATCTCCTCCCTCATTTCTATCTATCGGCCTAACCGACTGCTGCGCTCTGCAAACGACTTTCGACTAACCTCTGCACTAATACGTACCTCCCACTCCCGACTCCAAGACTTCTCCTGCTCTACGCCAATCCTCTGGAATGCTGTACCCCAAGAAATTAGGACTATCCACAATTTGCATGGTTTCAGGCGCTCCCTCAAAACACATTTGTTCAGAGCGGCCTATCACATTCACTAATCAAAGTCATTCTATGTATTCTGTGTAACTGTGTGTGTGTCTCTAGCCCATTCACTATCTCCATCCCTCAGTCCCTTAAGATGGCTGGAACATCATTGTAAATGCACCATTGTATATAAACACCTATACTTTGTATCTCCCCCATCTCATTGTACATTGTAAGCTGTCACGAGCAGGGGCGACTTATTTAGCTTAAATTATTGTATTGTTAACGTTGTTACTTATGACTTGTGTTCTGAAACTGCTAAACTGTAAAGCGCTGCGGAATATGATGGCGCTATATAAATAAATATTATTATTATTCCTCTGAGCTGCTCCCACCACCTTCCTGTTCCTCATGCCATGTTGGGTCTTGGACCTCATCATCTCCACTACCCTCTTCCAACACCTGCTGTTGGGTGGTCTGGCCAGCACCATGCTCAACAGAAACTGGCACCTGGGTCTCATCATCATCAGATGCGTTCTGCGGTGTGCTGACCATCGGCACTGTCTCACCCGCCTCTTCAGATTCAGAGAGACACAGCTGTTGCGCATCACTGCATACTCCCTCTTCACATTACAGAATGCTGCTTGGCTGGGCCCCTGTTTGCAAGCCAATAGATTCTGAGAACAGAAGCAGACACTCAGCTGGCTCCTGTACAGAACTCTCTGACTGCCTGGGCAATTTGCCAGGCGGTGAAGAGACAGATGGTTGCCCAACAGTGCTGTGGTCCTGAGAGGAGGTGGAAGCAATTGAAGTCGATGCATTGGCTGACATCCAAACAACAACGGCTTCAATTTGTTCTTCCCGCAGCAGGGGGGTACTCCGAGCTCCTACAAAAGTGCGCATAAAGGAACGCTCACGGGGAAAACTGGTGGATGCTGTGTCACTGGGGGCCGCAGCAGCCACAGAATCCCCACGTCCTCTCCCGAAGAAACTCCACGACCACGTGCCTTACTCCCTGCCTTCTTCATCTTGGTAGATTGATAAAGAAAGTCTGAAAAGTTATAAGGTCTAAGTGTGGTTATTCCGCAGAGACTGCAGTGAACACTGCACACAACTGTTCACTACCCAATGCGTCTCAGCAGGAAGGCAGTCTGTGCGTCAAAACAAAGGCACAAGCATACATCCATGTACCCTGTTTATAAAGCTATATAAAAAAAATTATGTAGTAGTGACGCACACTTTATTGAGGTACAGTATTACATCGCCATTCACCATCTGTGGCTATGCAGTCTCATCTATATATACCTTATCTATCTGTTGTCATGCTTCCAAGTCGACAGTCAGCCATAAATAGCAATTTTCACTATGCACTATGCACTTTTTAAAGGTTATGTTTGTTAATAAAAATGATTATTGCCACATATTATGAGTATTACATGATGGAAATTGTATAATTTTGTATAAAATATTTAGTGACATTATTCAGCAAATGGAACATTTTAGTAATATCACAGATAACTTGTAATGCTGATGATGTTTTGAAGTCAGACATTCATTGTCTATACAATAAAAATGGTGTACATACTGTTACTTATCCATCATTAATGGATTCAGATATGTACTTGTATGCTTTTATGTACAACCGTATAGCAGATTCCTTAACTAATTTATTTTGTGGTTTGCATTGCTGTTCAACATGTTAATGTATGTGTTTATGTTTGTCAATTCTTTATTTATCTAGATATTAGTTTAAATGAAATCATCATCTTATGGTAGTAAAGGTTATCTTTCTCTTGTTTGAAGTATAGACATTTAAAATTGACAGGTAACAAGGAAATTACTTGATCTAGTATTTAAACATCCTCCTTGACCCTGGGCTCCAACACCGCCAGTTGTTGCTCGGAAGTGCTGTTAGCACAGTCAACACTTGCTCCTGTGTTACTGGGGTTCAGTAACGTCAGCTGGTCCTCGGTTGTGCCATTGGCTCTTTTCCTTCTGCTGCCCCTCCGGGTTCCAGTACCGTCAGCTGGTTCTCCGCAGTGCCTTTGGCCTAGGTGCCTCCATATCGGTATCCGAGTTCCAGCAACGTCTGCTGGTCCTTGGTAGTGCTTTGGAGCACAGGTACCTCCTGCTTAGTAACCGTGTCCCAGTAACGTCAGCTGGTCCTCGGTTGTGCCATTGGCTCTTTTCCTTCTGCTGCCCCTCCGGGTTCCAGTACCGTCAGCTGGTTCTCCACAGTGCCTTTGGCCTAGGTGCCTCCATCTCGGTATCCGAGTTCCAGCAACGTCTGCTGGTCCTTGGTAGTGCTTTGGAGCACAGGTACCTCCTGCTTAGTAACCGTGTCCCAGTAACATCAGCTGGTACAAGATTGTGCTACAAATACAAGATACGGAACAAGAGACACAAGAACAATAAGCAGAAGATCTAAAAGCAGAAGAACATGAAGTATAAGACCAAAATGAAGAGCAAAATATATGCTCTAAATTCTAAGCAGAAGAAGACTAAGCAGTGTATGGGGGTGAGTCCGTTCCTCCTCGTGGTGCCCCTGGAAAATGCCTGCTGCTGCAGGCTAAACTGAACACGGACAAATACTGTTGTAATTTAAATCTTTTGTGACAGCAAGAACGGAAGGATGAAAAATTCATACTTTGACAGATTACAAGTACAGGATTCTCTGTCACAAATAAGAATATGATGAAGAAGATGAAGCAGAATATGAATAAGAATAATAGTTTAATAAGAAGAATATGAGTAATGTTAACAAAGATGAATAGCAAGAAGTTTAAGAAGAAGATAAAGAAGGTGAAGATGAAGAATAATTTGATGAAAAAGATGATGCTGCAGAAGATTATGAAGGAGAAAGTGTGTGAAAAGTTAAAAAGGTGAAGATGAAGAGCATGGAAGTTGTGTAATATACATATTTGCCAAAATAGAAAAAACGTTAACAACATTGTCAATTTCTTCGTCAATCCGAACATCTTTAAAAAAAAAATATTTATGCTATTCCATTTGATTGGGTTAAACATCTATGCCTTTAATGTCTCCTCAACCTTCCCCAATACATTCTACATTACTCTTTCTTGTTTTCCTTCATGTACAATTAACCAACAAGGCAAGAATGGGGTTTTTTTAATTTCGATATTTTGTTCCCATAGACTTACATGGGACTTCCGGTATCGGTATCGGGTATCGCCGATATTTTAATGTTACCGGCGATACCATTCCGATTCCGATACTTTTGGATATCGGAAAGTATCGCTCAACTCTAGTAGTGAGTTTTCCTGCAATGGAAGTCTTCAAACAGAGGCTGGACAGACATCTGTCTGAGATGGTTTAATGAATTCTGCATTGAGCAGGGGGTTGTACACGATGACCCTGGAGGTCCCTTCCAACTCTAACGTTCTATGTTTCTATGATTCTAGGTCCTTTTGGTGGCAGAGTGCTCAAAAACATGTGGATGGGCATGTCTATAAGTGCAGGATTTGTGCTAGATCTAAAGCCTTTCACCTGGCCCATGCAGGGTTTCTTCTGCTTAAAGATGTTCCAACTTGACCTTGAACCCACTTGTGTATGGATTTTGTGACGAATTTGCCTAATACCGGTGGTAATACTGTGGTGTGGGTGGAGGTTGACTATTTTAGGAAGATGGCTCACTTAGTTCCTCTACCAATACTGACTACGGCTAAGGGTTTAGCTACTTTGTTTATCTCACATGTCAATAAACTACATAGTGTTCCTAAAAACATTATCTCTGATAGAGGGGCTCAGTTTGAAATCCAGACGTGTCAGATGGCGACTTCAGTTTCTCGTTAAGTGGAAGGGTTTCAGTCAGGAGGATAACTCCTGGGTGGGAGTTGTATCTGTGGCGTCATCTGTTGGGGATTTCAGTGGTCCATACTTGAAAGGAGGTGCTGTCATGCTTCTGGATTAGAACCCTTGATTCTGTGTTCTGTGGTTGGCTTTCCGCTAAGTCACAACTGAAACACATTTTCTTTGGGTGTTTTAGTTCTGTTATCTTTGTTTCTGTTGATTTTGGGTAACAGGTGTTTTTCATTTATTCTGTTTGCCTGTCCTATCACCTTTTGGGTGAAGCTTTAAATATCTTCCACTATTGGTGTTTCCTGCTGGTAATAGACTTTGTTGGATTCATTCACTTTGCTGTTGTGGTATCCCGGTACCCGTTCTTCTGCTGCTGAATGAGACAGTTGTCGTGTGGCAGTAGATTTGCTCCAATGTGTCAGAAATAGTTTGGTCACTGTGAGTTAGGACTCGGAGATGTAATACATTGCATTGTATAGCAATGATTCATATATGTGCTTTGCTGCCATCTACTGGAAAAAGTGTGTAAATGAAAGTTAAGTGATTATACTCCTCACAACAAGC
This sequence comes from Oophaga sylvatica, assembly GCA_033576555.1. Lineage (NCBI taxonomy): Eukaryota > Metazoa > Chordata > Amphibia > Anura > Dendrobatidae > Oophaga > Oophaga sylvatica. The sequence goes on from JARQOD010000001.1 coordinate 103,436,927, forward strand.
TGCCATAGAAACATCTAGAAGAGCCTCCCTGCTCAGGGCTTGCACACTTCCTGAGGAAACTTTCAGTTCTGTGCGGTTCAAGCTGCCAGAGGAACCAGACACTCCTGCTCCCAGCATAATTTTCCATGCAAGTCCACACTGAGGGGACATCTTTCTCCATATAATCTCCTCCACAAAGGAGTGAAGCCTCATCCAGTCAGGAGAAATAAAGCTGGACCAGATCCCTGTGGCTGCAAAGCCACCCACTTTGTTTAACCCCTGTGAAAGGGAATGAAAGGCTCAAAACTGTGAGTACTTCCACACTTTAGTGTGTGTCCACTGAGAGCCAATGTGTGAAGGTCACTCCATCAGTGTATTATTTCTTGGACTGCGCATAGCACTTCCTCTAATAGCAAGTGAAAAGAACTCTGCTCCAGCTGCCCTGAGAGGCCATAACCTTCGCTTGTCTCATGAGGAGAGAACCATTACTTATTATGAGAGAATGAGCGAAGGCAATGTATTTCAATCTGAATGTAAATAATCTAGGTAGCTGATTGAAGAATTAAAACTTAACTTTTATTAAACAAAATAGTAAAGTGCTAGAAGTGAAAGTGCTTGTGCCAAACCAAACAAAAATCGTGATGTTAAAATAAAAACACAATGGTTATCATAGCCAATTTTGCTTGGACCAAAATGAGTTGGGTGCCTTGTATGACTTCCCATTGACTATATTGCTAAGTCAGTATTAACTGAAGGGTTAAATCATATCAAGATTAGGTATCCTCAAGTAGAAATGTCTCTTATGCTTTACCACCTATCCTATAGTGGAGTGGATATTCTACTTGTAAAGAGGTATATAATAAATTCTACTGTTATTACACCGCAAAACTCTGTGCTCTCAGATAGGGAATAATGTCACAAAACATCTCTTATGTGCAAAGAAAATTCCTTTTGAGAGCATGTCCATATTTAAAGCATACATTTTATATACTGTACTTGGTGCTAATGGTATTTAGATAGTATGTCCCTTATTGACTGGAGCCATTTTCAAATGTGTCTCCTTATTTAATATAATATTCCACATGCCTCAATTGCAGAAGAAAACAATACCATCAGGGGAGCACAGGGTGGTACCAATACCCTGCATTCCTACCCCCACTGTGGGTTTTATGCCACTCCCTATTGGGAGACCTTCTGGGGCTCAGACCACCTGACATGAAACATAGTACAGGATGGATCTCCCCCAGGCATAGACAGACAACTATGTCCACAACACTACGCTGCAGATGAGTATTACAGTGGCATAAAACCCACAGTGGGGGTAGGAATGCAGGGTATTGGTACCACCCTGTGCTCCCCTGATGGTATTGATTTCTTCTGCAATTGAGGCATGTGGAATCTAATATATAAAGCTGAATGTATGTATGTGTGTATGTATGTGGGTATGTTTGTCCGGGATTGGAATCCGCACCGTCGCACTTACGGGCATGAAATTTTGCACACCCGCACGTCTCGACCCCGAAAGCATCCTAGGCTATGTTTTGAATCGAAATTTTAACCCCGCGCGTTCCAAATCGCCAAACAATTTTGGCCCTATCTACATAATGGGGAGAAAGCTGAATGCTTGTGTGTATGTCCGGCATAGGAATCTGCATTTACGGGCATGAAATTTTGCACACCCGCACGTCTCGACCCCGGGAGCGTCATAGGCTAGGTTTTGAGTCGAAATTTTAACCCCGCGTATTCCAAATCGGCAAATAATTTTGGCCCGGGATAGGAATCTGCACTGTTGTACTTACGGGCATGAAATTTTGCATGCCCGCACATCTCAACCCCAGGAGCATCATAGGCTATGTGTTGAATGGAAATTTTAACCCCCGCACGTTCCAAATCGCCAAACAATTTTGGCCCTATCTACATAATGGGGAGAAAGCTGAATGCTTGTGTGTATGTCCGGCGTAGGAATCTGCATTTACGGGCATGAAATTTTGCACACCCGCACGTCTCGACCCCGGGAGCGTCATAGGCTAGGTTTTGAGTCGAAATTTTAACCCCGCGCATTCCAAATCGGCAAATAATTTTGGCCCGGGATAGGAATCTGCACCGTTGTACTTACGGGCATGAAATTTTGCATGCCCGCACATCTCAACCCCAGGAGCATCATAGGCTATGTGTTGAATGGAAATTTTAACCCCGCACGTTTTGGTGTGTGATTTTTATGTGCAGAATAAATTTTTGTTAACATAGTCTATTTTGTTACAGCTAACAGCAGTTATTAATTAACCCGGGCGAAGCCGGGTACTACAGCTAGTATTAAATAAGGAGACACATTTGAAAATGGCTCCAGTCAATAAGGGACATACTATCTAAATACCATTAGCACCAAGATATATAAAATGTATGCTTTAAATATGGACATGCTCTCAAAATGAATTTTCTTTGCACATAAGAGATGTTTTGTGACATTATTCCCTATCTGAGAGCACAGAGTTTTGCGGTGTAATAACAGTAGAATTTATTATATACCTCTTTACAAGTAGAATATCCACCCCACTATAGGATAGGTGGTAAAGCATAAGAGACATTTCTACTTGAGGATACCTAATCTTGATATGATTTAACCCTTCAGTTAATACTGACTTAGCAATATAGTCAATGGGAAGTCATACAAGGCACCCAACTCATTTTGGTCCAAGCAAAATTGGCTATGATAACCATTGTGTTTTTATTTTAACATCACGATTTTTGTTTGGTTTGGCACAAGCACTTTCACTTCTAGCACTTTACTATTTTGTTTAATAAAAGTTAAGTTTTCATTCTTCAATCAGCTACCTAGATTATTATGAGAGAACCATTATTATGCACAATATACTGTGTACTTTGCCTTTAAGAGAGAGTCTGTACCCCACTACCTCTTTCAGTAAAATTGTTATGTTTACAAGTCCACCTGCGTGTCTTGCAGCTTACAATTACACAAACATCACAGGCGCTCCAAATCCTGCACCCAGACACCACCGCTACAGGAATGCCCCCACACCATCCACAAGTGCCACCTCCCGCTATTGACAATTGTTGTGGACACTAGGGTAGTGTTGAGGAGCCCAGCGACTCATTTCAGCTACCGTGACATCATTATATGCTACCAGTGGGACTACATACCCTAGCTTGCCCTTCTGCAAAATATGGCGCCTCCCCAGTGGTCCACCACACTGTAGTTTGTGTTGGTTGCAATTGTGTTTCGTGTGATTTTTCTATTCCTTAGGGAACTGTTATTCTAGCGATCCTAGGAGCTGCTAAGGACATTCTAGATAAACCACAGTCGAGTCGGGGCGCCATTGTGTTATCTTCAGAGGCCAACCTCTGCAGTCAGGCAGGCACAGACCAGGGTCAGAGAAAGGCTTTTTTTAGTCTGAATAGGGACCTGTCAGATTCAGTTATTTGTATCCCTGGTTTGTTACCCATATGAATATGCTTTTACAGACATAAGAGCATCAATTCTTCTGTATTGTTTCTTTATCGTCCAGCTTTCGCTTCCATATGTTACTACAGAAAAGACCAGACTATGTACCAGCCATGTCTTTGTTGCCAGTGAAATGTTCCTCAGTGTGAAGACCTTGTCCAGTGACTTCATTGTTCATTTTCCCATACCTATTCTCCTACTGACTTCTGGTGTAGTTGCTGCATCTTGAGTGATCATTGATTCGAGTAGATTGCAGTCCTTTAAATCTTCTTGTTAGTCACTGCCATCTTAAATGTCTCCTGCTTGTACCTGGCAGCATTTTTCAAGAAAACAATTATTTTATACAGGTCAATGCTCCATCGCAGCATCGGAGTCTCCACTGCTAGACTGCCACTTAAGGCCTTTAACCCCTTTCTACCATATGACGTACTATCCCGTCCATGTGCCCTGGGACTTAATTCCCAAGGATGGGATAGTACGTCATAGTCGATCGGCCGCGCTCACGGGGAGCACGGCCGATCGCGGCCGGGTGTCAGCTGATTTTCACAGCTGACACCTGGCACTAAGTGCCAGGAGCGGTCATGGACTGTTCCCAGCACTTTAACCCCCGGAACACTGCGATCAAAGATGATCGCAGCGTTCCGGCGGCTGCAGAGGGGCTGACAGCCCCTCTGCTTTTGGATCGGAGACCCGTGGCATGCCACGCGGTTCCAATCGTTCCCATGGAGATCCGGATGTCATCACGATGACATCGGGGTCTCCAGGTCAAAGAGACTTCCTGACATGAGCAGAGGTACGTGTGTAAAGGATTGGCCGAGGGGTTAACTTACTGGGAGCTGCTGCATTCTTTACTCCTTTTATCTCTATTCTTCTGGGGTGTTCTTCTCCCGTGACCTTCCACTGGACTACTACTACGTAAACCCACAGACTTTGGGCTCACGCTACCACGGTGAATCCTTCACCGGCTGTTCAGGGGTTGCTGGTCTCCTCAAACTTCTTCTCTATGCCCAGGGCCTAGGAACGTGAACGTCCTCACACTAGCAAGGTCCACCCCCGACTGACTTCCGCTTGGAAGAAATCTTCCCGACAGATTCCCGCTTGGAGGCAATCTTTCCCTGGCAAAGTGCCCTCCTCTAGTGACCCCAAGGATGCACTACCTATAACTATACCCCCACATATTAGACATAACACTAGACAATGACATCAAACAATACATACAAGGCATACATAACATAGTAACATAGTTATTAAGGTTGAAGGAAGACTTTAAGTCCATCTAGTTCAACCCATATCCTATCCTAACCTGCCCTAACATGTTGATCCAGAGGAAGGCAAAAAAAAACCCAAGTGGCAAACAGTAAGCTTCACATTGGGGAAGAAAATTCCTTCCCGACTCCACATACGGCAATCAGACTAGCTCCCTGGATCAATGCAATATCTAGGAAACTAGTGAGTATAGCCTGTAATATTATACTTTTCAAGAAAGGCATCCAGTCCCTTCTTAAATTTTAGTAGGGAATCACTCATTACAACATTAGACGTCAGAGAGTTCCATAGTCTCCCTGCTCTTACAGTAAAGAATCTGCGTCTGTGATTATGGCTAAACCTTCTTTCCTCCAGACGTAGAGGATGCCCCCTTGCCCCCGTCACAGGTCTAAGAGTAAAAAGATCATTAGAAAGGTCTTTGTACTGTCCCCTCATATATTTATACATTGTAATAAGATCACCCCTAAGCCTATATACACACATAAAGAGAATGCAGCACTTCAAGGGTTAATACTCTTGACCTCCTTACATTCCCCCTTCCTTTAACTATTGCCGTCCCGGCAATAGGGGACATTAAAATATGCATATCAATATTTACTGAAACATATATCAAAACATTAAACATTTTTCTTTAATAAGGTAGAATCATAAAAAAAAAAAAAAAATGTCCTGTTCTCCCCCTTCCTTTGAGGAAAGCAGGGGTTAAAATAAAAACAACAAAAACTTTTAGTAAGCTTCCACTTTAAAGCACCATGCTGCGCAGATTCTGTGGCTTCTTCTGCCTGCAGGAGACGCGGAACAGTCTCTAAACATTGTGCGACATTGTGCAACGGGCACTGTCTCTCTTACTTCTGCGCAGGGATGCAGGGCTCCGTTGTTGTTTATGCGGTGGGCTTCTCACGCGCTTCCCCTCCAGAACTTCTGCCTCCCTGCACTCACAAAAGAACAGCCACCACAAAGTAGCCCCGAGGGCAGTACTACTTGTAGAAAGAGACCCAGTCTCCTTCCTTCAGGGATTATCCATGTTTAATAGATGGCGCCTTTACATAAATCTTGTTTCGGGTGCCCTCCTCCTTAATGAACCCGTAACCTTGCTCCAAGTTAATATAAACCAATTGGCCATAAGAACGGAGAACTGGCATCGCTGCTTCACCCTTCTGATGCAGGAGCGCCCATATCTCCCGCTCCCTAGCCTTCTTTTCCTCGATGATTTCGGTGATCCAAACGGAACTTTAAATGGCAGACAGGGAAGCGGCAGTGTCAGGAGAAGCTGAGGAGGGGCAGGGAAGTTCGACTGCGAGGACCCTGTATTTCACGTCACCACTATGGTATGTCGGGGGAATCACAGGATCCTCCACCAACTGGGATGGAATAGCACTCACCCCGCTGGCCTCCGCTGCTCCGCCCGGGCCATCCCTCAACTCCTCGTCTGCCGGCTCCAAGGCCTCTTCTTTATCCCCAGCACCAAACTCAGGGGTGCACGGGAGTTCTTCCTCCTGCCGTCCGGCAGACTCAGCGTCCAGGCTGCTGACTCCTCCTGGGGAGGAGGTGACGGTTCATCCTGGGGATTTGTCAGTTCGTCCAAGACAGCAAGCAAACATTCCTCCGCATTGTGGATGGGCTCTGGCTTTACAGGCTCGACCATCACAGGCTCCATCTCTCACTGAAAACCCCCTCCTCGAGCGAGAGCCAGGTCCCGCTGCATCTCTTCTCAATTCCAGGTGATACACCTGTCCTCCCTTTCTCTGCGCCATCGCCACTCCGTTCGTCCGACTCCCTTGAAACTGCACCGGTAGATCGTGTCCATGACTCAGGATGTCAATGACTTCGGTCCACGACACTTAGAGCATTCTGCAGGGCCGCTCCCGTTCCAGGGAGGGGCTCTCGTCGGCCTCTCCACCCATTTTCCAGCATTAGGTGGGAAGGAGCGTATGTCCATCTCTACATTCTCCTCCTCACAGGGGTGGCCCCGACATGGTTGACAGTTCTCTCTTGGCGTTCTGCTTTATTTTCCTCCTGACTCAGCACATCTAAGACACCATAAGCACATCTTATACGATACCAGCAATACATTTTCCACAGCTCCGCTTCTTCTCCTCTGCTACACCAGAATGGACCACAAAGTATTGACGGGACGAGGAGCCCGGTGAAAACGGCACTTCGATCTCTTCCCCTGGAGACACTTCAATCCAGTATAGAAAAACACATCTACTAGGTCGTCCACCCCTCTCTGGTAATCCTGCCCGGAAACTTGCTGGTGGCCCACTCGCTGCTATGCTCATGCACGACCTCTTTTGCTGAACGTTCCCACAGTGGATCTTCTACTGAACTACTGCTATGTAAACCCACATACTTTGGACCCACGCTACCACGGTGAATCCTTCATCGGCTGTTCAGGGGTTGTTGGTCCCCTCACACTTCTTCTCTATGCCCAGGGCCCAGGCACGTGGACGTCCTCACACTAAGAAGGTCCACCCCTGACTGACTTCCGCTTGGAGGAAATCTTCCCGACAGATTCCCGCTTGGAGGCAATCTTTCCCTGGCAAAAAGTCCCTAACCATTTGTCCCTATTGGACTGGATGTGCTCAATGCCCCATCTAGTGTCCAACCCAAATACTGCATTGACATATTTTTATAACTCCCTAACTGGATCTCTAACAAGAATGCACTATCTACCTATAACTATACCCCCACATATTAGACATAACATTAGACAATGACATCATACAATACATACAAGGCATACATTTACACACATAAAGAGAATGCAGCATTTCAAGGGTTAATACTCTTGACCTCCTTAAACGTGCACAGAAGCTGCAGCGCTGGCAGCTTCATCTGCATGCTATAGAAGCAATCAGCCTGCAGAAAATGAGTGTCCCATAGTGGGGCAATGTGTAAAAATAAGAATTGAATAAAAAAAATTATAATAAAAAATCAATATTTATTATATCAATAAATAAATATTTTAGTGAAAAAAATCTAAACAATAAAAGTACACATATTTGGTATTCCCGTGTCTGTAACGATCCGCCCTATAAAACTGTCCCACTAGTTAACCCCTTTAGTGAACACAATATAAAAAAAGGCAAAAAAAATGCTTTATCATCATACTGCCGAACAAAAAGTGGAATAACACGCGATCAAAAAGACGGATATAAATAAGCATGGTACCACTGAAAACATCATCTTGTCCCACAAAAAAACAAGCCCTCATAGAGCATCATCAGTGAAAAAAAAAAAGTTATAGCTCGCAGAATAAAGCGATGCAAAAAATAATTATTTTTTTATATAAAATAGTTTTCATTGTATAAAAGCGCCAAAACATAAAAAAATGATATAAATGAGGTATCACTGTAATCGTACTGACCCGACAAATAAAACTGCCTTATCAATTTTACCACATGCGGAACGGTATAAACGCCCCCCCAATAGAAATTCATGAATTGCTGTTTTTTGTTCATTCTGCCTCCCAAAAACCAGAATAAAAAGTGATCAAAAAATGTTATGTGCCCGAGAATGGTACCAATAAAAACATCAACTCTGTGGGCCAAAATATAAAAAATTATAGCTCTCAAATTATGGTGATGCAAAAACGTTTTTGCAATAAAAAGCATCTGCTATGCGCCCAAACAGAGGTTTACCCCCACATATGGGGTATCGGCGTACTCGAGACAAATTGCACAACTTTTGCAGTCCAATATCTACTGTTACACTTGGTAAAATAAAAAAAATTGGATCTGAAGTAAATATTTTGTGAAAATAGTTAAATGTTCATTTTTTTTAAACATTCCAAAAATTCCTGTGAAGCACCTGAAGGGTTAATAAAATTATTGAATGTGGTTTTGAGCACCTTGAGGGGTGCCATTTTTAGAATGGTGTCACTTTTGGGTATTTTCTATCATTTAGACCCCTCAAAGTGACTTCAAATGTGATGTGGTCCCTAAAAAATACTGGTGTTGTAAAAATGAGAAATCGCTGGTCAACTTTTAACCCTCAGAACTTCCTAACAAAAAAAATTTGGGTTCCAAAATTGTGCTGATGTAAAATAGACATGTGGGAAATGTTATTTAGTAACTATTTTGTGCGATATAACTCTGATTTTAAAGCATAAAAATTCAAAGTTTTCGCCATATTTCCGTTTTTTTCATAAATAAATGCAAGTTATATCGAAGAAATTTTACCACTAACATGAAGTACAATGTGTCACGAGATAACATTCTCAGAATCGCCAAGATCCGTTGAAGCATTCCAGAGTTATAACCTCATAAAGGGACAGTGGTCAGAATTGTAAAAATTGGCCCGGGCATTAACATGCAAACAATCCTTTGGAGTAAAGGGGTTAAAGAATGAAGATCAAAGAATAATGTCTTGAATTGTTTTGTGACTTTTTGACACCAAAATTCACAACGCTTTTCAAAATGCTGCAAAAACTGCTTCAAAATATTGATGCTCTCAAAAACATACCATGGAGAGACTGGGGTTGCACCAAATTTTACGGCTTTTTAAAAAGTCGCAAATTATGAATTAGGCGAAAACGTGTGAAATGTTAAACTCTGTCCACAAAGTGGAAACAAGACAGACGAGCACATATAAAATAGACTTAAAAAAAGCTGCAAATAAAATAATGAATTGGGTGCAAACAAATAAAGGGTGAAAACAGATAAAACTAGACAAAAAACAGTTGCAAAGGCAATGATCTAGATCTGATAGGTGGTGAGTAGAGTTAACCAAAAATATTAACAGGATCGCTCTCCAGAAGACACATTAGTAGTCCTTGGTCATTGATCCACAAAACTGTAAACCTCCTACTTCCTACAAAACTCACAGAAACTTTTCTGATAACAAGATCCCTATGACATCAGTAGGGGTAGTCAGAGGGTGAAGTAGCCCAGCCAAAGACTACTGAGATGGCCACTGGAGTACAGTCATGCAAATATTTTTGATAATTGTTCTGTGTTAAAAGCAATCAAAAAGGTGAAGACTTTTTAGAGTTACTATTTATTGTTGTTATTATTATTTTTAAAGCACCATTAATTCATTGGAGCTCTACATGTGAAGAAGGTTTACATACATATAATACATATATACAGTATATAAAATACAATAAAGAAAATGGTACAGAGGGGGAGAGGACCTTGCCCTCACGGGTTTACAATATGCAGGATATTGAGGAAAGGCAGTAGGTCAGGGGTTGCAGCAGCTCCAGTGATAGTGAAGTGGCAGAGGGATTATTGTTAGCTGTAGACTTTTCAGAAGAGATGAGTTTTCAGGTTACGTCTGAAGTTTCCAAATGTGGGAGACAACGGGACAAGCTTAGGCACTGACTTCACATATCACGATCAAGCCTCTTTTTTTACTCTTATGTACAAAACGCCTTAAAGTGCTATCTCATTATTCATGTACCTTGTCTGCCAAGTGAATTACACTCCCTGCATCCACTGACCTTGGAGTACCCTTTAGCAGTACTCTGAATGAGCTGTGAAATGGTATCTGCATTGTTCATGGGGCATGATTAAGTGACTGTAATGTTAATGCGCATGGTTGTTAACACTCAGAAGAGACATCCCAACTTTCACATAACACAAAGTGAAGTTTCATTCTAACCAAAGTCAACGTATCATGATGACACAAGTGATCGATGCTATTTTTTCACAAAAACCTGGACAGAAAATGCTAATTTTTATGTGTTCTTTGTGGTTATAACATGTCACATTCCTCTAGATACCATATTCCCATTTGTGTTGATTCATTTGCAAACTAGGTAAAAACTATCGCTCCTAGAAATGTAGCTTAATAATGATTATGGCAATCAAAACTCATGTCTTTATACAGTTATACAGAACCCTACACCCAGCTCACATCTTCCTAGAAAAGTTTTTTACTCTCAACTGAGTCAAGAAGCTCATAGAACATGGGGTGACCAGAGGAAGCTGTTAAAGAGACTGTTAGGACCTATCAAAATCCAAACAAATTCGCTCATCTCTAACCATGACTAGACTTACATATTGCTACCACATAGTGACCGAATAAAACTACATACAAGGAACAATATCAGTCAAACCAAGACCTGATCTCTTATTACCACCATATAGTGACCAAAAATACCACTTACAGGGGACATAGTGACTGAATAATACCACATACAGGGATAAATACAGTCAAACCATGACGAGACCACATACTACCACCTCATAGTGACCCAATACTACAATATTGATCATTAACCCCTTCACCCCCAAGGGTGGTTTGCACGTTAATGACCGGACAATTTTTACAATTCTGACCACTGTCTCTTTATGAGGTTATAACTCCGGAACGCTTCAACGGATCTTCGCGATTCTGAGATTGTTTTCTCGTGACATATTGTACTTCATGTTAGTGGTAAAATTTCTTCCATATAACTTGCGTTTATTTTTGAAAAAAACGCAAATATGGTGAAAATTTTGAAACTTTAGCAATTTTCAAACTTTGAATTTTTATTCCCTTAAAACAGAGAAATATGTAACACAAAATAGTTAAGAAATAACATTTCCCACATGTCTACTTTACATCAGCACAATTTTGGAATCAAAATTTTTTTTTGTTAGGAAGTTATAAGGGTTAAAAGTTGACCAGCGATTTCTCATTTTTACAACAAAATTTACAAAGCCATTTTCTTTAGGGACCACCTCACATTTGAAGTCACTTTGAGGGGTCTACATGACAGAAAATACCCAAAAGTGACACCATTCTAAAAACTGCACCCCTCAAGGTACTCAAAACCACATTCAAGAAGTTTATTAACCCTTCAGGTGCTTCACAGGAACTAAAGCAACGTGGAAGGAAAAAATGAATATTTAACTTTTTAGCCACAAAAATGATCTTTTACAAACTTTTTTTTTATTTTTACAAGGGTAAAAGGAGAAAATGGACAGATAAGGTTGTTATGCAATTTCTCCTGAGTACGCCAATACCCCATATGTGGGGGAAAACCACTGTTTGGGCACACGGCAGAGCTCGTAAGGGAAGGAGCGCCGTTTGACTTTTTCAAACTAAAATTGGCTGGAGTTGAGATTGGACGCCATGTCGCGCTTGGAGAACCTCTGATGCGCCTAAACAGTGGAAACCCCCCACAAGTGACACCATTTTGGAAACTAGACCCCCTAAGGTACTTATCTAGATCTGTTGTGAGCACTTTGAACCCCCAAGTGTTTCACAAAAGTTTATAATGCCTGGGTGTGAAAAAAAAAAAAAAATTCCACAAAAATGATTTTTTAGTCCTAAATTTTTGAATTTTCCCAAGGAAATTGGACCCCAAAAGTTGTTGTCCAATTTGTCCTGAGTACGCTGATACCCCATATGTGGGGGTGGAAAACTTTTTGGGCGCACGGCAGGGCTTGGAAAGGAAGTAGTAACGTTTTGGAATGCAGACGTTGATGGGGGTCATGTTCCGTTTGCAGTGCCCCAGATGAGCCTAAACAGTGGAAATCCCCCACAAGTGACCCCATTTTGGAAACTAGACCCCCTAAGGAACTTATCTAGCTCTTTGGTGAGCACTTTGAACCCCCAAATGCTTCACACAAGTTTATAATGCCCGGGCATGAAAATAAAAAATCCTATTTTTTTCCCACAAAAATTATCTTTTAGTCACTAATTTTTTATTTTCCCAAGGGTATCAGGAGAAATTGGACCACATAAGTTGTTGTCCAATTTGGCCTGAGTACGCTGATGCCCCATATGTGGGGGGGAACCACTGTTTGGGCGCACGGCAGAGCTCGGAAGGGAAGGAGCACCATTTGACTTTTTCCAACCAAAATTGGCTGGAATTGAGATTGGATGCCATGTTGCATTTGGAGAGCCCCTGATGTGCCTAAACAATGGAAACCCCCCACAAATGACCCCATTTGGGAAACTAGACCCCCTAAGGAACTTATCTAGATCTTTGGTGAGCAATTTGAACCCTCAAGTGCTTCACACAAGTTTATAACGTAGAGCCGTAAAATTTAAAAATCATATTTTTTCCACAAAAATGATCTTTTCACCCGAATTTTTATTTTTCCAAGGGTAACAAGACTCCAAAAGTTATTGTGCAATTTGTCCTGAGTACACTGATACCCCATATGTGGGGGTAAACCACTGTTTGGGTGCATGGCAGAGTTTGGAAGGGAAGGAGCGCCGTCTCACTTTTTCAACGCAGAATTGGCTGGACGCCATGTCGTGTTTGGAGAGCTCCTGATCTGCCTAAACAGTGGAAACCCCCCACAAATGACACCATTTTGGAAACTAGACCCCTCAAGGAACTTATCTAGATGTGTGGTGAGAACTTTGAACCCCCAGGTGTTTCACTAAAGTTTATAACGTACAGCCTTAAAATAAAAATCCTTTTTTTTTTTACAAAAATGATTTTTTCGCCCCCAATATTTTATTTTCACAAGGGTAACAGAAGAAATTGGAACCCAAAAGTTGTTGTCCAATTTGTCCTGAGTACGCTGATACCCAATATGTAGGAGAAAACTACTGTATGGGTGCACGTCAGGGCTCGGAAGGGAAGTAGTGACGTTTTGGATTGCAGACTTTGATGGAATGGTCTGGGGGCGTCATGTCGCATTTGGAGAGCCCCTGATACGCCTAAACAGTGGAAACCCCCCACAAGTGACCCCATTTTGGAAAATAGACCCCACAAGGAACTTATCTAGATGTGTGGTGAGCACTTTGAACCCCGAAGTGCTTCACAGAAGTTTATAACGCACAGCCGTAAAAATAAAAAATCCTTTTTTTTTTTACAAAAATGATTTTTTCGCCCCCAATATTTTATTTTCACAAGGGTAACAGGAGAAATTGGACCCCAAAAGTTGTTGTCCAATTTGTCCTGAGTACGCTGATACCCAATATGTGGGAGAAAACTACTGTATGGGCGCATGTCAGGGCTCGGAAAGGGAAGTAGTGACGTTTTGGATTGCAGACTTTGATGGAATGGTCTGGGGGCGTCATGTCGCATTTGGAGAGCCCCTGATGCGCCTAAACAGTGGAAACCCCCCACAAGTGACCCCATTTTGGAAAATAGACCCCACAAGGAACTTACCTAGATGTGTGGTGAGCACTTTGAACACCGAAGTGCTTCACAGAAGTTTATAACGCACAGCCGTAAAAATAAAAAATCCTTTTTTTTTTTACAAAAATGATTTTTTCGCCCCCAATATTTTATTTTCACAAGGGTAACAGGAGAAATTGGACCCCAAAAGTTGTTGTCCAATTTGTCCTGAGTACGCTGATACCCAATATGTGGGAGAAAACTACTGTATGGGTACACGTTGGGGCTCGGAAGGGAAGTAGTGACGTTTTGGATTGCAGACTTTGATGGAATGGTCTGGGGGCGTCATGTCGCATTTGGAGAGCCCCTGATGCGCCTAAACAGTGGAAATCCCCAACAAGTGACCCCATTTTGGAAAATAGACCCCACAAGGAACTTATCTAGGTGTGTGGTGAGCGCTATGAAGCCCCAAGTGCTTCACAGAAGTTTATAATGTACAGCCGTAAAAACAAAAAAATATTTTTTTTTGTACAAAAATGATATTTTCGCCCCCAGTTTTTTATTTTCCCAAGGCTAACAGAAGAAATAGGACAAATTGCACAATAACTCTTGGGTCCAGAGTACGCTGATACCCCATATTGGGGATAAACTACTGTTTGGACGCATGGCAGAGCTCAGAAGTGAAGGAACACCGTTTGACTTTTTCAACGCAGAATTGGCTGGAATGGAGATCAGACGCCATGTCACATTTGGAGAGCCCCTGATGTGCCTAAACAGCGGAAACCCCCCAATTCTAACTCCAACCCTAACCCCAACACACCCCTAACCCTAGTCCCAACCCTAATCCCAACCCTAACCCTAATCCTAACTCTAACCCTAATCCTAACTTTAGCGCCAACCCTAACCCTAACTTTAGCCGAAACCCTAACCCTAATGGGAAAATGGAAATAAATACATTTTTTTTATTTTATTATTTTTCCCTAACTAAGGGGGTGATAAAGGGGGGTTTGATTTACTATTTATAGCGGTTTTTTATGATTGGCAGCTGTCACGCTAAAAGACGCTTTTTATTGCAAAAGGTAGTTTTTTGCATCGCCACATTTTGAGAGCTATAATTTTTGCATATTTTGGCCCACAATGTCATGTGAGGTCTTAATTTTTGCGGGACGAGGTGATGCTTTTATTGGTACCATTTTTGAGCACGTGACATTTTTTGATCGCTTTTTATTTCGATTTTTGGGAGGTTAGAATGAACAAAAATCAGCAATTCATGAATTTCTTTTGGGTGAGGCGTTTTTATTGTTCCGCATGTGGTAAAATCGATAAAGCAGTTTTATTCTTCGGATCAGTACGATTATGGCGATACCTCATTTATATAATTTTTTTATGTTTTGGTGCTTTTATAGAATAAAAACAATTTTATATAAAAAATAATTATTTTTGCATCGCTTTATTCTGCGAGCTATAACTTTTTTATTTTTTTGCTGATGATGCTGTGTGATGGCTCGTTTTTTGCGGGACAAGATGACGTTTTCAGCGGTACCATGTTTATTTATATCCGTCTTTTTGATCGCGTTTTATTCCACTTTTTGTTCAGCGGTATGATGATAAAGCACTGATTTTTTGCTTCGTTTTTATTTTTTATTTTTTAAGGGGTTCACAAAAGGGGTTAACTAGTGGGACAGTTTTATAGGGGGGGTCGTTACGGACGCGGCGATACCATATATGTGTACTTTTATTGTTTTATTTTTTTTATTTACAATAAGTAATGAATTTATTGGGGAATATTTTTTTTTTTTTTTTTTTTATTTTGGATTTTTTTTTACACATGTTTATTTTTACTTTTTTTTACTTTTTTACTTTGTCCCAGGGTGGGACATCACTGTATTTCATCAGATCGCTGGTGTGACAATGTGCACAGCACTCTGTCACACCAGAGATGTGACAGGCAGTGCAGGACTCTTCCTCATGCCTGCTCTCGGCAGGCACTGAGGAAGCCGCCTCCCTCCAGGACCCCAGCGCCATCTTGGATCCGGGTCCTGGGAGGGAGGAAGCCCTCAGAGCAGCGCGATCACATCGCGCTGCTCTGAGGGTCTCAGGGGGGCGCGCAGGGAGCCCCCACCCTGCGCGATCCTCCCCTGTGCCCCCAGTACACCGCGATCATGTTTGATCGCGGTGTGCAAGGGGTTAATGTGCCGGGAGCGGTCCGTGACCGCTCCTGACACACAGTCACGGGTGTCAGCTGTGATAATCAGCTGACACCCGGCGGCGATTAGCTGCGCTCCCTCCGGGAGCGCAGCTAATCGCCTATGACGTACTATCCCGTCCATGGTCAGAATGGCACGGGTTTTATGGACGGGATAGTACGTCTAATGTCAGAGAGGGGTTAATAAAAACCACAATACTAATAACACTGTTATTTCCACTGGTAACATTATACACAAGAGCTCTGTATATAGTTTCAATGTACAGGTAATACAGTGATCTCAAGTGACATTATACACAGGAACTCTGTACATAGTATACAGTATATAGTGTGAGTGTACAGGTAATACAGTGATCACTGGTGACATTATACACAGGAGCTCTGTATATAGTGTGAGTGTACAGGTAATACAATAATCACCAGTGACTTTATGCATAGGAGCTCTGTATATAATGTCAGTGTACAGGTAATATAGTGATCACCAGTGACATTATACACAGGAGCTCTGTATATAGTGTCAGTGTACAGGTAATATAGTGATCACCAGTGACATTATATGTCACGATTCATTATGAGATTTGCGGCAGCTCTTGTTCTGCTGTAATTTAAATGTTGCTTTTCCTTTTTTGCCAGCAACAGTTGCCAGGCTCTTGCTGGTAACTTCTTTTAAGCTGGTCAGCTGATGTTGTTTGGTAACCACTCCCACCATCCTTTAACCCTTTACGGCCAGAATTATTTTCGTTTTTGTGTTTTTGTTTTTTGCTCCTCTTCTTCCCAGAGCCATAGTTTTTTTATTTTTTGGTCAATATGGCCATATGAGGGCTTGTTTTTTGCGGGACAAGCTGTACTTTTGAACAACACCTTTGTTTTTAACATAACGTGTACTGGAAAACAGGAAAAAAAATCCAAGTGCGGTGAAATTGCAAAAAATAGTGCAATTCCACAGTTGTTGTTTTTTTTTTTACCGTGTTCACTAAATGCTGAAACTGACCTGCTATTATTATTCTCCAGGTCATTATGAGTTCATAGACACCAAACATGTGTAGGTTCTTTTTTATTTAATGGTGAAAAAGATCCAAAGTTTGGTAAAAAAAAATGGCGCTATTTTCAGAGACCTGTAGCGTCTCCATTTTTTGTGAACTGGGGCTGGGTGAAGGCATATTTATTGTGCACCGAGCTGCCGTTTTTATTGATACCATTTTGGTGTAGATACGATCTATTGATCGCCCATTATTGCATTTTATTGCAATGTAGCGGCGACTAAAAAAAATGTAATTCTGACGTTTTGAATTTATTTCTCGTTACGCCGTTTAGCGATCGGGTTAATTTTTTTTAATATTGATAGATCAGGCGAGACCAAGTATGTGCACAGTGGGTACGGAAAGTATTCAGACCCCTTTAAATTTTTCACTCTTTGTTTCATTGCAGCCATTTGGCAAATTCAAAAAAGTTAATTTTTTTCTCACTAATGTACACTCTGCCCCCATCTTGACTGAAAAAAAACAGAAATGTAGAAATTTTTGCAAATTTATTAAAAAAGAAATACTGAAATATCACATGGTCATAAGCATTCAGAACCTTTGCTCAAACACTCATATTTAAGTCACATGCTGTCCATTTCCTTGTAATCCTCCTTGAGATGGTTCTACTCCTTCATTGGAGTCCAGCTGTATTTAATTAAACTGATAGGACTTGATTTGTAAAGGCACACACCTGTCTATATAAGACCTCACAGCTCACAGTGCATGTCAGACCAAATGAGAATCATGAGGTCAAAGGAACTGGCCAAGGAGCTCAGAGACAGAAATGTGGCAAGGCACACATCTGGCCAAGGTTAATAAAAGAATGTCTGCAGTACTCAAGGTTCCTAAGAGCACAGTGGTCTCCATAATCCTTAAATGTAAGAAGTTTGGGACCACCAGAAGTCTTCCTAGACCTGACCGTCCAGCCAAACTGAGCAATTGTGGGAGAAGAGCCTTGGTGAGAGAGGTAAAGAACCCCAAGATCACTGTGGCCGAGCTCCAAAGATGCAGTAGGGAGATGGTAGAAAGTTCCATAAAGTCAACTATTAATGCAGCCCTCCACCAGTCGGGCCTTTTTGGCAGAGTGGCCCGACGGAAGCCTCTTCTCATTGCCAGACATATGAAAGCCCGCATAGAGTTTGCTAAAAAACACATGAAGGACTCTCAGACTATGAGAAATAAGATTCTCTGGTCTGATGAGATGAAGATAGAACATTTTGGTGATAATTCTAAGCGGTATGTGTGGAGAAAACCAGACACTGCTCATCACCTGCCAAATACAATCCCAACAGTGAAACATAGTGGTGGCAGCGTCATGCTATGGGGGTGTTTTTCAGCTGCAGGCACAGGATGACTGGTTGCAACTGAAGGAAACTGTTATGATTTTGTAGCTGAGGAGAGCAGGCAAAAACGGCAATACACCAGAGAGGTTGGAATCTACTGGATTGCAGTACCCTGACTAACCACCACAACTAAAGGCAGCCGTGGAGCGTTCCTACATTGGTCCTAGATGCCTCGTCACAGCCTGAGAGGTTAACTACACCTAAAGATAGAAAGAGGAAAGCTATCTGCCCCGGAGCAGATCCCCAAAGAACACAGGAAGCCCCCAAACATGTAATGGCGGTTAGACAAGAGGAAATACAGAAACAGACAGAAAATAGTATGAGCAAACGCTGGGGCCCAATCTTCCTAGACAGAAAAGGATAGGAAGGACACTTACTGCAATCCAAAAAACCCTAAAAAATACCAACTCTACTAATTGCAAAAACACCTGAGATCACACGACCTCTACCACCTAAATTAATTCTCTGGTGTAACAAAACTAAGCCGCAGCCACTGAAAAAACTGGAAAAGGCAAATGAACAAATAACAGTGGCTCCAGAAGAACTGAGAGGAGCCCAAGCCCCCCGGGACCTGGCTAACTTCACAGAAATGCAGAGAAATATGCAAATGGTAAGTACAATAACAAAAAACAGAAAATATCTTATCTGAGAGCAGGACAAGAGGCAAGACTCAGCAAGCTTCCAAGTGAACCAGGAACCACAGTTGAGAAAAGAACAATTGATCACCGGCAACCATGATGGGAGGGAACCTCCCTTATATAAGACCAGTCTGTAACTCCTGATTGCCAATCCTCATTGAATGGTTCAGTACTGTTTGTAACCACCAGAGGGAGCTTCTGCTCAGAATTCATTTCTAACACATTCACAACAGTACCCCCCCTTGAGGAGGGGTCACCGAACCCTCATTTGGGCAACCAGGTCGGTCAGGATGAGTTCTGTGATACGCATGGATCAGTCTCCTAGCATGGATGTCCGAAGCAAACACCCAAGAATTGTCCTCCTGACCATAACCTCTCCACTTAACCAAATACTGGAGTTTCCATCTAGAAAAGCGAGAATCCAATATTTTCTCAACCACATACTCCAGATTGCCCTCAACCAAAACAGGGTCAGGAGGTGCAGCCATAGGAACCACTGGCTCGACAAACCTCTTCAATAAGGACTTGTGGAACACGTTATGGATATTAAATGTCCCTGGAAGAAGCAAACGGAAGGAAACAGGATTAAGAATCTCCATGATCTTATAAGGTCCAATGAACCTAGGCTTAAACTTAGGAGATGCAACTCTCATAGGGATATTTCTTGAGGACAACCAGACCAAGTCCCCCACTTCAAACCGAGAACCATCAGTCCTATGCCGGTTGGCAAACCGCTGGGCCCTCTCCTGAGAGAGGGACAACCTCTCCACTACCTGGTCCCAAATCTGCTGCATACGCTCCAAAACAGAGTCAACACCTGGACAGACAGAAGCCTCCGTCTGTCCCGAAGAAAATCGAGGGTGAAACCCAAAACTGCAGAAAAATGGAGACATCAAAGTGGCAGAGCTAGCCCTATTATTAAGAGCAAACTCAGCCAAAGGCAAAAAAGAGACCCAGTCATCTTGATCAGCAGACACAAAGCATCTCAGATAAGTCTCCAATGTCTGGTTTGTTCTCTCAGTTTGTCCATTGGTCTGAGGATGAAAAGCCGAGGAGAAAGACAATTGAACACCAAGTTTAGAACAAAAAGTCCTCCAAAATCTGGAAACAAACTGGACTCCTCTGTCAGACACAATGTTCTCAGGAATGCCGTGTAACCGAACCACGTGCTGAAGGAACAAAGGCACCAATTCGGAGGAGGAAGGCAACTTAGGTAATGGCACAAGATGTATCATTTTGGAAAACCTATCACAAATCACCCAGATAACGGTCATTCTCTGAGAAACAGGGAGGTCGGAAATGAAATCCATAGAGATATGGGTCCATGGTCTCTTGGGCACAGGCAATGGCATCAACAAACCACTAGAGCGAGAGCAAGGCTTGGAGCGAGAGCAAGTCCCGCAGGACTGCACAAATTCCCTGACGTCACGAGACAAAGCAGGCCACCAAAAGGACCGACTAACCAAGTCTCTGGTACCAAAAATTCCGGGATGACCGGCCAACGCGGAACAATGAATCTCAGACATCACACTCTTTTTCCACCGGTCTGGGACAAACAATTTCCCAATAGGGCAGCGCTCGGGTTTATCCTCCTGACACCCTTCCAGAGCCAGTCTCAAATTGGGCAAGATGGCGCAAAGAACTACACCCTCTTTTAAAATAACAACAGGATCAGATAACTCAGGAGAGTCCGCAAGGAAACTCCTCAAGAGGGCATCCGCCTTAACATTCTTAGTGCCAGGAAGAAAGGAAACCACAAAATTAAAACGTGTGAAAAACAAGGCCCACCTGGCCTGTCTAGGATTAAGTCGCTTGGCTGATTCCAGATAAACCAGATTCTTATGGTCCGTGAGGACAACTACCTGATGTTTGGCTCCCTCCAGCCAATGTCTCCACTCTTCAAAAGCCCACTTCATGGCCAATAACTCCCAATTAGCCACGTCATAATTACGTTCCGCTGGGGAAAACGGCACCAGAGTAATGTTGATGCATTTTTTCTGGCTCTGGGGTTATTGTACAATGAACCTAATGTCACTGATCAAGCTGAAAAAACCTTGTTGGCATTAAATCAGGGCCTTGAGGACGCTGAGTTGTACTGTCAGAAATTCCGAAAGTGGGCAGTCCTGACCAAATGGAATGATGATGCTTTGGCAGCCCTTTTTCGGAAGGGTCTGTCAGAGAATGTAAAATATGTTATGGTGGGTTTCCCTGCTCCCTCTGGTCTCAATGATTCTATGTCATTAGCGATTCAAATTGACAGATGTTTGCGTGAGTGTAGAGGTATGCGTGGAATAGTTTTGTCTTGTGAACCAGCTTCTAAGTCCATGCAGTGTGATAGAGTGGCTTCTGGGGCACAGCGTCATGAGTTTCGAAAACGCAATGGGTTATGTTTCTACTGTGGTGACGCCTCTCATGCTATTTCAGTCTGCCCTAAGCGGGAAAGACGTTTTGCATGTTCAGTTGTCTTGGGTAGTGTTCAGACTAAATTTCTGTTGACTGTTACCCTGATTTGCTCCCTGTCCACATTTTCTGCTCAGGATTTTGTTGATTCGGGAGCAGCTATTAACCTGATGGATTTTGATTTTGCTAAACGTTGTGGGTTTCCCTTGATACCCCTACGGAAGTCTATTCCCCTACTGGGGATTGATTCTACCCCTTTGGCTGAGAATAAACCCCAGTTCTCTACTCAGGTGATAATGAGGGTTGAACCTGATCATCAGGAGAGTTGCAAATTTTTGGTGCTGTATAATCTGCATGACATTATTGTACTGGGTTTCCCTTGGTTACAGTCTCATAATCCTGTTTTGGATTGGAAATCTGTGTCTGTAACTAGTTGGGGGTGCCAATGTGTTAATGCCAACACTCCTGTTTTTTCTGCCTCTCCCCAGGCTCAGGATGTTCCTGACTTTTTGACTGATTTTTCTGATGTGTTTAGCGAAAGTAAATCTGCATCCTTGCCCCCCCATAGGAGCTATGACTGCGCTATTGAATTAGTGCCTGGTAGTAAATTCCCTAAAGGTCGCCTTTTTAACTTGTCTGTACCTGAACATGACGCTATGCGGTCTTATATCAATGAGTCATTGGAGAAGGGTCATATCAGACCATCCTCTTCACCCTTGGGTGCCGTTTTTTTCTTTGTGGCCAAAAAGGATGGTTCATTAAGGCCGTGTATTGATTATCGTCTCTTGAACAATATCACTGTGAAATATCAATATCCGTTACCCTTGATTTCTGACCATTTTCCAGGGTGAAAAGTGCTACTTGGTTTACCAAGCTTGACCTCAGGGGGGCGTATAACTTTATTAGCATTAAGCACGGGGATGAATGGAAGACGGCGTTTAATATCCCAGAGGGGCATTTTGAGTACCTAGTGATGCCCTTTGGGCTCACTAATGCTCCTTCCGTCTTCCAGTCATTCATGAATGACATTTTCAGGGATTTTGTGGATAAATTTCTGATTGTTTATTTGGATGATATCTTGAATTTTTCCAATGACTGGGACTCTCATGTGAAACATGTTCGGACTGTGTTCCAGATTTTGAGAGAGAATGCTCTGTATGTGAAGGGATCAAAGTGTCTTTTTGGCGTACAGAGGATCTCATTTCTGGGATTCATTTTGTCCCCATCTGTTATTGAAATGGACCTGGTCAAGGTTCAGGCCATCTGTGATTGGGTCCAACCTACTTCATTAAAGGCTCTTCAGAGATTCTTGGGTTTTGCCAATTTTTATCGTAAATTTATTGGTAATTTCTCTGTTATTGTTAAACCATTGACTGATTTGACCAAAAAGGGTTCTGATGTGGTGAATTGGCCTCCTGAGTCTCTGCGTTTCAGGAACTTAAGCAGAGATTCACTTCTGTTCCTGTTCTACGGCAGCCTGATGTTTCTCTGCCATTTCAGGTGGAGGTTGATGCCTCTGAAATTGGGGCAGGTGCCGTTTTGTCCCAAAGAGATCCAGAGACCTCTAAAAGTAACCCTTGTGCCTTTTTCTCTCGAAAATTTTCTCCAACTGAACGTAATTATGACGTGGGTAATCGGGAGTTATTGGCCATGAAGTGGGCTTTTGAAGAGTGGAGACATTGGCTGGAGGGAGCCAAACATCAGGTGGTGGTCCTCACGGACCATAAGAATCTGGTTTATCTGGAATCAGCCAAGCGACTTAATCCTAGACAGGCCAGGTGGGCCTTGTTTTTCACACGTTTTAATTTTGTGGTTTCCTTTCTTCCTGGCACTAAGAATGTTAAGGCGGATGCCCTCTCGAGGAGTTTCCTTGCGGACTCTCCTGAGTTATCTGATCCTGCTGTTATTTTGAAAGAGGGTGTAGTTCTTTGCGCCATCTCGCCCAATTTGAGACTGGCTCTGGAAGGGTGTCAGGAGGATAAACCCGAGCGCTGCCCTATTGGGAAATTGTTTGTCCCAGACCGGTGGAAAAAGAGTGTGATGTCTGAGATTCATTGTTCCGCGTTGGCCGGTCATCCCGGAATTTTTGGTACCAGAGACTTGGTTAGTCGGTCCTTTTGGTGGCCTGCTTTGTCTCGTGACGTCAGGGAATTTGTGCAGTCCTGCGGGACTTGCTCTCGCTCCAAGCCTTGCTCTCGCTCTAGTGGTTTGTTGATGCCATTGCCTGTGCCCAAGAGACCATGGACCCATATCTCTATGGATTTCATTTCAGACCTCCCTGTTTCTCAGAGAATGACCGTTATCTTGGTGATTTGTGATAGGTTTTCCAAAATGATACATCTTGTGCCATTACCTAAGTTGCCTTCCTCCTCCGAATTGGTGCCTTTGTTCCTTCAGCACGTGGTTCGGTTACACGGCATTCCTGAGAACATTGTGTCTGACAGAGGAGTCCAGTTTGTTTCCAGATTTTGGAGGACTTTTTGTTCTAAACTTGGTGTTCAATTGTCTTTCTCCTCGGCTTTTCATCCTCAGACCAATGGACAAACTGAGAGAACAAACCAGACATTGGAGACTTATCTGAGATGCTTTGTGTCTGCTGTTCAAGATGACTGGGTCTCTTTTTTGCCTTTAGCTGAGTTTGCTCTCAATAATAGGGCTAGCTCTGCCACTTTGATGTCTCCATTTTTCTGCAATTTTGGGTTTCACCCTCGATTTTCTTCGGGACAGACGGGGGCTTCTGTCTGTCCAGGTGTTGACTCTGTTGTGGAGCGTATGCAGCAGATTTGGGACCAGGTAGTGGAGAGGTTGTCCGTCTCTCAGGAGAGGGCCCAGCAGTTTGCCAACCGGCATAGGACTGATGGTCCTCGTTATGAAGTGGGGGACTTGGTCTGGTTGTCCTCAAGAAATATCCCTATGAGAGTTGCATCTCCTAAGTTTAAGCCTAGGTTCATTGGACCTTATAAGATCTTGGAGATTCTTAATCCTGTTTCCTTTCGTTTACTTCTTTCAGGGACATTTAAGATCCATAACGTGCTCCACAAGTCCTTATTGAAGAGGTTTGTCGAGCCAGTGGTTCCTATGGCTGCGCCTCCTGGCCCTGTTTTAGTTGAGGGCAATCTGGAGTATGTGGTTGAGGAAATATTGGATTCTCGTTTTTCTAGACGGAAACTCCAGTATTTGGTTAAGTGGAAAGTTTATGGTCAGGAGGACAATTCTTGGGTGTTTGCTTCGGACATCCATGCTAGGAGACTGATCCGTGCGTATCACAGAGCTCATCCTGACCGACCTGGTTGCCCAAATGAGGGTTCGGTGACCCCTCCTCAAGGGGGGTACTGTTGTGAATGTGTTAGAAATGAATTCTGAGCAGAAGCTCCCTCTGGTGGTTACAAACAGTACTGAACCATTCAATGAGGATTGGCAATCAGGAGTTACAGACTGGTCTTATATAAGGGAGGTTCCCTCCCATCATGGTTGCCGGTGATCAATTGTTCTTGTCTCAACTGTGGTTCCTGGTTCACTTGGAAGCTTGCTGAGTCTTGCCTGCATCTTCTGCTATCAGATAAGATATTTTCTGCTTTTATTTTTGTGCTTGCTTTTTGCATTGTTCCCTGCACTTCTGTGGAGGTCAGCCAGGTCCCCTCCGGGGGCTTGTGCTCCTCTCAGTTTATCTGAGCCACTGTTATTTGTTCATTTTCCTTTTCCAGTTTTTTCAGTGGCTGCGGCTTAGTTTTGTGACACCAGAGAACTAATTTAGGTGGTAGAGGTCGTGTGATCTCAGGTGTTTTTGCAATTAGTAGAGTTGGTATTTTTTAGGGTTTTTTGGATTGCAGTAAGTGTCCTTCTTATCCTTTTCTGTCCAGGAAGATTGGGCCCCAACGTTTGCTCATACTATTTTATGTCTGTGTCTGTATTTCCTCTTGTCTAACCGCCATTACATGTTTGGGGGCTTCCTATGTTCTTTGGGGATCTGCTCCGGGGCAGATAGCTTTCCTCTTTCTATCTTTAGGTGTAGTTAACCTCTCAGGCTGTGACGAGGCGTCTAGGACCAACGTTAGGAACGCTCCACGGCTGCCTTTAGTTGTGGTGGTTAGTCAGGGTACTGCAATCCAGTAGATTCCAACCTCTCTGGTGTATTGCCATTTTTGCCTGCTCTCCTCAGCTCCCCAAAGAACACAGGAAGCCCACAAACATGTAATGGCGGTTAGACAAGAGGAAATACAGACACAGACAGAAAATAGTATGAGCAAACGCTGGGCCCAATCTTCCTAGACAGAAAAGGATAGGAAGGACACTTACTGCAATCCAAAAAACCCTAAAAAATACCAACTCTACTAATTGCAAAAACACCTGAGATCACACGACCTCTACCACCTAAATTAGTTCTCTGGTGTAACAAAACTAAGCCGCAGCCACTGAAAAAACTGGAAAAGGCAAATGAACAAATAACAGTGGCTCCAGAAGAACTGAGAGGAGCCCAAGCCCCCCGGGAGGGGGGAGACCTGGCTAACCTCACAGAAATGCAGAGAAATATGCAAATGGTAAGCGCAAAAATAAAAAACAGAAAATATCTTATCTGAGAGCAGGAGAAGAGGCAAGACTCAGCAAGCTTCCAAGTGAACCAGGAACCACAGTTGAGACAAGAACAATTGATCATCGGCAACCATGATGGGAGGGAACCTTCTTTATATAAGACCAGTCTGTAACTCCTGATTGCCAATCCTCATTGAATGGTTCAGTACTGTTTGTAACCACCAGAGGGAGCTTCTGCTCAGAATTCATTTCTAACACATTCACAACAGGAAACATGAATGTGTTCAAATACAGAGATATCCTGGATGAAAACCTCTTCCAGAGTGCTCTGGAAGGTTCACCTTCCAACAAGACAATGACCCTAAGCACACAGCTAAAATAACAAAGGAGTGGCTTCAGAACAACTTTGTGACCATTCTTGACTGGACCAGCCAGAGCCCTGACCAAAACCCAATTGAGCATCTCTGGAGATACCTGAAAATGGCTGTCCACCAACGTTTACCATCCAACCTGATGGAACTGGAGAGGATCTGCAAGGAAGTATGGCAGATGATACCCAAATCCAGGTGTGAAAAATTGTTGCATCATTCCCAAGAAGACTCGTGGCTGTACTAGCTCAAAAGGATGCTTCTATTCAATACTGAATGCTTATGACCATGTGATATTTCAGTTTTTATTTTTTAATAAATTTGCAAAAATGTATACATTTCTGTTTTTTTAGTCTAGATGGGGTGCAGAGTAGTGTTGAGCGATACGATAATGCAAATATCGGCTATCGGCCGATATTAGCTCTATCGGCCTTTCGATAATTCGTTTCGATATTTTCGTCTTATCGAATACCGTAATCGGAAGTTCCCATAATTCTTTGCGAGGCAATGTGATTTTATTCAGCCAATGAGGAATCCTAAGAAGTGTGGGCACATCCTGTACTGCTGCGGTCATGTTAACTAATGGCATGGCTGTGATTGGATGCTGAAATGATGTCAGAATGCACTATAAAAGGCGCCGCCGCCATTTTAGCGTCACTGTGCTGTGAATTCAGTAAGGGACAGAACGCTACTGTGCTGACTCTGAGGGACAGTTAGAGATTGCGATTTAGTGTACTGTGCTGTAGGCAGGCTAGCACCAACCGCTGTGTAAAGCTTCCTTTTGCCTGCAGTGTTGTTTTAACAGCTCTGCAAGGTGTGTGTGAGTGCAGGTGACGCTGCAGTTTGCTCTGTATGCAACGCTGTCTGTAGGCATCTGCACGTGTCACTCACAGACTCTTTTTTTTTTTTCTTCAGTGTATAAAAGGCGCCGCCGCCATTTTAGCGTCACTGTGCTGTGAATTCAGTAAGGGACAGAACGCTACTGTGCTGACTCTGAGGGACAGTTAGAGATTGCGATTTAGTGTACTGTGCTGTAGGCAGGCTAGCACCAACCGCTGTGTAAAGCTTCCTTTTGCCTGCAGTGTTGTTTTAACAGCTCTGCAAGGTGTGTGTGAGTGCAGGTGATGCTGCAGTTTGCTCTGCATGCAACGCTGTCTGTAGGCATCTGCACATGTCACTCACAGACTATTTTTTTTTTCCTTCAGTGTAATTCTTGCAGCTCCATGCAATTTAACTATTAGTGTGACGCGCTTCCATCCATATCCAATACATTGGTTGCAAACACTATAGAAGTAGACAAAGGAGTAGCCTTTCACAGATTGTGAACAGTTGTGTTTCAGTGTTCACTTCAGTCTGTGTTTTTTATTTTTTGAGTGCACATCACGCTCCAGTTACTTGTTCAAGCACTGCTGCTTGTACTCTGCTGAGCGTGTCTCAGTGGCTCATCCTTTTCATTTATCTCCAATTTGTTCTGCTCCATTCCATTTAAAATATAATCTATTAGTGTGACGCGCTTCCATCCGTATACAATACATTGGTTGCAAACACTATAGAAGTAGACAAAGGAGTAGCCTTTCACAGATTGTGAACAGTTGTGTTTCAGTGTTCACTTCAGTCTCTGCGTAATAACCACACTTAGGCCTTATAACTTTTCTGACTTTCTTTATCAATCTACCAAGATGAAGAAGTCAGTGAGTAAGGCACGTGGTCGTGGCCGTGGAGTTTCAGCAGGGAGAGGACGTGGGGATTCTGTGTCTGCTGCCGCCCTCAGTGACACAGCATCCACCATTTGTCCCCGTGAGCGTTCCTTTATGCGCACTTTGGTAGGAGCTCGGCGTGCCCCCCTGCTGCGGGAAGAACAAATTGAAGCCGTTGTTGGTTGGATGGCAGCCAATGCATCAACTTCAATTCCTTCCACCTCCTCTCAGGAACACAACACTGTTGAGCAACCATCTGTATGTTCACCGCCTGTCAAATTGCCAAGGCAGTCAGAGAGTTCTGTACAGGAGCCAGCTGAGTCTCTGCTTCTGTTCTCAGAATCTGTTGGCTCGCAAACACGGGCACAGGCAAGCAGCATTCTGCAATTTGAAGAAGAGGGAGTATGCAGTGATGCGCAACAGCTGTGTCTCTCTCAATCTGAAGAGGCGGGTGAGCCAGTGCCGATGGACAGCACACCGCAGAACGCATCTTATGATGATGATGAGACTCAGGTGCCAGGTTTTGTGGAGCATGGTGCTGCCCAGACCATCCAACAGCAGCAGGTGTTGGAAGAGGGTAGTGGAGATGATGAAGTCCGAGACCCAACATGGCGTGAGCAACAGGAAGGTGGTGGGAGCAGCTCTGAGGAAGAGATTGTCCCAACGGTACAAAGAGGAGGGAGAGGTAGGCTGAAGACTCGCTTGCCTGTAGCCTCCAGTTTGGCACCTGTTGGGAGCAGTTCTCTTAGAACTGTCAAAATTGGCGCTCCCATGACTTGCACTGCGTGGTCCTTTTTTGACAGACTTGTACATGATATTTGCTATGTTCAATGCAAGCTGTGTAAGCAAAAAGTTAAAAGAGGTAAAAATATCAGGAACCTGAATACCACAAATATGTGGACACATGTACGGACAAAGCACGTAGCTGAGTTCCAAAGACACACTGGAGATGTAGGCCAACCTACAGCAGCACCTACATCTTTAGGTCATGTTCGAGCCTCTACCTCCAGCTCTCACACACCTGTTTCGGCTTCCTCACAGGATCTCCATGGAAGAACCTCGGTCACTGTTGTCCATAGGGAAACTGTTATTCCACCCACTGCAGCAAGTTCACAGTCATCGTCACACTCCCAGAACAAAAAACAGCCATCGGTAACACAGGCATGGGATAAAAGACGGCCATACTCGGCAAACCATCCACGAGCACAGGCTCTGAATGCTGGCCTTGCAAAACTCCTGTCCCTTGAAATGCTGTCATTCAGGCTGGTGGAGACTGACAGTTTCAGGAACTTTATGGCATTGGCAGTCCCACAATATAATGTGCCAAGCCGATTTTATTTCAGCAGGCAAGCTGTCCCTGCTCTGCAAAAACATGTCGAGGGAAACATTAAACATGCGCTACTAAACGCCGTCAGTAGCAGGGTCCACCTGACCACCGATGCGTGGACCAGTACCCATGGCCAGGGACTATACCTTTCCCTCACTGCCCATTGGGTCAATGTTGTGGAGCCGGGTACAGATCTTGCCAGTGGCGCTGTACGTGTTCTGCCAACTCCAAGGATTGCAGGAATCCAGTCTGTACACATTGATTCCTCCTCCTACTCCAGTTCCTCAGAATCATCGCTGCACGAGCCGTCACGGTATACCTCCACATGGACCCGTGAACGCTTACCTGTTGCGACCGATATGAGCACAGCCGTGGCCAAACGTCAACAGGCCGTACTGAAATTAATTCCCATGGGGAATCGAAGCCACACAGCGCAGGAGCTCTGGGATGCCATCAAGCAGGAGAGCGATGTGTGGTTTTTGTCAGCTAATCTCCAGCCAGGCTTGGTAGTGTGTGACAATGGCCGAAATCTGGTGGCAGCTCTGGGCCTTGGCAACCTCACTCACATACCATGTCTGGCACATGTGCTCAACTTGGTCGTGCAGAGTTTTTTGAGGGACTATCCGGATCTTGATGCACTGCTGCACAAGGTCCGCCTAGAGTGCGCTCACTTGCGACGTTCCAGCATGGCCAGATCGCGCATTGCAGCTCTGCAAGTCAGATTTCGCCTTCCTGAACATCGCATCATATGTGACGTACCCACCAGGTGGAATTCCACGTTACATATGTTGGAGCGATTGTGTGAGCAGCAGCCAGCAGTAATGGAGTATCAGCTGCAACAGGCGCAATCAACTCGCAATTTGCGCCGTTCACACTTCACCACTACTGAGTGGGCCTCTATGAACGACATCTGCGACGTTTTGCGTGCGTTTGATGTCTCAACGCGGATGGCGAGTGCAGATGATGCACTAGTCAGCATGACTGTACCCCTTATCTGCCTGCTTCAGAAATCACTGAAAGCACTAAAGGAAGAGGTTTTGAAAGAGGTGGAGGATGAGGAGTCACAAATTCAATTACCTTCAGGACAGTCAGCGCAACGTCGTTCCTCACAAAGGGCTGGGCAGGGCTCACTTTGTGAGGAGGATGAGAGGAGGAGGAGTCAATGGAGGAGGAAGAAATCCCTACAGAGGGAGGTACACAACGCTCTACTCAGTATGTAGAGCGAGGGTGGGGTGATGCAGAGGAGACAGAGATGACGCCTCTTCCAGAGGACAGCCTTTGTTGGCCAGTTGGGAGTCTGCAGCACATGGTTGATTTCATGCTTCAGTGCCTGAGAAACGACCGCCGCATCGCCCACATTCTCAGCACGTCAGATTATTGGGTGTACACCCTCCTAGACCCTCGCTACCGGGACAACTTACAAACCCTCATCACACCGGTGAACCGGGACCGTAAAATGCAGGAGTACCAAGACACACTGGTGCAATCCATACTGTTGTACATTCCAGCCGAGAGAGCTGCTGCTGCTACTGCTGCTGCTTTACAAAGCAGCTCTGTGCGTCGAGGCAGTGTAGACACCTCTACAACAAGAGGGAGCAGAAGCAGCGCCTCTGCACAGGGCAAGAACTGTATGTTACAAATGTGGCAAAGTTTTGTGACAGCGCCAGCAAGGTCTACACCATCCGAGACGGCTCCAGTCACCAGGAAGAAACGTTTCCGTAAGATGGTGACAGACTACTTGGCTTTCCCTCTAAGTGTACTCCCAGATGCCTCTTCCCCTTTCAAATTTTGGGTCTCTAAGTTGGATACATGGCCAGAGCTTAGCCAGTATGCATTGGAGGTGCTGGCTTGCCCTGCTGCCAGTGTATTATCTGAGCGTGTCTTTAGTGCTGCAGGTGGTGTAGTAACAGACCGTCGCATGCGACTATCCTCAGAGAATGTAGACCGGCTTACTTTTCTGAAAATGAACAAGGCATGGATCTCACCTGAATTTGCCTGTCCGTTTTCAGATTAAATAACTGTTTGGCAACGTTTTCCATGTCTCCTGTTATGTTCATCTTTCTACCACCTGAACTGTACTCCCTGGGCTACAACACCGCCATTTGTTGCTCGTAAGTAATTGGCAGGGGTACTGACTCCTGGCCAGCCTGGTTACAGCACGACAGCTGTTTCCTGGCAGTGTGAACGTCAATTATCCTCCAATAAGTTGTGCTGTCGTGTTGCATTCGGGTTAGCCGACTCTATGGTGCCTGCAGTTTAGGTGATTCCTATGTGTGCTGTGGGATATGTAAATAAAGGCGGTTTCCATTGTGACAATAGGATAAGCACCAACTGTAGGACTGTGTGATTCGGTAACTGCGGACGGCTTGCGTCCTGTCAACTTACATTTTCATGGGTGCGTTCTTCTACCCGTCCAGGGTCCAGTACCGTCAAGTGGTTCTCCCCAGTGCCTTTGGCCTAGGTGCCTCCATCTCCGTATCCGAGTTCCAGCAACGTCTGCTGGTCCTTGGTAGTGCTTTGGAGCACAGGTACCTCCTGCTTAGTAACCGTGTCACAGTAACGTCAGCTGGTACTCGGTTGTGACATTGCCTCTTTTCCTTCTGCTACCCGTCCGGGGTCCAGTACCGTCAAGTGGTTCTCCCCAGTGCCTTTGGCCTAGGTGCCTCCATCTCCATATCCGAGTTACAGCAACGTCTGCTGGTCCTTGGTAGTGCTTTGGAGCACAGGTACCTCCTGCTTAGTAACCGTGTCACAGTAACGTCAGCTGGTACTCGGTTGTGACATTGCCTCTTTTCCTTCTGCTACCCGTCCGGGGTCCAGCACAGTCAGCTGGTCCTCGTTACTTCCATTGTCTCTTGCTCCATCTGATACCCGTCAGGGTTCCAGTAACGTCAGCTGTTTCTCGGAAATTAGACGACATTAAAGACCACCCAGAAGAAGATGACGACAACAAGGACGACGAGCATGAAGCCAACCAGCCTGAACACCATCACAAAGAAAAAATAAAAGA
Organism: Oophaga sylvatica; assembly: GCA_033576555.1. Taxonomy (NCBI): domain Eukaryota; kingdom Metazoa; phylum Chordata; class Amphibia; order Anura; family Dendrobatidae; genus Oophaga; species Oophaga sylvatica. The sequence continues at coordinate 103,469,186 of JARQOD010000001.1, forward strand.
TTACCCAGAAGAAGATCACCAACAGGACAAAGAAGGTTAAGAAAAACTACAAGATACAGAACAAGAGACAGAAGAACAATAAGCAAAAGATCAAAAAACAGAAGAACATGAAGTATAAGACCAAAATGAAGAGCAAAATATATGCTCTAAATTCTAAGCAGAAGAAGACTAAGCAGTGTATGGGGGTGAGTCCGTTCCTCCTCGTGGTGCCCCTGGAAAATGCCTGCTGCTGCAGGCTAAACTGAACACGGACAAATACTGTTGTAATTTAAATCTTTTGTGACAGCAAGAACGGAAGGATGAACAATTCATACTTTTACAGATTACAAGTACAGGAATCTCTGTCACAAATAAGAATATGATGAAGAAGATGAAGAGGAAGAAGATGAAGAATTTGAATATGAAGAAGATTAATTAGTTTAATAATAACAATATGAGTAATGTAAACAAAAACATGAATAGCAAGAAGTTTAAGAAGAAGATTAAGAAGGTGAAGATGAAGAATAATTTGATGAGAAAGATGATGCTGCTGCTGAAGATTATGAAGGAGAAAGTGTGGCACTGGCAAAAGTTAAAAAGGTGAAGAGCATGGAAGTTGTGAAACATACATATTTGCCAAAATAGAAAAAAGGTTAACAACATTGTCAATTTGTTAGTCAATCCAAACGTATTTCCAAAAAAATATATATTAATGCTATTCCAATGCATTGGGTTAAACATGTATGCCTTTATTGTCTCCTCAACCTCCCCCAATACATTCTACATTAGTCTTTGTTGTTTTCCTTCATGTACAATTAACCAACAAGGCAAGAATGGTTTTTTTTAATTTCGATATTTTGTTCCCATAGACTTACATGGGACTTCCGCTATCGAAATCGGATATCGACGATATTTAGTGCTATCGGCGATACAATTTCGATACGATATTTTTAGATATCGAGCAATATCGCTCAACACTAGTGCAGAGTGTACATTAATGAGAAAAAATTGAACTTTTTTGAATTTACCAAATGGCTGTAATGGAACAAAGAATGAAAAATTTAAAGGGGTCTGAATACTTTCTGTACCCACTATATATTTGATTTTTTTTTTATTGTTTTATTTTGAATCGGGCGAAAGGAGGGTGATTTGAACTTCTATATACTTTTTATTTTTTAAAACTTTTTTTTTACTTTTTGCATGCTTCAATAGCCTCCATGGGAGACTAGAAGCTGCAGTTGTCTGATCGCCTCTGCTACACACAGGTGATGATCAGATCGCCTCTATGTAGCAGAAATGCTCACTTTCTGTGAGCGCAGACCATCTGGTTGTCATGCCAACCCATCGGTGACCCACAATCATGTGACGGGGTCACCAATGGGTGGGATTAGTGACGTGCTTCTGGTAAGCGTGAGTTAAATGCTGAAATTAACAGCAGCATTTAACTAGTTAACAGCCGCTGGTGGATCGCGATTCCACCTATGGCTGTTGCGGGCGCATGTTAGCTGTATAGATCAGTTGACATATCCCGGAAAGGTGCAGGCTCAGCGCCAGAGCCCGCACCAAACAGGGAGAGTCCGACATCGGCGTACTATTACGCCCGATGTAGGAAATGGGTTAAATAGTCATATGACCCATCAGTTGATTGTTGGTAATAGAGTTATTCTATGCAGACCAGCTTGGAGTGAGGAGCTCTCCGATGTCGATTGTTTTGCTGCAGCTGTGGGAGTTCAGATTCCGGGTGCTCTTTTTTAGGCTACTGTGAATGTTGTACCTTTTTGTCTGTCATGTGTTTGTCTCTTCCTCAGATTTTTACCATCTGCAGTGGTGAGGATGGCAGGTCAGTGCACTAGCCAGGGTACATTGTGGAGACAATCAGGGACTAGGCACGTGACGGTGGCGGAGGGAATAATGACCCATATAGGGCGTTAGGGGAGTTTAGGGACATTCACAGGGTGGTGTCAGGAGGTGTCCAATTAGCTTCTCCCTGCCTTTAGGGCCTTCCTCTCTCTTTATCCATCCTGTTGTTTTTGCATGCTGTGTCGTCTGCCGGACTTACCTGTATCCAAGCGTGACATTATACACAGGAACTCTGTACATAGTATACAGTATAGAATGTCAGTGTACAGTAATACTGTGACTCACCAGTGACATTATAGACCACCAAAACACCATCCCAACTGTGAAACACGGGTTGACAGCATCATGTTGTGGGGTTGTTTTGCTGCAGGAGGGACTGGTGCACTTCGCAAAATAGAAGGCATCATAAGAAAAGATTATGTGGCGATACTGAAGCAACATCTCAAGACATCAGCCAGGAAGTTATAGCTTGGGTGGAAATGGGTCTTCCAAATGGACCCGAAGCATACTGCCAAAATGGTAACAAAGTGGCTTGAGGATAACAAAATCAATGTTTTGGAGTGGTCATCACAAATCCCTGATCTCAATCCTATTGAAAATGTATGTGCAAAGTTGAAAAGGCAGGTGCGAGCAAGGCAACCTACAAACCTAGATCAGTTACACCAGTTTTGTCAGGAGAAATGGGCCCAAAGTCCGACCAACTATTGTGAGAAGCTTGTGGAAGAATATTCCAAAAGTTTGACCAGAGACATTCCGTTTTGAAGGCAATATTACCAAATACTAATGAAATGTATGTAAACGTTTGACTTTGCAGTAAGTAATAAAAATGCCTGTCTCTCATTATTCTGGAATTTGTCAAATATTAATAATTATGGTAATCCTAGTTGACCTAAAACGGGAAAGTTTTATTCTGATTTCATGTCAGTTAGTGAGAAAAACATGCATATGTGTCTTTTTATATAAGGTACGTAAACTTCTACTTTTAACTGTATATATAAATTTATTACATACACACCAAGATGGAATGTGCCGGTCCAAATCTTGCAGCGGGCCCCATCGGACTCTAGTTACGCCACTGATGGGAGAAGTTCCCTATATCACTCTGTAAAGAGTCTAAAAGGCATTTTGGAGGTAACAGACTCCCTGTAATGTAAAACTCAGATTTTGTTTTTCTTATTTGTAGCCACCTCCCCTACTTGTGCTTGGATTGTGTTGCTGAATCAATATATTATTTTATATACACAGGAGCTTGAGGTTGAGGGATGCTGCAGTAAGGTTATCACTGTATATGTGCTGTATAACAATTAAGTGTAGTGTTGTCGTAAACCTTCTAGCAATAGGTTTGCAGTTAGTAGTTGTCCATAATTGTAATAATGTAGACACCGGTAGTATTCCCCCGTCTCTCCCTATGATGTAGACACAGATATCACTCCCTTCCAATGTCTCTCTCTATAAATGAGAGACATATTGTACTCGCTCCCCTTTTCTCCCTGTAATAGATGTAAGCATAGATGGTGCTCCTTCTCTACAAATAATATAGACAGAGGTAAGACTCTCTTCATCACATCCTGAGAAATGTAGATACAGATAGTATTCCCTCACTCTCTCTTACTGTATATAATGTAGACACAGGTAGTTCTCCTCTCCCGTCTTTGTGTAAGTTGTGTAGGCACAGATAGTACTTCCTCCCCTTCTCATCCTGTAAATCACAGAAATACAGGTAGTACTCCCTCACTGGTAATAATGTAGACAAGTTGTTCTCCTTTCCTGATAATACAGATCCTACTCATTCATGTTTTCTAACGTGGTGACTTTTCAGGTAGGCTTTCTTTCACTAGACGATCACTGTGAAGAGAACATGAACGCTGGAAATTATTATTATGGAGCTTCTGAAGAAAGTCGAACAGAGAGCTTGGCAGTCCCATAGAAAGCAAAGAAAATGATGTTTAAAAGGGGTTTCTCCATGAACAAAGTTAATTTCAAGCAACATTTTACTCAATACATCTTTGAATAATACTAAGTTTCACAAGTGGATGTGTTAAAAAAAATATTCCTGTGCTGAGGCAATCTTATGCATGTGCCCCTGCTGTGTACTGTGTAATGGCTGTGTCTGACCGTATAGGAACATGGTCTGATCATATCACAGATCCTGGCCAAGGGGGGAAGCAAAAGTGTAGGAGACTGGAGAGCCGGTAAAACATTGCTTAAAAATAGGCAGTGAAATGTTTTGCCTCACAAAAACAATCATTTGCAGTCCAGTCCAGTCCTTGGGTTGTAATATCTGCACACTCTTTTGCTTCCTCCCCTGCCCAGGAGATGTGGTATGATCAGACAGGGCTGCCATAGGGCATTACTGCCCTTATTGGCGTATGGAGCCCAGTGAGCAGAGGGGGCCCGCAGTGGGCCCCATCTCTTCTGCTAACCAGGCCACAGCAGCGCTTCAGTCACTGATTGTGCGTCTTCAGACGCACGATCAGCTAAAATCTGTTGCCATGAAGGAGATTCTTCCCTCACGGCAACAGATAACAGCCGCCAGCCAATCTGCGCATGGTTCGAGAGTTGGAAGTGGAGCTGGGGTGGAGCCTGGACAGAGTCTCAAGGGGGCCCGAAATTTTGCCAGTATGGGGCCCCGAAATTCCTGGTGGCAGCCCTGTGATCAGACCATGAAACTGCATGGTCAGACACGGCCATTACACAGTACCCAGCATGTGCACATGTATAAGATTATCTCAGCACATGGACATTTTATTTTAACACATCCAATTGTGGAACTTATTATTATTCCAAAATCTATTAATTGAAATGTACTTTGTTCGTGGGGAATACCCCTTTAATCGCTGCCCTAATGGATATAAAATTCCTCATTCAAGCAGTGGGGTCCCAGTGATCAGACGTCCACAGATCTATCAATTATCCATCCTGTGAATAGGTGGTTTGTTTTTTTTTGCAGAGGACAACCCTGGTCCTGGTGCTAATGAGTCGCCCGCCAGGGCCTGTGGGGTACTCGGCACAGAGCCCGTTCACTTCTATGGGGGATGTCATGGCGACACAGCTCGGTCCGTGGCCCTGGGCGCTCACTGAAAAGGGGGATATTTACAGGGGATTAAAGGTTTGTAGAAATGTTTGTGACGCCACCTGTGGTGCCTGGTCAGGGTGACCAGCGCTGCTATGCAGATCCGCTGAAGGGTTGGTGTTGGGCAGCAAGGTGTTAAGCCTTCCACAGGCAAGGCTGGGGTCCTTCAGGGCAAACGGGGTGCAGGGGTGCAGAATGGAGGAGAGGAGTTCAGCAGCAGGAGTAATAAGGTAGACACACACAAAAGTCTCTTTCTGTACCTTTACTGATGGAATGGCAGGCACGTCCCAGGGTGCTGGCAGGGTGAAGGATGCACGTCCAGTTCTTCCCACTGAGTAGGTGTAGGGCCTCTTTACTCCTGTAGTGTGAGTTTCTGACCTGTATGAAACGAGGCCTAACTCTGTCTTCAACTTTACACGCCCGGCTGACTTTGTGGTGGGGCCTTCTCTTGGATAGAACAGTGTCTCTAATGGTTGCGCTGACCAGACTCCTGTCTTCCTGACCCCGGTTACGTATCAACACTTATGGGCCCCTGCGACTTGAAGTCCCGCAGGGTCTCCAGTATCTCCTACTAGTCGTGTAGATTCTAGCAAGCTCGAACCCGGTGTCTGGTTATTCAGAGTAGAGGTCAGCTATCAATGCTATTTCAACCTCTGGAACTCTCTTCTTCTCTTCCACTCGCCTTTCGTCCTACTCCGACCTTTAACATAAGCACACTAGCAGTAGATGGCTGATTCTTCTCCCTTCTTCACCGCTCTCAAAGCGTCGGCACGCTTGCTCTCTGAACTGCACTCAGTTGACTCAGTTCTGACTAGGCTGGAGTGGCTATCTTTCCACTGGTACTAGCCTCCACACATTGAACTAAGCTCAAGCTGCAGTCTTCAGGTTCTTTCAATAACTGCTGTTCTCTTTCCCTCTTTCTTTCTAAGCTCTGTCTGAAGCGGCTATCAGGATTCTCCGTCTGACCTGCACCTGGCTTTGCAGACTCACTGATCTGTGCTCGCCCTTAGAGCTAACTCTCCACTCTCCAAGAGAACTAACAACTTCTCACTTCTGTGTAGAATCACCAACTACACTGAACTCGTTCCGAACTAATCTGAGCTGTCACTGTAGACTGCAGTCCTCAGACTAGAATGTCTCTGAGAGAACTAATCTCCTCTCTGTGGCTTCACCATCCTTATATACTCTGAAAAGGCTCCCTCTGGTGGCTCTAAGGATTGGTGAAGATGTGTGAATGAATATCAGGTCTCTTGTGGTCATTACCTTCAGTGAATCCCTCTGAGAAATGAGATTCCAAGCGCAGCTGGGCTCTACATCCCCCCTGGTTAAGATCAGCACTCCCGGGCTGAAAGAAAAGATTTTTAGGTTATAAAACATTAACTCTTCCCTTACGGGAGGTGAGGACTCTTTAACGTTAAAAACAATAAATAACACTTTTAATATTGGTAGAAAATGCAGTGCAAAATACTGTACAGTTCAAGTACACATTATACTTGTGGAGGACCTGCTCCAAACCTCCCACGGTGGTCCTGGGTGGGCTGCAAGACTTCTCTTTTAGCAGACCTCACTTTCGGCCACACCAAACGGGTTTTGTCTTCTTGAGGTAGTCATGGTTTACGTAAAACCAAGATGGGGCACAAAATTCCAACTATATACAAGAAATGTCTCTGTGCTGCAAGTGTCCTCAGCACCAGTCCTCAGCAAGAACATCATACTCACTACCCAACTGGGGTATACTTTCATCACACAATGTAAACATTTAAACTGGCATGCACCCGTCCGGGTGAAGCAACCTTTAACTTCTCAACAGTTCAGTAAACCCTGTCCGGGTCCTACTGGTCTTCATCAGATGAATCTTTAAACACGGCAGCATCTTCCATACCTGGAGCTGGAAGCACACTATGGGTCTTAAATCGTAACACCATTATATTGTGTCCTGCTACCGGGGTCTGGGTAGCCACAGTTCTCATTACTACTTTCTCCATACGATTTCCTGGAGGCCTGACAGGTGCCTCACTCAAGCTTGATCTCTGCTGCGTGCGCAGGCATGACTCAGCAGGGGGTTCGCTGGCAGCCTCTGCGCTCTGCTGCGTATCAGAACGTGACACAGGTGCGTGGACGGGCGCTGGTGTAGTTGGGACCTGGGACGCTGAGACACGGGGCGCATTCCCTGCTTCTGGGACTGGGGCGCTGACCCTGGAGACATTCAGGGCATACCACTCCTTAAGGCCCCAATGCCGCGTGTAGGTGACAACATCCCCTATTAGCAGGTCCCTATCCGGGTGTCCCTCAGGCAGGTGAGACTCCACATCCCTGCGGTTTACAAAGACTTCCTGGTAGAGCCCAGGCTCATGTATGAACCCCCAGCCTCCCTGGAGCTTGAACTCCCGTATTGCCCCCTGGCGCCACGGTTCCCGGAGCGTACCTCTGTCTCGCCATACATTCTCCTTATTGGCGAGATCTCTCTCCCGGTACCTCTGGCGAAGCCGCTGCGCCTCACGCTGCTCCCGTTGCTCCGCTCCTCCTGTTCACGGCGTCTCCACTCGTTTTCTTTCTGGGCGGCGTACTCCACGTCGTCCAGGAGCTCCATTTCCTCCCAGTCCACTTCAACAGCTCCGGGGAGGATCTCTTTCATCGTCCCTACCGGGGGACTGCATTCCTTCGTTTCCGGTACAGCATCTGGTTCCAGGCCTGGCTGGCATTCTGGTCCTGGCAAGGCCTCCGCAGCCTCCTCTCCTCCCGCCGCGTCCTCGGCGGGGTCAGGTACAGCTCTTACGGTTTCGGCCTCCGGTTCCCTCTCAGCGCTGGTTCCAGTGGTGGCGCGGGTAGCGGTCGCGCATCCAGGGGGGAGAGCAGTCGGTCCCACTGCAGCCGCAGCTTCAGGGCCCGCCAGCTCCGCTCCATCGTCTCCATCTCTGCGCGGTGTCGGGCCAGATCCCGCAGCGCAGCATCCACCTCCTCTACACAATAGGGCTCGCCATCTCCTTCCCGACCTGGGGACGGTTCGGGCACAGGCTGCGCCTCTTCAGGGGAACAGGGTCTGCGCACCTCCATTCCCCCACACAGCGACTCCTGTCCTTCAGCCATCTCTCTCCAGGCCAGACTGTGTTTTCCATGGGGAACGCTCTGGTCTTTTCCGTGGAGGCGGGACTTTTGCTTTCTCTTCTTTGCACTGAGGATGAAGAGGAGGTGGATCTCCTTGGCTGTGGGGCATGATCTAATGTTGTAAAAGCACTTAGACAGGGCGGCCATAATTTTCGAGCCACAGGGGAGGTACGCCCACGAATGCACGCCCCCCTTCTTCACCAGCGCCTCAGGGCGCGAACATGGCGGTAAAATGGCGGCAAAATCACAAAAACAGCAATACAGTCTTTTTGCACAAAACAGTCCAATTCAGGCACACAGGACTCGCTTATAGCGAGCTTCGGATTCTGTTCGTGATGAGTCGCCCGCCAGGGCCTGTGGGGTACTCGGCACCGAGCCCGTTCACTTCTATAGGGGATGTCACGGCGACACAGCTCAGTCCGTGGCCCTGGGCGCTCACTGAAAAGGGGGATATTTACAGGGGATTAAAGGTTTGTAGAAATGTTTGTGACGCCACCTGTGGTGCCTGGTCAGGGTGACCAGCGCTGCTATGCAGATCCGCTGAAGGGTTGGTGTTGGGCAGCAAGGTGTTAAGCCTTCCACAGGCAAGGCTGGGGTCCTTCAGGGCAAACGGGGTGCAGGGGTGCAGAATGGAGGAGAGGAGTTCAGCAGCAGGAGTAATAAGGTAGACACACACAAAAGTCTCTTTCTGTACCTTTACTGATGGAATGGCAGGCACGTCCCATGGTGCTGGCAGGGTGAAGGATGCACGTCCAGTTCTTCCCACTGAGTAGGTGTAGGGCCTCCTTACTCCTGTAGTGCGAGTTTCTGACCTGTATGAAACGAGGCCTAACTCTGTCTTCAACTTTACACGCCCGGCTGACTTTGTGGTGGGGCCTTCTCTTGGATAGAACAGTGTCTCTAATGGTTGTGCTGACCAGACTCCTGTCTTCCTGACCCCAGTTACGTATCAACACTTGTGGGCCCCTGCGACTTGAAGTCCCGCAGGGTCTCCGGTATCTCCTACTAGTCGTGTAGATTCTAGCAAGCTCGGACCCGGTGTCCGGTTATTCAGAGTAGAGGTAAGCTATCAATGCTATTTCAGCCTCTGGCACTCTCTTCTTCTCTCCCACTCGCCTTTCGTCCTACTCTGACCTTTAACATAAGCACACTAGCAGTAGATGGCTGATTCTTCTCCTTTCTTCACCGCTCTCAAAGCTTGCTCTCTGAACTGCACTCAGTTGACTCAGTTCTGACTAGGCAGGAGTGGCTATCTTTCCATTGGTACTAGCCTCCACACATTGAACTAAGCTCAAGCTGCAGTCTTCTGGTTCTTTCAATAACTGCTGTTCTCTTTCCCTCTTTCTTTCTAAGCTCTGTCTGAAGCAGCTATCAGGATTCACCGTCTGACCTGCACCTGGCTTTGCAGACTCACTGATCTGTGCTCGCCCTTAGAGCTAACTCTCCACTCTCCAAGAGAACTAACAACTTCTCACTTCTGTGTAGAATCACCAACTACACTGAACTCGTTCCGAACTAATCTGAGCTGTCACTGTAGGCTGCAGCCCTCAGACTAGACTGTCTCTGAGAGAACTAATCTCCTCTCTGTGGCTTCACCATCCTTATATACTCTGAAAAGGCTCCCTCTGGTGGCTCTAGGGATTGGTGAAGATGTGTGAATGAATATCAGGTCTCTTGTGGTCATTACCTTCAGTGCATCCCTCCGGGAAATGAGATTCCAAGCGCAGCTGGGCTCTACACTAATGTCCCACCATTGAGTGTTTGTCACCCAATATATTAATATGAATGGGGCAACTGTCATTAGCTGATTGTAAAACAACGGTATCAGTAGGTAACCAAAGAAATATAGATTTAACTTAAACAGATTCTTCAGTTTTGTTATTGCCTATATGCAGCTATTTAGAGCTATGGGAATACAGGAGCCTCGGACCAATCAGAACTAAACTTCAATGTCCCTTTAGTGAACATCATTTCTCTTTTTGAGATTCTATTTCCCAAACTCGTATGATATTCTATTCTCACAACTGAAAGATGATGGTGCCCAGGTAGCTACCAACAGAATTTGCCATCATATCTACCAACCTACAGGGCCATGACGGTAATGTTTTGACTTGTTGCACCACGCCACCATCAGTGGTCTGTTCTGCAATTATAATATTTCTTCAATTTCAGTACTGATTTATGTAATTCAGAAGTGGGAGGGGGTCTAGATCTAACACTTTGATAAATTATAACTTTAAAATATAAAAATAAAAATGTGATCGCCTCTATGTAGCAGAATTAGTGACTTGGAAAACAGCGACCAAAAGGAGCATCTAGTCCAAACAAATGTATAATATAAAAAATAACAACTTTATTGAAAAACAGCATAGATAACAATAAAAAACGTTCACCAAAGTAAATATGTGAATGTATGAAGATAGAAGTAAATTGGTGATAGAACAATTAAAGAACCTGGCGCACATATATAGCAAGCTGTGCTCAAAAGTCAGTAAGGTTACTACCATGAGAAAGGGCACAATGTATATAAAACAGAACAAGTGTCAACAAATTGTGCCCCATAAAAGTGTATGGTCCAAAATGGTCCAGACAACTGTATGGTGACATGCTAAGCAAAAAACATCAAGGGTAGCAGATGACAAATGAAAGCATGAAAAAGAGTAAGAGGGAAGTCCCAAAAGGTATCGAATGATTCATGCTAGATACCAAGCTAACTGGAGCATATCGTGCAGCTAAGCTTACCCATGTGGGTGAATGTGCAGGAACAGGAACGTGCCCCGACGCACGTTTCGCTCAATAAAGCTTCCTCGGGGGGCAGCCTGTTTTTCAATAAAGTTGTTATTTTTTTATATTATACATTTGTTTGGACTAGATGCTCCTTTTGGTCGCTGTTTTCTAATATGTAGGGAGTTGTCCTGTTTCAACTATGAAACAATGTTGACTCATGTCACCCATGGTTTTGGTTTAAGTAATCAGAATTAGTGACTTGCTATGAGCGCCGACCACTGGGCGGAGCTCATAGCAATTCGGCACTTGCAACCATAGAACTCTCCAGGAGACCTTGGGTTGTTATGCTGACGCACCGGTGACTCGCGATTACGTGATGCGGGTCACCTGGTGTGCGCATTTCCGGTCCGATGGCCGGAAGCGCTTGTTAAATGCCGCTGTCAGAGTTTGACAGCGGCATCTAACTAGTGTAGTGATAGTAAGACTTCACTATACCTTTGTAGGTGGTTTGAGGACTTGTGATGAGGTCACTGCCATGTGACCTGTCATGTGCTCTGTGTGAGCTGAATACCTTTGTGTGTGGTTTGAGGACCTGTGATGAGGTCACTGCCATGTGACCTGTCATGTGCTTTGTGTGAGCTGAATGGCTGGTGTATATAAGTGAGCCTGCTGCTGACCACAGGTGTGAGTGACTGGAGGAGTGGAAACCTCCAGTGTGGGAGTTCTGAGGAGACCACCAGTCTGTGTGCTGAAGAGAGTGCTCAGTTAGAGTACCAGGACTTTCTATCTGTTTTCGTTACTTTGTGCCAGAGAAGGCTGTTTTTGTTTTCTGTTTACAGCAAGTTTATGAAACCTTAATAAACTTGCTTAAAGAACCAGAAGAGTCGCCCTCCTGCTTACCTCCGGTCGCACACCAGCGAGACCACATCCCTACAATTGGTGGCGTAAATGCGGGCAGCGTTCCCAGCAGAGAAGTGAGACTGGTTACTGCATGTCGTGGGTCAAGGCTTTAGCAACCCAGCCAGCATTGCCGGAGAAAATGGAGGACCTGCTGAAACACTTGGTCCAGGCACAGGTACAGTAGCAACAGGCACAGGAACAGCAGCAAGAAGCCAACAGGATGTTCTTGCAGCAGATGCAGCTGAGCCAGCAGGAGCATCGGCAGCAGATGCAGCTTTTGACAACCGCCATCCAGGGCAGGACGAGCGCCCCAACCCCAGGTCTGGCTGATGACAACCACGTCAGAAAGGCGGTAAGACGCACATTACAAAAAATGACCCCCGGGGATGATGTGGAAGCCTTCCTGGCTGTATTTGAGAGGGTTGCTGAGAGGGAAAGACTTCCCCCAGGGCAGTGGGCAGAGATATTGGCCCCATACCTGACAGGTGAACCCAGAAGGCGTATTACGATTTGACTGTGCAGGACGCTCAGGAATATCCTAAGCTAAAGGTAGAGATCCTCGCACGTATGGGGGTAACAATGACTATCAGGGCACAGAGGGTGCACCGCTGGGCTTATCACCGGGACAAACCACCTCGCTCCCAAATGTTTGACTTACTGCACCTGGTCCAGAAATGGCTACAGCCAGAGTCCGCTACGCCGGCACAGATGGTAGAAAGAGTCGTCATGGATCGGTTTGTGCACTCCCTGCCAAAACCCCTACAGACTTGGGTTGCCCAGGGTGATCCCCGGAATGCTGATGAACTGGTCGGACTGGTCGAGAGGTACCAGGGAATGGAAGGTGCCTTGGGGAAGCAGCCTATTCCGTACTGGCGGCCCCAACAGGGGGCAGAGTCCCAAAAAGGGGGGGAGGTGGTGCCCAAGGTCACTACGGGTGATATTATTTGTTGGAGGTGCCGCGAGCCAGGACATATAGCTGCCCGGTGTCCGCAGACCACTGAGCAGATGGACTGCAGCCTAGGACACCGTATTTCATGGTATGCATATCCAGCCTGCAGTGAAAACCCGTTTCCCAATCAGGGTCCTCAAGTATGTCCCGTGAAGGTGAACGGTGAAGCAGTAACGGCGCTGCTAGACTCTGGGAGCTTAGTGACCCTGATTAGGGCCACTTTTCCTCTCAACATACTACCAGGGAAAAAGGTTGGTGTTCAATGCATACATGGTGATGTAAAGGACTACCCTATGGCCAGAGTGGACATTGAAACGACACATGGCACTGAGTCCCATGAAGTCGGCGTCGTTCGGGACTTGGTGCGTCCTATAATTATAGGCCGGGATTTCTGTCTGTTTTGGGATCTGTGGAGAAAGGGTTCTGAGGTCCCTAGCGAGAATGGGGAACCAGTAAACCCTAACAAACTACTACCACACTCAGAAGGGGCAGAGTCTCAATCTGAGTCAATGAGGAGAAAAGAGGTGGCGGCGGATGAGCCGAGGAACTGTTGCCGGGTTCAGGGTTTGAACAGTGTATGTCGCGAATGGTGTACTGACTTTACATCTGACCGGGGGGCACTGAACTATTCTCTGATAGTGAATGGAGAGTATGTGAGTGGACTTCTAGACTCAGGAAGCCAGGTGACCCTACTGAGCGACACACTCCCTGTATATCTGATTCCCGGAAGGAAGATGGAAGTCCCTTGTGTTCATGGGGTCACTAGGGAGTATCAGGTAACCAGGGTAATCATTGAGACGGACACTATTATTTCTACCCAGGATGTCCCTGTAGTCCCAGACTTACCATATCCTATAATAATAGGCCAGGATTGTAAACGGTTTTGGGAGGTGTGGGACGAAGCCCTGGCTAATTGCTCAGAAGGGAACCAGAATGACCCTAAGAGAGGCCCACCCCTGCAGGAGGCTGTAGTGGTTGCTGATAGTGTGGTGGGTAAAACAGAGGTAGCCACCCTAAAGTCAAAGATACCCAGTGCCTGGTAGCCATAAGAAAGGGTGGCTCAGACCAAAGTGAGGACTTTGGGGTGACCAAATATAGGTCCGCAGAAAACGGGGTCGCCCCAGGAATAGGGGCCGACACCTGGTTAAGTGGGGACTTGCCGTTCCAAGATGACAGAGGGAGTGGGAATGACTCCTATGCAGACTGTAACTTAACCGCAAGTGAAAGCGAGTGCAGCAAGGTGGAGTCAGGTACAAGTGGCAGACCTTTTCCTCACCGCAGGGGCTGCAGGAAGGCCAGACAGCCTATGCTCTCTAAGAAGAGAAAAAGGGGAGAAGGATGGTGCCACATGTAATGGATAAAAGAGAGCAGGGCCATGAGATAGAGCTGCTTAAAGAGACAGTCATGCGAGAAAAGATACGGGGACAAGAGATTGAGCAACGAATGAAGGACCTGGAGAAAGAACTCTCTAAAGTCCAAGGTCAACTATCAGCGTGCCTGACGGCGAACCAAGTCCTAGTGAAAGATACGGAGATGCTCAGAGAGGCCCAGGAGAAGCATCAGCAGGAACTTCTACGGAGAGAAGAAGAGCACCGATGCTGGGTAGAGGAGCAAGAGAAAATTCTCCAAAAACTCCAGATAGAGAAGGAAGCTAACGCACAGCTCAGGAAATCCACGACAGACCAGGAATTCGAACAGTTGCGCTCTCCCGGTCCGTGCGTACGGGAAGAGAGTGAACTGAAGAGGTTGACCAAAGAAGGGGCCTCGACGGCGAAAGAAAGCCAGCAAGGGAACCGCCACCCAGATGGCCACACCCGGAAAGTCACAGTGAAGCGGGAGGCGGACATAAGAGCTATGCCACTACAATACCTCCACGAGAAGCAGAGATGTCGGGAGCCAACAAGAAAACCTCCAAGTCGGAGGGCGTTGGTGGAAAGCCTTGGGAAGATCCGGATGCTCTTGGAGGTGAACCAGGGAAGAATAGAGCAGCTAAAACTTGAGAAGAAGCAGACTAACAGGCAGCTGCAAGAGTTGAGAAAAAAAAGGCAGTCACCTTCAACTCACAATATAGAGAGGCGCAGAGGTTCGCTGCAGAATGAAGGTCATCAAAGTGAAACTAAGAAAGAACATAGATGGCCTGAAATGAGAGCTAGAGGCAGTGACACCTCAATTAGATCAGGACTCAGTGACCTAAGGCAAACGGTGACAGACCGGCTGATTGTGGAGACGACTGAAAGGAGTTTCTAGTCGGTGAATGAAATGTGCCAAGCCCACGGCTTTAGGCAGAGGGGGAGGTATGTAGTGATAGTAAGACTTCACTATACCTTTGTGGGTGGTTTGAGGACTTGTGATGAGGTCACTGCCATGTGACCTGTCATGTGCTCTGTGTGAGCTGAATACCTTTGTGTGTGGTTTGAGGACCTGTGATGAGGTCACTGCCATGTGACCTGTCATGTGCTTTGTGTGAGCTGAATGGCTGGTGTATATAAGTGAGCCTGCTGCTGACCACAGGTGTGAGTGACTGGAGGAGTGGAAACCTCCAGTGTGGGAGTTCTGAGGAGACCACCAGTCTGTGTGCTGAAGAGAGTGCTCAGTTAGCGTACCAGGACTTTCTATCTGTTTTCGTTACTTTGTGCCAGAGAAGGCTGTTTTTGTTTTCTGTTTACAGCAAGTTTATGAAACCTTAATAAACTTGCTTAAAGAACCAGAAGAGTCGCCCTCCTGCTTACCTCCGGTCGCACACCAGCGAGACCACATCCCTACACTAGTTAATAGCTGCAGGTGGATCATGATTAAAACAAAACAGCTGACATGTCCTGGAAGAGATGTGGGTTCTCCGTCAGAGCCCACATCAAAGGGGGACTTACCAACATCGGCGTACTAATACGTCAGTAAGGGGTTATACCTGTATGGGCACATTTTGGCAGTTTTGCTATCTCCCTGCATTACTTGAAAGGAACTCAACAAATTTCCTTTTACTTGATACAGTTGCCAAAACAAAGCACATGACAATCTAGAAAATGTGCTGCCAAGTCACAGCCTTATCTTCCGAAAGATATTAAAAAAAATAATGTTCTTTTACATTGGCTGGAATGACAAACCGCAATGAATGGAAGCAGGTAGCAAGCTCTCCAGCTGTATGAAAAGTCATTTAGGAAATGTTTAATGTCAACAGATGTAGATACCAAGGCTAAGAGAAATGCCAAAAAACAAAACAATACCAGCTCTTTCATCTCAGTGTTTAATACCTTGGAAAATGGACGTTTAGTTTGTTACAGTTTTAAGGCATTCATATACATAGCAGGATTCCAGTACCTCCCTTTGTTGTCAATCCTCAAGGTATCCTGATCAGATAAATTATTGTTTTTATCGTCAAAAATCACGACTTTCACAGAGTTGTCAGAAATTTGGAACGTCATAGTCAGCTGATAAAATGCGAGTTTAACTTTTGGTCAAAGAACTAAGACCGGTCTACGAACGCATCGGTAAAAAATAGAACTTTTAAATAAATAAGTATAAAAAATAAATATATATTTTTAGATAATATGCATATTAAGTCCACAGGTTGAAAACTGCATCTTTATCAAGACAGAGAGAGATGTCTGTAGGGAAGTACAGAACTGCTGATCCATCTTTGATAACATTAGCAATCCGACTTGAGCAGGCACATTGGCACGTCCTATCAGTTCTTCTGAATTAGAGGTATGGAGGTGTCATCAGCGCCAATCGGATGGTCCAATTCAATAGATAAGCAGCATTTGTATCTTGGCTCTCTGCTTTATCCACCAGTTACTTTGACCACTTCCCTGGAGTAGGTGGTCCTAACTATGATCGCTAGCATTCTACGGTCATTGTCACCGATGGCAATTAGGGACCATAGTCTTGTCACGGAACGGTCTTCACTTTTCCCTCTCGAAAAAGCTGTATCGAAATAGCAAGCAGATAGGCTTTTTCAACATTCTCAGCTATATCCTATCACATCCTTATAGAGTTGAGGCACTTTTTCTGGATCCACAGGTCTGGGCAAAAAATGTGTGAATTTTTGATGCCTCCTTGCCCTGGCTCCATCTCTTGGTGTACCATCTTTGTTAAGTGCTACAAAGTATCGCCTCCCAGAGTCACCATGTTTGTATAGATTTGATGAGTAGGTGTTATACCAATTTTCTTCAAACTGTTCTCTGAAAATGCATTCAGAAGTCAACTTTTCCTTAAAATAAGACAAAAAAAAAATATTAATATCTTATAAAAATATTCAGAATTGAGAGTCCTCAGTGGTTGATACCTTTTAATGGCTAACTGAAAAGATGGTAACAAATTGCAAGCTTTCGAGACTACTCAGGTCTCTTCATCAGGCAAAGACTATTATAACATCTGAAGAATCACATATTTATAAATTTATATGTGATTCTTCAGATGTTGTATTAGTCAATGCCTGATGTAGAGACCTGAGTAGTCTCGAAAGCTTGCAATTTGTTACCATCTTTTCAGTTAGCCATTAAAAGGTATCAACCACTGAGGACTCTCAATTCTGAACATTTTTCTATCTACTGGCTAACACTGTACAAAGATATACATCTTTCCTATATTAATATCTTATACAAGTTTTTTTCAGGAATGTTTCTTAGATTTGTTCCATGAAGCTATATTAGTAATAATAAAACTTCTGACACAAAATGAAATTGACTTATGAAGTACGCTGCTAAAATTTTACAAGTACCAAGGCTGTTTTATCCGGCAAATGGCACAATTATAGCCTATTTTAGTTCATTTAATCTCAGCCAAAAAAGAATAAAAAATATATAAAACAGGTACCCATTCAGAATAAATTAAATATTGTAAAACTTCAATAACGTATCATGTTATGATACCAGCCCACTAATAAGCGAGTCAAAATAACGAAAACCTTTGACGTTGTGCAATCCTTTGTGTTTATGTGTGTCATAGACTATGAAAATTTACTATAAAAAGGACACATTTTTTAGTAGATTGATTAATTGATTCTAAAAGAAAAAGAACCACGAAGGTTGCCAAACTTACCGATCCAAAGAGCTCTCCTTTATCATTCATTCCTAGGTACAGACCGCTGTCCACCCCCCTAATGCTGACGAGACCAATGGCCACACTAATGAACTCAAGAATACCTGTCAGAAAATAAAATGTATAAATCAGTGATTTAAAGGATCAGTTGGAGCATCCGTCATTAATATGCCCAAACACAATAATGCACTAGTCACAATTTGTGTGTTGTGCTGGGTCCCATTAATTGGAAATGTCACATCTATCTTTCTGCCAATGCATTCACCCAATGATGTATCACTTTAATCAAGACTGTACATTGCAATCAATCAAAAGGGCCTCTCCCCTGTGCGGATAGATTTCAAATGAAACTTATCAAAAAAAATGGAAAAAATTTCCAGCACTGCAATCTTCATAAAACCAGAACAATATAGAAATACACTTAAAAAAGTCACTTATTCATTTCAGATCTACTCAATATTAGACCTAAAATGACTAGGCGTCTTTTTCATTCATTTTTAGTGTGCGTTAATAATTGTTTTGGGCTACAGTGCTTAATTTTTGCATTTTATGTCTCGTGTCCTGCACCTGATCTAGGTTACACGACCTTCTAGCTATAAAGTCATTTCCATTAGTGTTCAGCAAATTTTTCAACATTCCGTCCCGATTAGGATCGGCGGCGAATATTGGTTTTGCAACATTGGCCGAATGTCATTGGAGTCAATGAGAGTAGAAATGAACGAATATGTTTGGAACCGATCATCAAACATAAAGTCGGCAAGAATTGGGTACCAATATGGCAAATTCAGATTCAGCGACCGATTCCGAATATATTCGCTCAACTCTAATTTCCAGCTGATCTTCAGTGTGTAACCTAACTATTAAATAATATGTCTGATATAAATGTCAGTGTATATAATATTATAATTATTATTATTAATGTCTAGTGGTTAGTCTGATCTTTCCAGAAAGCATGTGATATGCACAGATCATGTTTTTAGGTCATTTATGATTCTTGCCTTTTTCTTTTTTTTTCCTCCTAGTTTTCAGTAGAGGATGGAGGTATTTTGTCTTTTTTAATGCTATCTTTTTCAAAGCAAGACTTAAAGAAAAAAAAAC
This sequence comes from Oophaga sylvatica, assembly GCA_033576555.1. Taxonomy (NCBI): domain Eukaryota; kingdom Metazoa; phylum Chordata; class Amphibia; order Anura; family Dendrobatidae; genus Oophaga; species Oophaga sylvatica. Next base: position 103,487,914 of record JARQOD010000001.1, read on the forward strand.
ACAACAACAAGCAGGTGAGTCAACCAGGCGAGAGACCACATCAGAGGAGGCTCAGATGAGAATAGGGGCGGCATAAAGGAGAGCGATAGAAACGAACAACACATGTTTGATCTCTATCTACAACGTCGGGTTATTAGCGGAATATCCCTGCTCACAGACCGTACAACACTCTTCTTGCTTCTCATACCTGAGCCTGCCCAGAGTGACGACCTGGCACCACCATTCATTTTAGGAATGAATTTCCCTTTTGGGGTTATTATAGCTTGGAAGATTAATTAACCCTTCAGTCGACAACCGCGTCCATTTGATGTCAGGCATCAAAAGAGTTAAGAATAATTGATATTTATTGTCTTGGCTATGGGAAAGTGACGGAAAACATTTTAATCAGTTATACAGCAGCTAAATCAATAAAAGGGGGGGAACGTGCCTATCAACAATAGTTGGTTTGTTCAGATAAAAAGAACATTGAATAAATACCCCGATCATTATTCACTCTTCCTGTCAGATAAGCATTTACATCCTTTGCCTGTCCTCTGACGAGGCTTTTAGGTAAATGTATCAAGTTAATAATCATATAATATTATTATTACATGTGTTATTGTTTCTTTACTACAATAATTTGTTATTAGAGACTATTGAATGCAAAAGTTGCGTATATGATCATATTTCCATAATAATATGGTTTATGTCATTTTATACGTGCAGAATAAATCTTATGTCAATTACCAGATGCTCCTAATGCATGCAGTTCTTGTCTGTAGCCTACATAGAAGGCTGCATGGTGGCGCTTATATTGACCAGCCACTACATGAAGCCAATATACAGATTTAGACATTACTACATTCAGTGCACCACATAAAGGATATTCCAAAATGTTAGTATACTGCATTTGTACAATCCTGACGTAAAGCATACAGGTATGTGATAAAATAAATCAGCACAGGTGGGGGTCCAATAGAGCGATATGCACTGGACATGAGCAGGTGTGCATTCTGAAGTGTCCTATACGGTAGCTGAGCAATCTCCGACTGTGTATTCTACGCTGCATATACAGTAGGTGGGTGTGCAATTCTGATGAACAGTAACAGCGCACAGAGAGCAGATAGTGGATTCGTACAACTGAGTGTTAGTTATGACACTAGCATAAGCAGTTTAGTGTGTATCAGGAAGTGGACTGACGTGCATCTAGGTGCCTAATACCAGCGTGTGTCGGGTGGCAGCAGATCGGACAGTGGTGTTTCTAGTGCGGGGCTGGCTGTTAGGGGCAAATCTAGAATGCGGCTAAAGGGGTGCGCATTCTAGTGGGTGCAATGTCTTAGATTCAGTGCAAGTGGGCAGTCAGATGCGGTACAAGTGGGTGCGCATTCTAGATACGGTGCAATTTAGCAGTTAAGATGCGGCGTGCAATGAGTCGTGTCTGAATGTGGCGTACAAGTGGGTGCCAGTTCTAGATTGCGGCGTACAAGTGGGTGCGCAGTTCTAGAATGCGGCGTGCAAGTTGGTGCACAGTTCTAGAATGCGGTGCAAGTGGGTGCCAGTTCTAGATTGCGGCGTGCAAGTGGGTGCGCAGTTCTGAATGTGGCGTGCAAGTGGGTTGGGTGCGCTGTTCTAGATTGCGGCGTGCAAGTGGGTGCCAGTTCTAGATTGCGGCGTACAAGTGGGTGCCAGTTACTAGAAGTAGGCGGCAAGTTATTGGTGCGCAGTTCTAGATGCGGCGTGCAAGTGGGTGCGCAGTTCTAATTGGGCGTACAAGTGGGTGCGCAGTTCTAGATTGCGGCGTACAAGTGGGTGCGCAGTTCTATATTGCGGCGTCAAGTGGGTGCGCAGTTTAGATTGCGGCGTCAAGGGGGTTTGCAGTTCTAGAATGCGGCGTGCAAGTGGGTGCGCATTAGTTGCGAGAAGTGTGGCAGTTGCAAGTGGCTGTGGGTGCGCGTTCTAGATGTGGGCTCAAGTGGGTGCAAGTTCTAGATTGACGTAAAGTGGGTGCGCAGTTCTAGAATGCGGACGTCAAGTGGGTGCGCAGTTCTAGAATGCGGCGTGCAAGTTTGGTGCGCAGTTCTAGAATGTGGCGTACAAGTGGGTGCATCAGTTCTAGAATGCGGGTACAAGTGGGTGCGCAGTTCTAGAATGGCATAATGGGTGTCAATTCTAGAATGCGGCATACAAGTGGGTGCCTAGTTTTGGGATTGCGGCGTAAAGTGGGTGCGCAGTTCTAGAATGCGGTGCAAGTGGGTGTGCAGTTCTAGAATGCGGTCACGGGTGGATAAGTGGGTGCAGTCTAGATTGCGGCTACAGAGGTGTGCAGTTCAACAAGTGGTGTGCAGTCATTCAGATGCGGCATACAGGTGGGTGCAGTTCTAGAATGCGGCATAAGTGGTGTGCAGTTCTAAGTGCGGATACAGGTGGGTGGCAGTTCTAGATGCGGCGTACAAGTGGGTGCGCAGTCTAAGTGCGGCATACAGTGGGTGCAGCAGTCTAATGTGCGGCATACAGTGGGTGCCAGTCTAATGCGGCATAAGTGGGTGCCATGTCTAGAATGCGGCATACAGGTGGTGTGCAGTTCTAAGATGCGGCATACAGTGGTGTGCGCAGTTCTAAAAGTGCGGCATACAAGTGGGTGTGCAGTGCATAAGTAGGTGCGCAGTCTAATGCGCATACAGGTAGGTGCGCAGTCCTCAGTGCGGCTAAAAGTAGGTGCGCAGTCTAAGTGCGGCATACAGGTAGGTGCGCAGTCCTACAGTGCGGCATACAGGTAGGTGTGCAGTCCTACAGTGCGGCATACAGGTGGGTGTGCAGTCCTACAGTGCGGCATACAGGTGGTGTGCAGTCCTACAGTGCGGCATACAGGTGGGTGTGCAGTCTACAGTGCGGCATACAGTGGTGTGCAGTCTACAGTGCGGCATACAGGTAGGTGTGCAGTCTACAGTGCGCATACAGTGGTGTGCAGTCTACAGTGCGGCATACAGGTAGGTGTGCAGTCCTACAGTGCGGCATACAGGTAGGTGCGCAGTCCTACAGTGCGGCATACAGGTGGGTGCGAGTCCTACAGTGCGGCATACAGGTGGGTGCGCAGTCCTACAGTGCGGCATACAGTGGGTGCAGTCTACAGTGCGGCATACAGGTGGGTGCGCAGTCCTACAGTGCGGCATACAGGTGGTGCGCAGTCCTACAGTGCGGCATACAGGTGGGTGGCAGTCCTACAGTGCGGCATACAGGTGGTGCGCAGTCCTACAGTGCGGCATACAGGTGGGTGTGCAGTCCTACAGTGCGGCATACAGGTGGGTGTGCAGTCCTACAGTGCGGCATACAGGTGGGTGTCAGTCTACAGTGCCATACAGGTGGGGCAGTCCTACAGTGGGCATACGGTGGTGTGCAGTCCTACAGTGCGGCATACAGGTGGGTGTGGCAGTCCTACAGTGCGGCATACAGGTAGGTGTGCAGTCCTACAGTGCGGCATACAGGTAGGTGTGCAGTCCTACAGTGCGGCATACAGGTAGGTGTGCAGTCCTACAGTGCGGCATACAGGTAGGTGTGCAGTCCTACAGTGCGGCATACAGGTAGGTGTGCAGTCCTACAGTGCGGCATACAGGTAGGTGTGCAGTCCTACAGTGCGGCATACAGGTAGGTGTGCAGTCCTACAGTGCGGCATACAGGTAGGTGTGCAGTCCTACAGTGCGGCATACAGGTAGGTGTGCAGTCCTACAGTGCGGCATACAGGTAGGTGTGCAGTCCTACAGTGCGGCATACAGGTAGGTGCGCAGTCCTACAGTGCGGCATACAGGTAGGTGCGCAGTCCTACAGTGCGGCATACAGGTAGGTGGCAGTCTACATGTGCGGCATCCGGTAAGTTCTTGCAGTCTGAAGTGGATACAGGTAGGTGTGCAGTCTACAGTGGCTATACAGTAGGTGTGCAGTCCTCAGTGCGACAGGAGGATTCATATACATGCGGATGCAGTGGGGAATCCTATGCACCATAATGCTCGCAGCACGGAGACGGGGACACTACGAGCGGTGTGGTCCTCCTGGTGCCTGCACGATGCCGTCCGGGGGATCTGGAGGTGGAAGCCGTCCTGCAGTAGAGCTGGCGGCGGGCAGGATGCCTGGAGATGCGCAGGTTGATGGAGCGCTGCGGGAAAGGCGCTCAGGTTGTCCC
>JARQOD010000001.1:103492166-103526579 GCA_033576555.1 Oophaga sylvatica
AATGCGGCGTGCAAGTGGGTGCGCAGTTCTATATTGCGGCGTACAAGTGGGTGCGCAGTTCTAGATTGCGGCGTACAAGTGGGTGCGCAGTTCTATATTGCGGCGTACAAGTGGGTGCGCAGTTATAGATTGCGGCGTACAAGTGGGTTCGCACTCTAGAATGCGCGTGCAAGTGGGTGCGCATTCTAGAATGCGGCATGCAAGTTTGGTGCGCAGTTCTAGAATGTGGCATACAAGTGGGCGCAGTTCTAGAATGTGGCATACAAGTGGGTGCATAGTTCTAGAATGTGACATAAGTGGGTGCGCAGTTCTAAAATGTGACGTATAAGTGGGTGCGCAGTTCTAGAATGCGGCGTGCAAGTTTGGTGCGCAGTTTCTAGAATGTGGCATACAAGTGGGTGCATAGTTCTAGAATGTGACATATAAGGGGTGCGCAGTTCTAAAATGTGACATATAAGTGGGTGCTCAATTCTAGAATGCGGCATACAAGTGGGTGCATAGTTTTAGGATGCGACATATAAGTGGGTGCGCAGTTCTAGAATGCAGTGTACAAGTGGGTGTGCAGTTCTAGAGTGCAGCATACAGGTAGGTGTACAACCCTGGGGTGTGGTATAGAAGTAGGTGTGCAGTCCTAGAGTGCGGCATACAGGTAGGTGTGCAGTCCTACAGTGCGGCATACAGGTAGGTGTGCAGTCCTACAGTGCGGCATACAGGTAGGTGTGCAGTCCTACAGTGCGGCATACAGGTGGGTGTGCAGTCCTACAGTGCGGCATACAGGTGGGTGTGCAGTCCTACAGTGCGGCATACAGGTGGGTGTGCAGTCCTACAGTGCGGCATACAGGTGGGTGAGCAGTCCTACAGTGCGGCATACAGGTGGGTGTGCAGTCCTACAGTGCGGCATACAGGTAGGTGAGCAGTCCTACAGTGCGGCATACAGGTGAGTGTGCAGTCCTACAGTGCGGCATACAGGTAGGTGTGCAGTCCTACAGTGCGGCATACAGGTGGGTGTGCAGTCGCATACAGGTAGGTGCGCAGTCCTACAGTGCGGCATACAGGTAGGTGCGCAGTCCTACAGTGCGGCATACAGGTAGGTGCGCAGTCCTACAGTGCGGCATACAGGTAGGTGCGCAGTCCTACAGTGCGGCATACAGGTAGGTGTGCAGTCCTACAGTGCGGCATACAGGTGGGTGTGCAGTCCTACAGTGCGGCATACAGGTGGGTGTGCAGTCCTACAGTGCGGCATACAGGTGGGTGTGCAGTCCTACAGTGCGGCATACAGGTAGGTGTGCAGTCCTACAGTGCGGCATACAGGTAGGTGTGCAGTCCTACAGTGCGGCATACAGTTTGGTGTGCAGTCCTACAGTGCGGCATACAGGTAGGTGGCAGTCCTACAGTGCGGCATACAGGTAGGTGCGCAGTCCTACAGTGCGGCATACAGGTGGGTGCGCAGTCCTACAGTGCGGCATACAGGTGGGTGCGCAGTCCTACAGTGCGGCATACAGGTAGGTGTGCAGTCCTACAGTGCGGCATACAGGTGGGTGCGCAGTCCTACAGTGCGGCATACAGGTAGGTGCGCAGTCCTACAGTGCGGCATACAGGTGGGTGCGCAGTCCTACAGTGCGGCATACAGGTGGGTGCGCAGTCCTACAGTGCGGCATACAGGTGGGTGTGCAGTCCTACAGTGCGGCATACAGGTGGGTGTGCAGTCCTACAGTGCGGCATACAGGTGGGTGTGCAGTCCTACAGTGCGGCATACAGGTGGGTGTGCAGTCCTACAGTGCGGCATACAGGTGGGTGTGCAGTCCTACAGTGCGGCATACAGGTGGTGTGTAGTCCTACAGTGTGGCATACAGGTAGTGTCGTCTAAGTGGATAAGTAGGGGCAGTCCTACAGTGCGGCATACAGGTAGGTGTGCAGTCCTACAGTGCGGCATACAGGTAGGTGTGCAGTCCTACAGTGCGGCATACAGGTAGGTGTGCAGTCCTACAGTGCGGCATACAGGTAGGTGTGCAGTCCTACAGTGCGGCATACAGGTAGGTGTGCAGTCCTACAGTGCGGCATACAGGTAGGTGTGCAGTCCTACAGTGCGGCATACAGGTAGGTGTGCAGTCCTACAGTGCGGCATACAGGTAGGTGTGCAGTCCTACAGTGCGGCATACAGGTAGGTGCGCAGTCCTACAGTGCGGCATACAGGTAGGTGCGCAGTCCTACAGTGCGGCATACAGGTAGGTGTGTAGTATATGAATGTGTGTACCCGTAAAGTTCTTGCAGACGGAGTGACATTAGGAGTGCAGTTCTTAGGTGCGGTATATAGCAGGTGTGCAGTCCCAGTGTCAGACAGGAGACATTTATATAATGGGATGGATTGGGGAATCTCTGCACCTATAATGCCTCCTCAGCACGGAGAACAGGGGACACCTACCGAAGCGGCTGTGGTCCTGCCTGGTGCCCTGCACGATGCCGTCCGGGAGGATCTGGAGGTGGAAGCCCGTCCTGCAGTAGAGCTGGCGGCGGCGCAGGATGCCCTGGAGATGCGCCAGGTCTGATGGAGCGCTGCGGGAAAGGCGCTCAGGTTGTCCCAGGGGATCGTTTGTATAACAGGGGGGTGTCCCTGGCAGGAGGGGGCAGCAGGAAGTGAGCGCCCACTTGTCCCAGGGTGTCCAGCCCGGCCAGGTAGTTGCCCACCTCGAGCAGCGGAGCCATGTGTGGCCGGGGCGCAGTCCTGGATCGGTCCCTGTGCTGCTCGCACCTGGCGCTGCAGATACGGAGGTGCCGGCGGGCGGCTGCGACCTCTCTGTGCGGGCACTTTATATAGTGGCCCAGTTGACATAAGGTAATGAAGCTGGAGCGCAGGGTTTCTTCTTCACACCTCTGCTCACAATGTGCAAAGTGTCTGCTCCCCAGTGCAGGCCCATTCACACGTAACGTTACTCACAGCCATAGTCGCAACAATCCACAGCTCTGCCGGCTGCACCCTGGGGACATGTTAGGGACAGATGACACCTGGACACGTCTGGGATGGAGTCAGTGCAGAGAGAAGAGGGTCCTCAGACAAATCCCGGAGAAGCAGCTGCAGACAGGAGTGATCGGGATGCAGGAGGTCCTCCTAATGCTCAGCACGGACAGGTGCAAGGAAAGGTAGAGGCAGAGGCGTGGTCTGCAGCCAGGACCTTCCCAGACACACAGCTGCCAGGGACAGACACACATACCACCCATGCCTCCATACAGAGGGTGGGCACTCACTGTACCACCCATGTCTCCATACAGAGGGCGGGCACTCACTGTACCACACATGTCTCCATACAGAGGGGTGGGCACTCACTGTACCACCCATGTCTCCATACAGAGGGTGGTGGGCACTCACTGTACCACACATGTCTCCATACAGAGGGTGGTGGGCACTCACTGTACCACCCATGTCTCCATACAGAGGGTGGGCACTCACTGTACCACACATGTCTCCATACAGAGGGTGGTGGGCACTCACTGTACCACCCATGTCTCCATACAGAGGGTGGTGGGCACTCACTGTACCACACATGTCTCCATACAGAGGGTGGGCACTCACTGTACCACACATGCCTCCATACAGAGGGTGGGGGCACTCACTGTACCACACATGTCTCCATACAGAGGGTGTGGGCACTCACTGTACCACCCATGTCTCCATACAGAGGGTGGTGGGCACTCACTGTACCACACATGTCTCCATACAGAGGGTGGGCACTCACTGTACCACACATGCCTCCATACAGAGGGTGGTGGGCACTCACTGTACCACCCATGTCTCCATACAGAGGGTGGGCACTCACTGTACCACACATGTCTCCATACAGAGGGTGGTGGGCACTCACTGTACCACACATGTCTCCATACAGGATAGGGCACTCACTGTACCACACATGTCTCCATACAGAGGTGGTGGGCACTCACTGTACCACACATGCCTCCATACAGAGGGTGGGGGCACTCACTGTACCACACATGCCTCCATACAGAGGGTGGCACTCACTGTACCACCCATGCCTCCATACAGAGGGTGGTGGGCACTCACTGTACCACACATGTCTCCATACAGAGGGTGGGCACTCACTGTACCACACATGTCTCCATACAGAGGGTGGGCACTCACTGTACCACACATGTCTCCATACAGAGGTGGGCACTCACTGTACCACACATGCCTCTATACAGAGGATGGGCACTCACTGTGCCTCACACGTCTCCATACAGTGGATGGGCACTCACTGTACCACACATGTCTCCATACAGAGGGTGGGCACTCACTGTACCACACATGCCTCCATACAGAGGGTGGGCACTCACTGTACCACCCATGTCTCCATACAGAGGGTGGGCACTCACTGTACCACACATGTCTCCATACAGAGGGTGGGCACTCACTGTACCACACATGCCTCCATACAGAGGGTGGTGGGCACTCACTGTACCACACATGCCTCCATACAGAGGGTGGTGGGCACTCACTGTACCACCCATGTCTCCATACAGAGGGTGGGCACTCACTGTACCACACATGTCTCCATACAGAGGTGGTGGGCACTCACTGTACCACACATGTCTCCATACAGAGGGTGGGCACTCACTGTACCACACATGTCTCCATACAGAGGGTGGGCACTCACTGTACCACACATGTCTCCATACAGAGGGTGGGCACTCACTGTACCACACATGTCTCCATACAGGATAGGGCACTCACTGTACCACACATGTCTCCATACAGGATAGGGCACTCACTGTACCACCATGCTTCCATACAGAGGGTGGGCACTCACTGTACCACACATGTCTCCATACAGAGGGTGGGCACTCACTGTACCACACATGTCTCCATACAGAGGTGGGCACTCACTGTACCACACGTCTCCATACAGGATAGGGCACTCACTGTACCACACATGTCTCCATACAGGATAGGGCACTCACTGTACCACATGTCTCCATACAGATAGGGCACTCACTGTACACACATGTCTCCATAAGAGGGTGGGCACTCACTGTACCACACATGTCTCCATACAGAGGGTGGGCACTCACTGTACCACACATGTCTCATACAGGATAGGGCACTCACTGTACCACACATGTCTCCATACAGGATGGGCATCACTGTACCACACATGTCTCCATACAGAGGGTGGGCACTCACTGTACCACACATGTCTCCATACAGAGGGTGGGCACTCACTGTACCACACATGTCTCTCATACAGGATAGGGCACTCACTGTACCACACATGTCTCCATACAGGATAGGGCACTCACTGTACCACCCATGCTTCCATACAGAGGTGGGCATCACTGTACCACACATGCCTCCATACAAGAGGTGGTGGGGCACTCACTGTAACCACACATTTCTCCATACAGTATGAGGACTCACTGTACCAACGTCTCATACAGGATAGGGACCTCACTGTACACAATCGCTCCATACAGTGGATGGGACCTCACTGTACCACACATGCCTATATACAGAGGATGGCACTCACGTGCCTCACACGTCTCCATACAGTGGATGGCACTCACTGTACCACACATGTCTCCATACAGGATAGGGCACTCACTGTACCACACATGTCTCCATACAGAGGGTGGGCACTCACTGTACCACACATGTCTCCATACAGGATAGGGCACTCACTGTACCACACATGTCTCCATACAGGATAGGGCACTCACTGTACCACACGTCTCCATACAGGATAGGCCACTCACTGTACCACACATGTCTCCATACAGTGGATGGGCACTCACTGTACCACACATGCCTCTATACAGAGGGTGGGCACTCACTGTACCACACATGTCTCCATACAGGATAGGGCACTCACTGTACCACACATGTCTCCATACAGGATAGGGCACTCACTGTACCACACGTCTCCATACAGGATAGGCCACTCACTGTACCACACATGCTGTAATGTATGTAGTACAGTTCATATAGCGTCTTGTGCTTGGGTGCGATGAACATACATGAGACACAGGTTTGATATAGAAAAGTCCTGTATTACTTCATACAAGTTGGCAGAAATAGTCACACAGTTTGCAGACACAGAAACAGGAGACACAGCAGGCCAGAGCAATCCAAGCTCAGCAATCACTCTCCAATACAGATTCAGGATCTTCTTCTCTGTTACCGTAAGTCCATGCAAACATGGGTCTTTCAAAGAGCAGGGTTCAGAGTCCACAAGTGCTTCAGAGTTCCTCAGTAGGAATAGCTGGAGTACAAGGTCCAAGGCTTACAGGAGTCAAGTCACAGGTTCACTGCAGGCTAGATTCTGAAGCACTGATTGCTCAGCTGTGGCTGCTTAAGAAGCAAAGGAGAGAATCAGGGCGGGAACATGCAAGCTGGAAACTCCATTTTGACTGAGGGCAAGATAGCTGCAGCAAGACAGAAAGTAAAATGGCTGACGAACAAACTGAGTTTCAGGAATATATACATAGAACCTTACATTACTCCCCCCTTAAGGACAACCTCCGGATGACCTCAGACCAGGCTTGTGTGGGTACCTCTGATGAAACTGACGGAGCAAGCGAGGAGCATTAACGTTATTGACCGGTTCCCATGAGTTGTCCTCCACTGGGTAGCCCTGCCATTTAATCAGATATTGTAACTGATTTCTATACAACCTGGAATCTAAAATCCTTTCCACCACAAATTCTTCCTGACCATCGACTAGCACTGGGTCAGGGCAAGGAGAGGAACGTCCAGGAAACGTATTGGGCGTCGCAGCCTTTAGTAGGGATACATGAAAGACAGGGTGGATTCTCATAGTTCTGGGCAGTTGAAGACAACAAGCAACGGCGCTTATAATTTTACTGATTTTATAGGGTCCAATGTACTTATGTCCCAACTTAGACGATGGAATCCTTAACTTAAGATTTCTGGTTGACAGCCAGACCAAGTCTCCTACCTTGAAAGCTGGTGCAGGTTTACGAAATTTATCTGCTGCTTTCTTGTACCTTTCTTGAGCCGATTCCAGATTTTCCTTTAGAAGATCCATATTCTTCTGTAAAGACGTGATTCTTTCAGCTACTGCTGGTAAAGGCGTTTCTATGGGAAATCGTGGTAGAATGTTAGGATGATAACCTAGATTAGAGTAAAAAGGAGACTGTTTAGTGGAGGCACTCTGAGAGTTGTTATACGAGAACTCAGCTAATGGAAGTAGATCCACCCAATCATCCTGTAGGTGGCAGATAAAGCAGCGGAGATACTGCTCCAGGGTTTGATTGGTTCGTTCGGTCTGTCCATTAGTCTGGGGATGAAAAGCAGAAGAAAGGTTTACTTTAATGTCCAATGCTGCACAGAAATTTTGCCAAAACCTAGAAGTGAATTGCACCCCTCGATCCGAAATAACCTCATCCGGTACTCCATGTAAGCGAAACACATCTTTAATCATCAAATCTGATGTCTGTTTTGCAGTGGGTAAGCCGACACAAGGGATAAAATGAGCTGCCTTTGTTAGACGGTCAACCACCACTAGAATGGTGTTCTTCCCCTGAGAGGTTGGTAACTCCACAATGAAGTCCATAGAAATGGATCCCCACGGGCGGGACGGGGTGGGAAGAGGCTGTAACAGACCAGTTGGTGAGGAGCGAGGTGTTTTGCATCTTGCACAGACCTCACATGAAGTGACATAATTCAAAACATCCTTCCTGCAAGTGGGCCACCAAAAGAAACGAGAAAGAAATTCCTGTGTCTTTAGAATTCCTCTATGCCCAGCTATCTTGGAATCGTGAATGAGTTGCAATACTCTCAATCTGACTGTTTCAGGAATATACAGGCGTTGTCCCTGAATCCACACACCATTCTTAAAGACAAGACTTACGTCCCTTGGGGTTGTGCCAAAAAGGAATCCGCATGGTATGCTTCCTTGATGTCCTTAAGTAGGTCTTGATTATGAATTACTCCTAGGAATCTAGAGTCAGGAAGAATAGTCTTAGGAGGAGTAATTGGACGTGTCTCTGCTGAGTAAATCCTAGAGAGTGCATCAGCCTTTCCATTGCGCGATCCTGGTCTATAAGAGATGATAAAATTAAATTGGTTTAAGAAAAGATTCCAGCGAGCCTGGCGAGGAGTCAGGCACTTAGCCGACCTGATAAACTCAAGGTTACGATGGTCTGTCAGGACGACTATTTGCTGTGCAGCTCCCTGAAGAAGGTGTCTCCATTCTTTGAAGGCGGCAATAATGGCCAACAACTCTCTATTGCCCACATCGTAGTTCCTCTCAGCCGAAGACAACTGCTGGGAAAAGAAGGCACAGAGATGCAAGACATTCTTCTCACCTGTTCTCTGAGAGAGTATAGCTCCAATGGCACAGTCTGAAGCATCCACCTCTATTATGAAGGCAAGCTCGGGTTGGGATGTACTAGGATAGGTGCAGTGGTAAATTTATCTTTTAGATGGGAAAATGCTTCCTGGGCTTGGGGAGTCCAGGAAAATCTAGACTCTTTCCGGGTAAGTTGAGTGATAGGTGACACTACCTCAGAGAAATTTCTAATGAAACGTCTATAGAAGTTGGCAAACCCGATGAAGCGCTGTACCTCCTTCACATTTCTAGGACTTGGCCAATCCTTGATGGCTTGGGTTTTGCTTCCATCCATACCAATTCCTTGTGTAGACAGTACATACCCCAGAAATTGAATCTCGGTCCTATGGAATTCACACTTTTCAAGTTTGATGTAAAGATGATTTTGTCTTAGACGTTCCAAGACCATTCTCACATGTCCATGATGTTCCTCTGTGGAGTTAGAAAAAATTAGAATATCATTCAAATAAATTACCACGAATGTATCTAGGAGATCCCTGAAGATGTCATTCACCAAGTGTTGGAAAGTGGCTGGGGCGGTACTCAGACCAAAAGGCATAACTAGATATTCAAAGTGTCCATAGCGTGACCTGAATGCAGTCTTCCATTCATCCCCAGGTCTAATACGGACTAAGTTATAGGCCCCACGAAGATCTAGTTTAGAAAAAATTTTGGCATGTCGCACTCTCTCCAATAACTCAGGGATTAAAGGCAATGGATAACGGTTTCTAATAGTAACCTTATTGAGTTCCCTATAGTCTACGCATGGTCTCAGAGATCCATCTTTCTTCTTTACAAAGAAGATGGGTGCACCTGCAGGAGATGAAGAGGGGCGTATGAAGCCCTTGGCTAGATTTTCATCTATGTAATCCTTTAAAGCCTTTAGCTCGGGCCCCGCCAGGGGTAGATCTTACCAAAAGGTATCTGTGCTCCAGGCAATAATTCAATTGGACAATCATATGGACGGTGAGGAGGAAGCTGGTCAGCGTTCTTCTTGTCACATAAATCCACATAGTCCTGGTATACAGCTGGTAGTTCAGGGACTGACATGATTCCTTTAGGAACAGAGCAAGCTGAAACTTTTGGACTCATCTGTTTCTCTGGAAAGTGTAATTCCTTGGTCTCCCAGTTAATGGTAGGATTCTGAGCCTGCAGCCATGGTAGCCCTAGAATAATGGGAAAGTGGGGAGAAGAGATAAGCATAAAGGACAGTTTCTCTTGATGATCTTTACCCATAAGAACCCTCAAAGGCTCTGTTTCCTGATCCACTGGTCCAGAGGTCAGCAGGGAGCCATCCACAGTTTCCATCTGTACTGGAGTAGCCTTCTTCACTGAACGTATTCCCTGTTTCAGAGCAAAGGAGACATCCATAAAATTTCCACTTGCCCCTGAGTCGATCATAGCAGAGCTAGACACCCAAGCTGAGTCAACCCAGAGTTTGATGGAAAGAAAGCAAGGAGAATTGTTTTTCTTACAACTCAGCTGGGACACCGCTGAGGAAACTTGAAAAATGGCAGCGTTTACACAGTCAACGTCCTCAGAGGTAACGGAGTTTAAGTCCGAGAAATCAAGATCTGTTGCTGCAGATCTCTCTGGAGCCTGAGGCTCGGACCTGACAGATCCCCTCTCGCAACACTCACAATGAATGAGTGCTGCAGTAGTCTTACGAGAACGGCTGGGGCAGTTTATAATGAAGTGCCCTGACTTACCACAATAGAAACATAGATTCTCCTTAAAACGATGTTCCTTGCGTGCATCACTAACCCGTCGTTGTAAAGAGTCTACCTGCATGGGTTCAGGTTCAGGTTCCCGTGTAATCCTACTCAAAGGTTCCTTAGCTGGAGAGGAAGGTAGGAAAAGGTTAGTACGATTGCTTTCGAACCATCTCTCTTGCCTGCGTTCAGTCAGACGAGTATCAATACGGATGCAGTAGTTAATAAAGTCACCTAACGCAGTGGGAGGGTCGGCACGAGCAAGTTCATCCTTAATCAGTGGAGATAACCCCTTTCGAAAAATAGATTTTTTGGCGGAACTGTCCCAGGTGGTATCAAGGGCCCATCTCCTGAAATCCAAGGCATATTCAGCTACCGAGTGCTTACCTTGGCGCAAAGCTAACATGGCTGCTTCAGCTTTTGCACCTCGATTGGGGTCATCAAACACCTGCCCCATGGCTGAAATAAAATCATCAAGGTGATTCAAACAATCATCCTCAGTCTCAATCAGAGGGTTTGCCCACATTAAAGCCTTGTTGGTAAGCAACATAATTATAGTAAGCACCTTAGATCGTTCAGTGGGAAATTGTGAAGCATGTGCAGAAAAAAAAAGATTGCATTGATTAATAAATCCCCTGAATTTCTCACGTTCACCGCCAAAACGAAAAGGGAGCAACTTGGGAATTCCAGCACTCGGGCTACGGCAGGAGCCTGGACTCGCCCCTCTAGAACCTCAATCCTGGCTCGCAAATCCTGGGTAGTCTGTCCAACCACTTGCAAATTGTGATTATTGAGGTCCTGTAGATTTGTAAAACGGGTCTTTATATTCTGCAAATCTGCAAGGATATTATCAGTCACTCCGCAAAGTTCCTTTATGCGGGCCTCCATTTTCCAAATCTTTTAAGACAGGATTACTGGAAGAAGAGGAGAGAAAAAAAAAAACAATAGTGTTCACCTGTGGCAACACTGCAGAGAGAAAAAAAAATTAAGGGAACTGCTCACCTGGAATGGTTGTGAGAAGTCACAACCACTATCATCACAGAAAGTTTCAACCAGACATCTGATATCCAGAGTTACAGCAGACAAAAAAGAGAAAAGAAAGGAAAAAAAAAAACAATAGTGTTTACCTGTGGTAACACTGCAAAAAGAAAAAACTTAAGGGAATTGCTCACCTGGAATGGTTGTGAGAAGTCACAACCACTGTCATCACAGAAAGTACAACCGGACGTCTGATATCCACAGTACAGCAGACACAGCCTTCCAGACCCAGCAGACACTAACGTTTTGGCTTCAGAATCTTGTAATGTATGTAGTACAGTTCATATAGCGTCTTGTGCTTGGGTGCGATGAACATACATGAGACACAGGTTTGATATAGAAAAGTCCTGTATTACTTCATACAAGTTGGCAGAAATAGTCACACAGTTTGCAGACACAGAAACAGGAGACACAGCAGGCCAGAGCAATCCAAGCTCAGCAATCACTCTCCAATACAGATTCAGGATCTTCTTCTCTGTTACCGTAAGTCCATGCAAACGTGGGTCTTTCAAAGAGCAGGGTTCAGAGTCCACAAGTGCTTCAGAGTTCCTCAGTAGGAATAGCTGGAGTACAAGGTCCAAGGCTTACAGGAGTCAAGTCACAGGTTCACTGCAGGCTAGATTCTGAAGCACTGATTGCTCAGCTGTGGCTGCTTAAGAAGCAAAGGAGAGAATCAGGGCGGGAACATGCAAGCTGGAAACTCCATTTTGACTGAGGGCAAGATAGCTGCAGCAAGACAGAAAGTAAAATGGCTGACGAACAAACTGAGTTTCAGGAATATATACATAGAACCTTACACATGCCTCTATACAGAGGATGGGCACTCACTGTGCCTCACACGTCTCCATACAGAGGGTGGGCACTCACTGTGCCTCACACGTCTCCATACAGGATAGGGCACTCACTGTACCACACATGTCTCCATACAGGATAGGGCACTCACTGTGCCTCACACGTCTCCATACAGGATAGGGCACTCACTGTACCACACATGTCTCCATACAGGATAGGGCACTCACTGTACCACACATGTCTCCATACAGGATAGGGCACTCACTGTACCACACGTCTCCATACAGGATAGGGCACTCACTGTACCACACATGTCTCCATACAGGATAGGGCACTCACTGTGCCTCACACATCTCCATACAGGATAGGGCACTCACTTACCACACATGTCTCCATACAGGATAGGGCACTCACTGTACCACACATGCCTCCATACAGAATTAGGGCACTCACTGTACCACACATGTCTCCATACAGGATAGGGCACTCACTGTACCACACATGTCTCCATACAGGATAGGGCACTCACTGTACCACACATGCCTCCATACAGAACTAGGGCAATCACTGTACTAGTATCACCTAATCAAAACCATCTAATTTACAGCTTTTTATCTAGTTTATTAAAAGCAGTAAATTATATTGCTCCTGTTGTACGGCCCAAGTATATTTGATAAATATAGATGGACCTTCATCAGCTACACTCCCATAGTATGATGTCCCCAGTTACCCCCAAACAGTATTATATCACCTCAGTTTCCACACACAGTATGCCTCCACAGCCACCCAAAAACATGGTATTATGCCCCTACAACTACCCTTCACACAGTCTGCTGCCTCAACACTCCCACATACAAAGTATGATAAACCGCACAATCCCCTTTCACACAGTGTGATGCCCCAAACCTTTCCACACACAGTATAAGGGCGCCACACTTTCCCTCAGACAGTAGAATAATTAATTCCCAATACCCACAAATTGAAAGAGTGCCCTAAAAACATATTTCTTTAGACTGGTCTATCGCCTCACCTCCCTTATCTAACTATTCCCATTT
Source organism: Oophaga sylvatica (assembly GCA_033576555.1). Classification (NCBI taxonomy): domain Eukaryota; kingdom Metazoa; phylum Chordata; class Amphibia; order Anura; family Dendrobatidae; genus Oophaga; species Oophaga sylvatica. The sequence goes on from JARQOD010000001.1 coordinate 103,505,103, forward strand.
TATCCTTACAACATTTTCCTATAAGTCTGGTTCCTTGTATCATCTGTTTACCCACCCTCCATGCACTTAACCCCTTTACGTCAAATGTTGGACATAACAGGTCAAGAGTGTGTGCCAATTCCCGCACTATGACGTGCTATGCCCGTCATGACTTTGAACTGTCACTGCGTGTAAACATGCAATGACAGTTCAGTGCCGACAGCTGTCAATGACAGCTGACTGGCATGGAAGAGGTGCGTGGACCCATGTCATTGTTCCCCACACTCAGATTGCAGCGATCAGTCAGTCAATCACAGCATAATCGCGCAGGAGATGCTGAAATATCAGCACCTCCTGCTCAAGAAGAGCAGGAGCATGGCGCTGCTAATGGCTGAGCTCCTGCACTGCCCCCCAGCTGTTTAACTCCCTAAATGCTGTAATCAAGAGCGATCACAACATTTTGAAGGCAGGCAGAGGGACAGGAGATCCCTATGCCTTAAGATCGATGTCCCCATGACGTCATCACGTGGGCCCGATCATTACCATGGTGACCCGGGGGTCGTCATGACAAACCCCAGGTCATCAAGCTTTGGAAAGCTTCTGAGGCCATGCTTGGTCTAAGAAAATTTCTGTACAGGTCTACTGCATTGCACAGCTAGTGCATTGCTATGCACTATACCTGTGATCAAAGTAAAAAAATGTGAAAGACCCATAGAGGGACTAAAGTAAAAAAATTAAAAAAAAACTAAAAATATTTTAAAAAATACAAAATAGAAAAAAAAGTAGAAAATATTACACCAATAAATACACATACCTATGTAAAAAAATAAGCAAAACAAAAGTACACATATTTAGTATCGCTGCATCGGGAACAAACCGATCTATAAAAGTGTCACACTAATTAACCCCTTCAGTGAACACTGTAAAAAAAATTACTTACATGAGGTATCGCTGTAATCGTACTGACCCGAAGAATAAAACTTCCTTATCAATTTTGCCAAATTCAAAACAGCAGGAAAAAATAATCCCTGAATTGCTGCTTTTTGTTCATTCTGCCTCCCAAAAATCAGAATAGAAAGCAATCAAAAACTGCTATGTGCCCGAAAATAGTACTAATAAAAACGTCAACTCATCCTACAAAAACAAGCCCGAACATGAGTCTATTTGCAGAAATATGTAAAAATTATAGCTCTTAAAATAAGGCAATGCAAAAACTATTATTTGTAAAAAAGTGTCTTTTAGTGTGGGACAGCAGCCAAACAGAAAAAAAAACTATATAAATCTAGTATCACTGTAAACGCACTGACCCGAAGAATAAAGATATCTAATCATGTTATACCGCATGAGGAACGGCGTAAAAAATAAAAACAATTATTCATCTGCTGTTGATTTGTTCATTCTGCCTCCCAAAGATCGCAGTAAGGCCGGGATCACACATGCGAGTAAGTCGTCCGACACTCGCATGTGAAATCCCAGCTCTGGCGCCGGCACTCAGGAGTGGAGCGCGCGGCTGCATAGAACTACATGCAGCCGCTCGCTCCACTCCTGAGTGCCGGCGCCAGAGCTGGGATTTCACATGCGAGTGTCGGACGACTTACTCGCATGTGTGATCCCGGCCTAAGGCTCGGATCACATTTATCCTGCACTCTGCGCTGAGCCCTTACACAGGGGTTTCCATGTAAATCTTGAAATACGTGATTTACGCGGAACTAGTGATGAGCGAACATGCTCATGTGCTAACCGAGTGAATTTGGCGTGCTCGAAAAATATGTTCGAGTCCATGCGCCTGCATGTCTCGTGGCTGTTCGACAGCTGCAACATATGCAGGGATTGCCTAACAGGCAACAGCCGCGAGACATGTAGCCGCGGGACTCAAACATATTTTTCTTGCACAACTAAGACACTCTGTTAGCACACAAGCATGCTAGGATAACGCCTTATCTGAGTACGTTCGCTCATAACTAGATGGAACCCCCGGCAGAAGATTGGCTATAATGAAGCAGATGGAGGCACTGTGGACATTGTCTGACCTATGATCTGGCGTTGTCCGTCTTTTTAAGCACAGTCGGCCACAGTTTTGTGCACTACTGAAAAGACGGATGGAGTCTAGAGTAACTCTGCCAGCTTGTTATAGTGAATGGATCCCTCGGAGGTTTCATCTGAATCACATCACTCGGAGAGTGATAAGTGCTCAGCATAGAGCACAGGATAAATGTGATCCCAAATACGTAAAATGTTCCCAATAAATGCTTCAACTCAATCCACAAAAAGCAATTCTCCACTCAGGTCCTTCATCTGTTAATGGAAATGTATTTCACGTTACTGGTAGCACAAAGCCTCTGAAAAAATGGCTTCTCGCCCCCAAAAGAAATTCAACAAAATCTTTGCTACCAAATCCAAATGCCACCCCCCCTACTCCGTTCTGAGTCCCACAGTGTGTTTAAACACAAACTGGGTCTTTTGAGGGGATTCTACTCTTCTAGCGCTTAGGAGCTCTGTATATGGAGTCCACAAACTATTCTTGGAAAACCTGCGCTCCAGGAGGCAAATAGCGCTCCGTCTCTCCCAAGTCTCCCCGTGTGACTAAGCAGTACTGTACAGCCATATATGGGATATTGCCACATTCAGCAGAAAATGTGTGACAAATTTTGGTGGCATTTTTATACCATTTCCCCATGTGAAAATGTAAAATCTGGGGACAAAACAAAATTTTTGTGGTAAGAATGTAATTATTTTTTCCTCACTTCCCAATGATATCACGTATGAGGTTTTCTGTTGTTCTGGCACCTCAGGGGCTCTACCAATATGACATTGCACCCTCAAACCATTCCAGCAAAATCTGAAATCCAGTACATGCACTTCTTCCCTTCGGTGCTTTGCACTGTCTCAAAAAGTAGATTTTGAGCACATATGGGATATCGGCGCACTCAGGAGAAATTGCACAGCAAATTTTGAGCTCTATTTTCTTCTGTTACACTTGTGAAAATATAATTGGGACTAAAAAAAAAATTTGTGTAGAAAATGTTATTTTTTTTATTTTCAGGGCTCTACATTATAAACTTCTGTAAAGCATCTGGGGGTTCAAGGTGCTCACCACACGTCTATATATATTTCTAATGGGGTCTAGTTTCTAAAATGGGGTAACTTGTAGGGGGTTTCCACTGTTTAGGCACATCAGGGCCTCTCCAAACGCGACATGCGTCCACTCTCAATTCCAGCCATTTTTCCGTTAGAAAAGTCACACAGTGCTCCTTCCCTTCCGAGCACTGCCATGCACGCAAACCGTAGTTTTCACCCATATATGGGGTATCGGTGTACTCAGGGAAAATCACACAACAAATTTGGGGTCCATTTTCTCCTGTTACCCTTGTAAAAATAAAACTATTTGGGCTAAAATAAAAGTTTTGTGAAAAAAAGGTCAATGTTAATTTTATCCTTCCACATTCCATTTATACCTGTAAAACACCTGAAGGGTTAATATACTTTTTGAATGTGAGCTTGAGGAGAGCAGTTTTTAGAATGGTGTCACTTTTGGGTATTTTCTGTCATATAGGCCCCCCAAAGTCACTTTAAATGTGATGTGGTCCCTAAAATAAATGGTTTTGTAAATTTTGTTGTAAGAATGAGAAATTGCTGATCAACTTTTAACCCTTCTAACTTCCTAACAAAAAGAAATTATGTTTAAAAAATGATGCAGAGGTAAAGTAGACATATGGGAAATGTTATTTATTAACTATTTTGCGTAACATAACTCTCCAATTTAAGGGCATAAGAACTACAATTTTAAAAATTGTGAAATTTTCTAGATTTTCACCAAGTTTCCAATATTTTCACAAATAAACCCAAGTCATATCGAAGAAATTTTACCACTATCATGAGGTACAATATGTCTCAAAAAAACATTGTCAGAATCATTGGGATCCGTGGAAGCGTTCCAGAGTTATCACCTCATAAATTGACAATGGTTAAAAACTTAGACCCAGTCATTAACTTACAAAGTGGCTTGGTCCTTAAGGGGTTAATAGCAATTTGTATTTGTAATTGTAGAGATACTGGCTGGTGACTAGTTTAGGCAGCGTAATTTGAATACCCTTTTTATTATATTGATGGCTGGATCACACATGACAAATCATTTAATCATTTACTTTTTGTTCCTCCACTATTTCCTCATAGATTGTAAGCTTGCCAGCAGGGCCCTCACTCTTCTTGGTATATGTTAAATTATGTGTTACTCTGTAATGTCTTTTATTGTTTGTACATGTCCCCTCTAAATTGTAAAGTGCTGCGGAATATGACGGTGCTATAGAAATAAAATTATTATTTATTATGGTGTCCCCACAGCCTCTTAGACACATTCAGGGTCTTGCAGCACTGGAGTTCTGGGTTCAAATCCCACCAAGGACAACATCTGCAAGGAGTTTGTATATTCTCCCCGTGTTTGCGTGGGTTTCCTCCGGGTTCTCCGGTTTCCTCCCACACTTCAAAAAACATACTGATAGGGAATCTAGATTGTGAGCCCCATCAGGGACAGCAACGGTAATGTGTGTAAACTGTAAAGCGCTGCGGAATATGTTAGCGCTATATAAAAATAAAGATTATTATTATTCAGGGTCGCAATGAATGAGGTTGTAAAGGGTGTGACTGGCCCTGTCGACCCCAGTATCTACTTCAGCTGGGTGTGCATCCGAGGACGCACATCCATCTGAAGAGTCTTGCAGCACAGGGACACGCCGGCTCACTGCACTGCAATACAAACCACTGGCCAATCAGAGGCCGGTAGCTGACATCAGCGTGCCTTATATGGCAACACATTATGTCACTGCCATGAAATGCCAATGCCTGGCACACCTCTGATTGCACTGCAATACACTTCAGTTGGATGTGTATCCTCAGACGTGCATCCAGCTGAAGTAGAGGAAATGGACGAAGTGATAAGAATGTGTTTGGTTTTTTATGCGGAATGGGAAACACATATACCAGAAATGGGCTCAAGATGGGAGACATATATACTAGAATGGGGGACATATTTACCAGGATGTGGGAAATATATAGCAGGATGAGGGAGATATGTACCAACATTGGCCCACAATGGGAAACATATATACCAGGATTGGCCTAGAGTGGAGAAATATATACCAAGATGGGAGACATATATAGCAGGATGGCGGACATATATAGCAAGATGCAGGACATTTGTACCAAGATGGGCCCAGGATGGAGCACATATACAGCAGGTGAAATGAATATTGAACACGTCAACAATTTTCCAAGTAAATATATTTCTAAAGGTGTTATTGACATGAAATTCTCACCAGATGTTGATAACAACCCATCCAATCCACACAGGTAAATAAATCAAACCATAAATGTCCATAAATGAAGTTATGTGTAATAATGAGAAATATATAGTAAATAAACTCCGGCACACGAAAAAAAGAGTCACTTCTTTATTAAAGCAAGAGTGATATCCAGGTATAAGGTGAATTCATCCGGGTGAGATAAATCAAATGAAAAAATACATCCAGGTACAAACAATTTATCATCGACGTTTCGGCATATGTATGCCTTTATCAAGGTGTACCTCTTTGTGCTGTACAAGGCATATCCCCGAGATGATACGGTAATGGTAAGCTTACCATTACCGTATCATCTCGGGGATATGCCTTGTACAGCACAAAGAGGTACACCTTGATAAAGGCATACATATGCCGAAACGTCGATGATAAATTGTTTGTACCTGGATGTATTTTTTCATTTGATTTATCTCACCCGGATGAATTCACCTTATACCTGGATATCACTCTTGCTTTAATAAAGAAGTGACTCTTTTTTTCGTGTGCCGGAGTTTATTATACTATATATTTGATTGTTCTCCAGAGCACCGTATATACTTACAGTGAGCACCCCCCTCTTTTTCTATTTAATAATGAGAAATGACAGGAAAAATGTATTGAAGACGCTTACTGAAATATATTTAATACTTTGTACAAAGCCTTTGTTGGTGATAACAGCTTCAAGACGCCTCCTGTATAGAGAAATTAGTTGTATGCATTGCTCCGGTGTGATTTTGGCCCATTTTTCCACACAAACAATCTTCAAATCCTGAAGGTTCTGTGGGTTCCTGCTATGAACTCTGACCTTTAGTTCCTTCCATAGATTTTTTTATTGGATTCAGGTTAGGCGATTGCCTGGGCCATTCTATCAGCTTTATTTTCTTTCTCTGAAACCAACTGAGAGATTCCTTGGATGTGTGTTTGAGATCCACCCTTGTTACATCATCATCATCCTGGTAAGATGGCAGTAGATTTTTATCAAGAATATCCAGGTATACACTGACGAGCAAAAGGGTAACAATGTTTTGAAGTTTTGAGTTTCAGGCTCCATATCTCACCACCCACTACTGCTTTGATCGTGAGACTACCATCATTTTATAGACAGTCATCTTGGCTATCGTCATACATAAATTAGACTTGCAACTATTCAGCATTTGATTAGCTATGCAGATTCTTGTCATGTCACTACATTGTTACTGTTTTGCTCTTGGTGATAGAATAATCTTTTTCTTTCTGCATACTACAAAATACAACCTGTTGTCACTTTCTCTAATAGCTTGGTGTGTTTTTAGGTTGATTCCTAAGCGAATAGTCACTGGTTTTAATCGAGGAGCAGCCATGAAGAAGATTTTCTAAGAAAAGAGAAACCACATCATCCAGCTCATCGATAAAGGTCTCTCAACCAAGAAAATTACCAAACTGCATTATGTGAGTGCCATGAGAGTTGGAAGAATGTGAAATGAAGACCATGCATCCATTCAAAAGACAACAGGTGAACATCCAGGCAAAATATTGAAGTCAACAAGTCACAAAGTAAGTTCTGGCGCAATAAACATGAGAGTGGAGGTGATTCGTATGCTACATAATTGTGAGATCACAGACATCCATGCAAGCACTGTGAGACGCAAGTTACAAAAGTCTGGCATGGTGGCTCCAAACAAGGTGAGGAAGCCTTGACTTCAATATCATCATAAAAACCATTGGCTTGAGCGTGCAAAAAAGTACGAAAAGGGAACAGTAGAAGATTGGAAACCGGTGATTTGGAGTGATGAGATGAAAGACAATAGACTAGGCTCTGATGGGTTTAAATGGGTCTAGAAGAAATAATGGAAAAGGGACAAACGGATCGAAAAATTGAAGGAACTGTCAAGTTCTGTGGAGAAAGCCTGATGATATGGGATTGTTTTACAGCCAATGGCGTTGGATACTTGACAAGGATCGATAGTGGTCTCAATGCTGAGCTAAGTGAGTATCCTACAAGACGAGTTACTCCATACATTTGAGTACTATGAGTATGAAAATAATGACATAGTGTTCCAGAAGGACAACTACCCAAAGCATACGTCAAGATTGGCGAAGACATGGTTCAATGACAATAAAGTAGAGTTGCTGGCTTGGCCCCACAGTTGCCAGAACTCTACCCAAATCAAACACTTATGGGTAGAGTTGAAGAAAAGCTAATCATATGCTAAATAGTTTAAAGTCAAATTTATATATGACATACAGTAGATAAGATAATTGTCTATAAAATGATGGTAGCCTCACGTTCAAAACAGTAGTGGGTGGTTAGATATGAAGCCTGAAACTCAAAACATTGTTACGCTTTGGCTCATCAGTGCATTTGACCATTCATCTTTCAATTATATGAAGTTTTCCAGTGCCATATTCTGAAAAACACAAGGTTCACACCAAATTTTACTGTTGGTATGGTGCTTTTGGGGTGATAAGCTGTGTCTTTTGGCCTCAAAACGTCATGGCATCCAAACACTTAAATTTTGTTCTCATTTGACCAGACTAAATTCTCCCTGAACTCGTGCTTCACAGGTTTATCTAAACATTTTTGGGCAAACTTTAAACGCTCTTGAATATGGTTTTTGTTCAGCAATGGAGTCTTGCATGGGGATTGTGCATAAAGGTGGAGTCCATTACTTACAGCTTTCTTTGCAACAACTGTACCTGCTGATTCCAGGTCTTTCTGTAGTTTTCCACATGTGGTCCTTGGCTCTTGGACAACTCTTCTGACAATTCTTTTGAAATCTTGCGGGAGAAACTGGACGTGGCCGCTTTATGGTGAAATGATGTTCTTTCCACTTCCAGATTATGGCCCCAACAGTGCTCCTTGAAACCTTCAGTAGTTTAGAAAATCTTTAACCAGTGCCATCAGTATGTTTTGCAACAATAAGGTTGCGAAAGTCTTGAGACATTTCACTGGTTATACCTATCATGAGATGTTTCTTGTGTGGCACCTTGGTAATGAGACACCTTTTAATACACCATAACTTGAATCAGCTGACAGTAAAAAATAGTAAGTGGCAGGATTGCTTTCTAATTACTGATAAATTTCTGCTGATGTCATAACTTTCCATGGCTTTTTGCACCTCTTTCTGCATGTGTTCAATACTTTTTCCCTGTGTCATTTCCCATTATGACACATAACTTAACTTACGGACATCTATTGTTTGATATCTTTGTGCATTGGATGGGTAGTTACCGACATCTGATGAGAATTTCATGTAAATAGCAATGTTAGAAATATATTTAGAAAACTGTTGATGTGTTCAATACTTATTTCACCCACTGTATGCCAGATTGGGGAACATATATATCAGAAAGAGGGACATATACTGTATACCAGATGGGCCCAGGATGAGAAACATATATAACAGAATGGGTTACATATGTACCAAGAGGGGATGCATACAGTATATACCAGGATTGGGGACATACTGTATATAATAGGATGGAAGTTATATATGCCAGAATGGGGCTAATAATGGGGGACAATTATACCAGGAAGGGGCCCAGGATGGAGGAAATACACACGGTAAAAATTGTTGGTACCCCTCGTTTAATGACAGAAAAACCCACAATGGTGACAGAAATAACTTGAATCTGACAAAAGTAATAATAAATCAAAAATCTATGAAAATGAATAAATGAAAGTCAGACATTGCTTTTCAACCATGCTTCCAAAGAATTTTTAAAAAAATAAAACTCATTACTAGTTACTGCTCTGCACACATTATGATGGCCCTCACAGTACCCCTCACACAGTATGAAGTCCTCACAGCCCCCCACACATTATGATGACCTCACCACTTCTACCACAGTATGATGCCCTCACAGCCTCCTCTACAGACCTGATATGATGTCCCCACACAATATAATGCTCCACAGTGCCCTCTACTAAAAATGACTGAAAAAAAATGATCTGAGGCTCCGTGCAGCAGGACAATCTAGTGATATCTCACTCACCTGTTCTGTCTTTGCCTGATGAAGAGACTTGAGTAGTCTCGAAAGCTTGCAATTTGTTACTATCTTTTCAGTTAGCCATTAAAAGGTATCAACCACTGAGATCTCTCAATTCTAAATATTTTTTTATCTACTGACTAACATGGTACTAAGATATACATCTTTCCTATATCACCTGTTCTGTTGAGACTCACTGACAACTGACAGCTCCCTCCTCCTCTCTCCTCAATATTCAACTGCCTGACCCTGAGGATGCAAATACCATTAAAATCAAGCGAGATGCTGGGTGGGTGGCATTGTGCCACTGTTTCCTGCCTTTGCTCATATCAGAGTTCTGGCCGGACAGGTACAGCCATATGGCTGAATGTAGCACATGGGCTTCAGTTTTTCCAGGTCTGGTCGATTGTACAGTATGTAATGTTGCCCCAGAATATAACTAAATCTAGCAAAATGACAATACTTGAATTCTGGGGCTACTTAATTAGATAAAAGGCTGTTGAATTAATCTGTGTGAGACTAAATATATGCATTGATACTGCTGCGCATACAGATTTGAATACTGTGTTGAATGTTTAGAGGATTATTAGCCACTTAACGACCAGAGGTATTTTTGTTTTTGCATTTTCGTTTTTTGCTCCCCTTCTTCCCAAAGCCATAACTTTTTTATTTTTCTGTCAAAATGGCCATGTGGGGCTTGTTTTTTGCGGGATGAGTTGTACTTTGATCGACTCCATTGGTTTTAATATATTGTGTACTGGAAAACAGGAAAACAAATCCAAGTGCGGTGAAATTGCAAATAAGTGCAATTCCACTTCACTAAATGCTATAACTGACTGGCCATTATGATTCTTCAGGTCATTACAAGTTCACGGACATCAAACATGTATAGGTGTTTTTTTTATTTAAGAAAAAAATTCCAAAGTTTGTTAAAAAAAATATACTGTATAATTGCGCCATTTTCCAATACCCATAGCGTCTCCATTTTTTCGTGATCTGAGGTTGGGTGAGGTCTTATTTTTTGCGTGCCAAGCTGATATTTTTAATGATACCATTTATGATCTTGATAACAGATACGATCTTTCGATCACCCATTGCATTTTAAAAAATCGTAATTCATGGAAGCATAGAATCATAGAGTGTTAGAGTTGGAAGGGACCTCAAGGGTCATTGTGTCCAACCCCCTGCTCAATGCAGGATTCACTAAACCATCTCAGACAGATATCTGTCTGTCCAGCCTCTGTTTGAAGACTTCCATTGAATGAGAACTCACCACCTCTCGTGACAGCCTGTTCCACTCATTGATCATCCTCACTGTCAAAAAGTTTTTTCTAATATCTAATCTGTATCTTCTCCCTTTCAGTTTCATTCCATTACTTCTCGTGTTTCCATGTGCAAATGATAAAAAGGATGATCCCTCTACACTGTGACATCTCTTCAGATATTTGTAGACAGCTATTAAAGGGAACCTGTCACCTCGTGTTGCTGCTATAAGATGTGGCCACTGCCTTTCAGGAAAGGTCAGAGAGGCCCAGCGCCTGCATACTGCAGTACTTTGCTCTGCCCAGGGCAGGGCAGATCAGTACGCCTGCGCAGGAGCGCAACACGAAGCAAGGAGGATGACATCGCATGAAGATAGGAGGCGCCGGACCAGGACCATATCGGACCGCCCCCCCGTAAGTATAATAAATCTCTTTTTCTTATCTTTCAGGTCGGATTGGGTGCTTATCTACAGCATTACATCTATTTACCCCCAGGCTGTCAGCATCGGAGTGTTCCTAACCTGTCAAGTTTGAAGATCCCCGGCCCACCCTAAGTCTTTTGTATTTTTTTTTAAATACAGTCCTCAAAAAAATAAAGGGAACACTCAAATAACACATCCTAGATCTAAGTGAATGAAATATTTCATTGAATACTTTGGTGTGTACAAAGTTGAATGTGCTGTCAACATAATCACACAAAAATCTTCAATGGAAATCAAATTTTTGAACCAATGGAGGCCTGGATTTAGAGAGACCCCCAAAATGAAAGTGGTTCAAAAATTTGATTTCCATTGATGATTTTTGTGTGATTATGTTGACAGCACATTCAACTTTGTACACAACAAAGTATTCAATGAGAATATTTCATTCATTTAGATCTAGGATGTGTTATTTGAGTGTTCCCTTTATTTTTTTGAGCAGTGTATATATTTGTCGCTTGCTTTATTAGAGAGGGGGGTCACATCATCAGGGTGATGTTGGTCAGATTATATGTTGATTAGCAGTTTGGCTCAAGTCAAGTAGTGACTGAGCCAACGCTTACTGATTGATTATTTATGTCTATATTGTTTATAAAGTTTGATTGTTTTAATACCCCTTAATAAAGCATTACTTGTAATATTTACAGTGTACTAGAAATAGGCCCGATGCTATCGCATCGGCAGTGCAGTGAAATTTAGACGTCACCACTATTCCCCACACATGTGCATGTGCGGGAATAGCGGTCACGTGAATGTCACGAACTGCGCCTGCGCAAGTGACATACACGTCACCGCTATTCCTGCACATGCGTAGTGAAGATGCGGCTGGGCGCATGTGCAGTAACAATGCGGATGTTACTGCGCCTGCGTGGGGAATAGCGGTGACGTCTAAATTTCACTGCACTGCCGATGCGATAGCATCGGGCCTATTTCTAGTACACTGTAAATATTACAAGTAATGCTTTATTAAGGGTATTAAAACAATCAAACTAGCATCGGGCCTATTTTTAGTATATATACCAGGCAGAGGTGTATACAGGGGATATATCTAACTGTTCTGCAGGTATGTGTACGTATTATATACATATACACACACATCACTTGTCATCCGCCTCTACCTCCCCATGACTCCATGTCAGCAGCATCTGTGATCCGGCCGCCCCTTCCCCCCCACAGTGCTCACCCACATCACACTTCAGCCTCCCCTCCAGCCTCTGACTTACCCCGGCCCGAGTCCTTCCCGCAGCAGAGGACAGTGGTGCACAGCCTGCCGTAACTTGTCACCGCCGGAGACTACAACTCCCACAAATCACTGGCTTTAGAGTTAGAATTCAGCAGGTGTACGGCAGCGACCCCTTGTGTTCAGGATGAATAATGAGATGTGTAGGGGAAGAATGCAGAACAGCGATACTGTCTGCTGAGCCCGCTGTTGTGGCTGTTACTGCACATGCGCAGGAATAGCGGTGACGTGAATGTCACTTGCGTAGGCGCAAGTGATATAGACGTCACCACTATTCCCGCGGATCCGTAATAACAACGCGGCTGTTACTGCGCCTGCGTGGGAATAGTAGAGATGTGTATGTCACTTGCACAGGCGCAGTGCCTTATGGGATTCGGGGACAGCGGCCGGAAGTCCCAACTGTCAATTATTATATAGGAAGTGATAATAGAGTACAGCATTTATAATTCCATGTATGCAGTGTCGGACTGGGTTGCCAAGGGCCCACAAGTAACATTGACTTTGGGGGAACACTTTTCACCTGCATACAAATATTACACTATCCTTGTTCTCAAATTTACATATATCTCTATATAATAATAAACTAGGTAGTTTGGTTAATAAATGATGAGATGCTGCTTTTTCTGTACAGAATGAATCAAGTGAATTATGCCAAGTACTGCCCATACAGTGGGGTTGGGGGCCAAGATCTGCACAGATGCCCTCCAGGGGATTCCCCTGTTACCCTATGGGCCAGTCCGAGCCTGCATGTATGCCACATTGAAACTTGGAATAACTTGAAGTGGCATAGGATGAATTGGAGGATATACAGGTAGTGATTGGAGTAGTGGTAACCATGGTGGAGATTTAGCTATTATATTTGTGCCTTTTTTTGGCATCGGATGCATGGATACCTTAGTTTCTAACAGTAGAACATGGGCATGTTAGACAGAGTCTAAGGCCGCTTTTATACATCCATGTTTCGCGGTCCAAATATGGACTCCAGTGGTTGGTGTGGCCACAGGTCTCTTGACCTGAACTTCCCAGCCTCGTGGGCATAAATAAGGCTGTCTGTCGCGTTCTGGTCAAGACACCCGTGGCCAGTCAGAGTCCATACTCAGATCGTGAAACATTGATTTGTGAAATGGGTATACGTGAACAACACAATTATTTGCACAATAAATGATAATCTACTTGGTCTAAACCAAGATCGTCTAGTAAAGCTGGCTTCACACACCCACATTTCATGCTCTGTGTACAGACCTCAATTTCAGGACCGAGTGCGAGTTTCCTGAACCTAACTAACGGCCTGAGGGTATGTGCACATAGCTTCTTTTAGGCGCTCACGTGCCAGCATCATTTTTGAAGCAGAAACTACCAGCTTTGTTTTTCCTGAAGCATCTGTGGAACCCCAGGAGTCCGGTTGCCACAATGACATTGCCTCCCTCACAGTGGGTAATGTCAGACCTCAAGCAAGGAGGGATCCCCTGGCAAGGTATACACAGCATGCAACACAGTTCCTGCTCCAGGCCAGCAGGGGAGCTCTGAACCTGACTTCAGGGGAGCTGCTCTTTCGAGTCAGGAGGAGGAAGTTGAGTTTCAGCACTCAGTACTGGGGACTGGATGAGTGAGGAGCTTGTCCCCAGACTGGAGTGCATTCTGAGTTAGAGAGGAAGAGAAAAGTATAGGAAAGCTTGGGAAGAGGAGCTGGGAACACGCTCATCCCAGAGCTCAGCGCTAGAACTGGACACCGGAGTATGTGGCTGCAGAGCACTACGGTCTCAGCAGCTAAATCTGGAGGGCAGAAGGTTGCAGATTTTCTGGCCCCATCACACACTTGAAGGCACAGCAGCAGGTTAGAGCCCGGAGATGCCACGAGGAGCGACACCTGTATAAGGCTCAAGCTTCCTGCCATGCGGGTAACGTTTTCTGACAGACAGTGAGAGGAACAGAGGACTAAGCAGAGCTTTAGGCAGCAATGACCTCAAATAGAGCAGCAGAGTAAGGAGGCCTCCAACCCACCTGGCTGAGTGGATCCTGAGTTGTTTTGGGCTGCCCGGACCTCCATTGTCATTTGTAACTAGTGCTCCGGTCTGCACCTCTATACATCCAGTAAAGGTAAAGGAAACTACAACCCCGCTGTGTCCTCAGATTTGTTTGCTCTATAGTACCATCTGCCCTGCACTACAACCACCATCATCATCTCATCGTCCACACATACAGTTGCCCTGGGGCCTAGCTCTACCTGTGGAGAGCTGTAGCAACTCTGCTGCATCACCAACAGCCCCAGCGGACACTGAAGCAGCGTCAGCTAACACCTTATTTGACGAATACCACAGGTGGCGTCACAAACTAATTCCACTTTTAAATCATTCTCTATAAACTTTATTCAACATTTTCATTGGACGCCTAGGGCTACAGACCTGGTAACTGTTGCCGTGACACATCCCCTTAAGAACCAGCCCGGTACCGAGTACCCCACGGCCCTGGCGGGCGCTCCACATCTCTTCTGATGTCTAGGTGAACATCTTGTGCTGTGGTTTTGACGCCAGTGAGGTTTTTTTTTATTCCCTTTGTAACATTTAAAAAAACAGCAGAGGAATTGACCGGTTGCTTTTTTTTAGCAGCTTCACAACTTTCAAGGTGGTTAAAAGTGACAAATTATGGAATATATGCACAAGTCGTTTTGACATTGCTATGCATTATGTTCATTCTTTTGGTGTGTTTTTTTAGAGTTTTTCGGGTGGGTTTCAGGCAAAATCCACCTAAAAAATACATTGTGTGCTCATACCCTTATATATGAGGCTTTAATTTTGGGTCAGGAGACCCACTGTTGGTCTGATAATTGTGAACCGTACAAGGAGAGTGAAGTATGGATGTGTGAAGCTGGCCTAATGAAATAAGAACTGGAAAGAGTAAAAGCACAATAAGGTGTTAACCGATTAGCAAAAGATGAGATAAAGGCGGAATGTGCTCATCTGGTCGGGTTGCGGCAGACACAACTCCTCTTGAAAGCTCGTAAATGACTGCTGCAGCACCACCAAGTAAATAGAATACAAATGCTGGGAGATGGCGTGGGTGTAAATCCGCGCTGCCAGAGATCTAATGTACAATAGGTGACCAAAAAAAGTGTGGATATGGTTTTTATTCGTCAACGCGTTTCGAGGTATTCCAACCTCTTCATCAGGGCAAACCACAATGAAGCTGGCCTAATGTCTCATAATGTCTGCTTGTTTTTTTACAACCGTTTTTCATCAGTGTGCTGGATGCAATTTTCAACTATTTTTGGCCTTTATATCTTTTTTTCATCAGTGTGGCACCCATTTTTCTTGAATGCAAAAAAGAAACATGTCACATGGATGATAATATTTTTTTATTTCTATAGCGCCAACATATTCTGCAGCACTTTTTTTTTACAGTTTAGAGAGGACTTGTGCAGACAATAGACATTACAGAAAAACACATAAAATCAACAGATGCCAAGAGGAGTGAGGGCCATGTTCGAAAGCTTACAATCTATGGGGAAATAGGGGAGATACAAAAGGAGAATGGTAAAAAATACTTGTATAGTGCAGCCATCAATAAATTAGATAGGGGGATTCACAACACTGCATGAACCGGTCACCAGTCAGTATCAGTACAAGTACAGACACAGACACAGAGTGCTAATAGGTGAGTGGAGGTGATTTGGAAGAAAATTTTGTGTGGGATAGTTAGGTAAGTGTGGTGAGGTGATATTCCAGTCCAAAGAAATGCATTGTTAGGGCACGCTTAAAACTGTGGATATTGGAGATTAATTGAATTGTCCCGGGTAGTGCATTCCAAAGAATTAGAACAGAAGGATGGAGGGCACCAACCCAAAATAAATACAAGGATTCAGCCTGGAGTATGTCAGAATTAGATTAGAGCAAAAAAGTGAAAGAAGACATACTAACACCAGGGAACACCCATATATAAACAGTAATCAAATTTTATTAGAACACTGCAATACATCACACCAAAAATTTAAAAACAATTAAAATCAAACTAATACTCCCTAAACAGGGAAACATGACTCCCTGATCCCATAAATTAGTGCATGTATGAAAATATACCAATAATGCAGGTCATAACAATAATAATATGCAATTTACAGTAAAAAAAATACATACAGCACAACCAATACAGAGACCCAATCTATCCCCAAAGGACAAAAAGATGGGCAAAATAGAGTAACAATATTAATAGTTAGAGTGCCACTCTTAATATCAAGGGAAATCCTAGAAAAATGTTATATATGAATAAATTGACAACGATGAAAATATAGTGTTGCAAATTAGATGGCACCAATACTAATAAGTTCAGAAAGGAAAACCATTCTGCCAAAAACATTCTATAACATATAAGTCACCATAAAGAGAAAAATAGGTGGCACCAATGAGGTTATACATAAAATATCAGAGCTTATCAGTTGTTGTATTCTTCTTGAAAAGCTTTATATTACCTAGTATGCTGTGAAAAATGGCGAAGTTATGAGGTTATCATGCCACATATATTATAATTTTATGTGGCACTGATGCAGTTCTATTTGTTTTGATAGTGGTCCTATATAAAATTTCTAGGACATCATTATACAATGTAGACATCTGATTGTGTTTAACTGTGAAAAGTTGTTTCCTCCATCTGGTACAAATATAACAATATATTTCATCTAACATTAAATAATATGTGTATGGTCTGTATAGTTCCTCTCTTTTTCTGTGTTAATTTTAGTTACGGTATATTAAAAAAAAAACATTCCACTCTTCTAGCTCACTTCTTACTCCATATATTTGTCTCTATAGAAACACCTTTATGCATCAATAGGTGTTGCTACATAAATCCTTTTGCATATATAATTTTGATCCAACTAAGTTATATGTATGATGTGCACATCAGATGGGAGCACCATGGTGCATCAATAGGTGTCTCTTTGCATGTGCTGTTGGCACATGCAAAATACAACTTGACTGAGGTATGGATATATGATGTGAACATGCCATACCATACAGTGTTTTCGATATATGTGCTGTATACCCTTCCTTCAGTTATCGATTTTTGTTCCTACCGGTCATATCATCTGTATCCCTGATATGGGTGACATATTTTGACTAAATTACTGGGCATAAATATGCTCTATTCTGTGTCCAGCATGACCCTCACTTAATAACTCATGCATATTTGATGAGGTATGGGTATATGATGTAGATATCAGTTATAGATTTAAGTCTTTTCCTTTTTTTATTTTTTTTTATTTCATTTATATTATATTTATATGGTCTTTGGGATACATGTGCCGTATTTTGCTTTTCCACCAATAAGTTGCATGCATCGCTATATTGACATGTGCGCTGACAAATATTGGGTACAGACATGGTTTATTTTATGTATGGTCTTTATTTGTTTGTCCTGATTATCTCCGGATATCCAGCACAATCTCTTTCTCCTATATATTGATAGGGCATATTAGGGACTTCTAGCATGTCTCCTTGTTTCCCTGTGTACCAATGTCGCGCTGAGTTTCACTGAGTTTCAATGATACTATGTTTCTGACCAATTGTGACGGCGCGACGTCACATACTAGCTAGCGCATGCGCAACTGTGCTCTTCTCAGCCATCTTGGGACTCCATATGCACAGTGCCTTGTCTCATCATTTCCGCCCCCAGGCACTTCCTGTTCCTGTCACGGCGTCCGAGAACCGCTCTCAGCTGTTTTAAGGTTTGGTCCTCATTTGTGTGTTATAAATACCGAATCCTGCTATAATATCACCATTACTGCTCCTGACGAAGCCACGGAGGTGGCGACACGCGTTGGGCTCTGCCCTCCCTGACCCCCCCTTTCCTTCCCCATTGGTCTGGTAACAGCTTGGTCATTTCTATGGGCATTCTGTAGGACATTGATCCTATAGGGAACTCTTTCTTTTTCTCTTTATGGTGACTTATATGTTATAGAATGTTTTTGGCAGAATGGTTTTCCTTTCTGAACTTATTAGTATTGGTGCCATCTAATTTGCAACACTATATTTTCATCGTTGTCAATTTATTCATATATGACATTTTTCTAGGATTTCCCTTGTTATTAAGAGTGGCCCTCTAACTATTAATATTGTTATTCTATTTTGCCCATCTTTTTGTCCTTTGGGGATAGATTGGGTCTCTGTATTGGTTGTGCTGTATGTATTTTTTTTACTGTAAATTGCATATTATTATTGTTATGACCTGCATTATTGGTATATTTTCATACATGCACTAATTTATGGGATCAGGGAGTCATGTTTCCCTGTTTAGGGAGTGTTAGTTTGATTTTAATTGTTTTTAAATTTTTGGTGTGATGTATTGCAGTGTTCCAATAAAATTTGATTACTGTTTATATATGGGTGTTCCCTGGTGTTAGTATGTCTTCTTTCACTTTTTTGCTGCATTCCAAAGAATTAGCGCAACATGCGAGAAGTTTTGGAGACGGGAGTGGGAGGTTTGGATTATTGAAGATGTTAGTCTTAGGTCATTAGAAGAATGGAAGGAACATAGACTGAGATGAGTGAGGAGATGTAGGGGGGTGCGGAACCGTGGAGAGCTTTGTGGGTGAGAGTGATGAGTTTATATTGAACTCTAGCTGATGGGCAGCAAGTGTAGTTACTGGCACAGGGTAGAGGCATCGGTGTAGAAGTTGGAAAGGAATATGATCCTGGCTGCTGCATTCTGGACGGATTGGCGAGCGGAGAGTTTAGTGAGATGGAGCCCAATCAGTAGAGAGTTGCCGTAGTCGAGACGAGAATAGATAAGAGCAACAGTAAGAGAGTTTTTGCAGAGTCAAGGTAAGAAAAGGTCGAATTCTAGAAATATTTATGAGGTGTAGGTGACAGGAGCGAGTGATCGGATGTAGGGGGTAAAAGAAAGATCTGAATCAAGAGTGACCTTAAGACAGCGGGCATGTTACTGGGGAGTAATGGTAGAATCACACCCGGAAATGGCAATATCGGGCAGAGGTAGGTTAGTGGAGAGCGGAAACTTGGATGATATTATTGTAATATTGAGTTAAAGGATCAGGGACGTGTGAACAACTTCATAGACTAAATAAGAGATGTGTGTTTTATCTTTGAAAAGCACGGATAGCACATGTATGTGAAAGCCGGATGTCTCAATGAGGCCTCAGGCGGTGTCGTGGTGCAGTCTGGTTCAAATGACAACCTTTTCGATAGAGATGTACAGCGTTTAGCCAAAGAGACATCGTAAATATGTTCCATTTTTATGAAACTTTGGCTGACTAGCCTTTTACCACCTTTAAATAAAAAGAAAATCATATTTATACCTAAATTATATATTCCTATGCTGCAGATTTATTCCAAAACCTTCCCCATGGGTGGCAAACACATCAGTTTCAGCCACCCCCATTGAGATGAATATAACAGTCACAGAAGTTTCTGTAACAAATCTGCTGTGTATGACTATTCTTATGTTATGTATGAGTTCTCCTGTGTCCTGTAGCTCAGTATTAGGCCGGGGTCACACTAGCGTATGGCATCTGATGCGACAGCATCATATTCGATATGCTAATGACCCTCGGCTCCTACTCTGATGCATGCCGGAGCCGAGTGTCATGTGACTGTGCTCCGAGCCTCTCGCACACAACGGATCAGAGCACAGCTGCGGAGGAGGCAGAGAAACTAATTTCTCCATCTCCTCCATTGCTGGGGTCGGTGTATATCGGACTGCACTTGGATGATATCCGAGTGATGTGCGTTGTCTCACTCACACCCATAGACTTATATGGATGCGAGTGCGCCGAGACTCGGCCTAGTGTCAGTGACAATCGCTGCATGCTGCGATTTCACTCACACGTTGAAAATGGCCGAGAAAAAAAACGCTGATGAGAGCTGCCCCATAGATGAATACTGGTCCGATTGTTAAGCGATGTTTTATCGCATAGCACTCGTCCGTATTCATCGCTACTGTGACCTCGGCCTTAGGGTTTTCTCACACGAGCGTAGAAAACAATCAGTTCCATTCTCATCCAGAAGAGTGGGACGATTTTTTTCTCACTTGTTATCCGTGTGCTGTCCATATATAATCCGTTTTTTTACTCAGCAGCTATTAATTATTTACAGTTTCCTATGCAACAGAATTGTCTTCACAGAAACACCCTGTTAATTACCTAACTACAAAAATATTCATACTGTATAACATATATATTTTTCCTTCGGCTAGGGACATAATAGTATGAGTTCCCCAAGATTATAGGGTGGATTCCTCTAATGTAATTATGGCCTACACAAGAACACCAAAGAGTATTCACAAACCACCCACAATTATAAAAAATCAAATATCAATTTTACTAATCAATATCAAATATACATATTTAATACAAAATGATATTTATTGCGGATCAAGTAAGTAGGAGACAGATCAGATAACAATGTATTTATCTCCAAGTATATATTCAAGAAATATAATCTTATTCTATAATTGCATCATGTCACTAAGGTAATGATTGTAAATAATAATAATAATTTTATTTCTTATGACTTGTGTTTTGAAACTGTTAAACTGTAAAGCGCTGCGGAATATGATGGCGCTATATAAATAAAGATTATTATTATTATTATTATTATTATTATTATTCTATAGCGCCAACATATTCCGCAGCACTTTACATGATGGAACTACAAGTTCCAGCATGTCAATCATTGCTTTTAAATGGGCATATCTATCAATCTATCCATCCACAGAACCATCCAGAACCCCGCCGTGTAATGCTAGATCAGAGAGATCAAATAGACGTTCATTACAGAGCTGTATGAAGTGTTGGGAGTAATTCAATGGCAGATGTTTCGGAGCAGGTAACATTACACCTTCCCATCCTTTCAATGCTCAATAGTGCACCTGAACTATAAACTCGCTCCTTTAAAGCAGCAATTCACTTGACTAAAACCTGGTCAGCAACAAAGTTGTAAACAGATAAACCGGCCCTCGGAAAAAAAAAAGTTTTAGGTTGTCAATGGAATAGCTGTAACGGGTATATGTTACGCTATTTACCTTGCAAATGACAGGATTCTGTCATGTGGAGGGATCAGCCATACAGTATAGTTGTGATTTCAAAGCACATCTGTGTCAACATTATCACATCAGTGTAAATCTGCGGCCAATGAGTTTGGGCTTTGAACAAAATCTGCTTAATTGCTCTGTTAATTCAAAGACACACAGATCAAAGTTCCTCCAGC
>JARQOD010000001.1:103526679-103564798 GCA_033576555.1 Oophaga sylvatica
GGGGTGTCAGGAGGATAGGCCCGAGCGCTGCCCTGTTGGAAAATTGTTTGTCCCGGACCAATGGAAAAAGAGTGTGATGTCTGAGATTCATTGTTCCGCATTGGCTGGGCATCCCGGAATTTTTGGTACCAGAGACTTGGTTAGTCGGTCCTTTTGGTGGCCTACATTGTCTCGCGATGTCAGGGAATTTGTGCAGTCCTGCGGGACTTGCTCTCGCTCCAAGCCTTGCTCTCGCTCTAGTGGTTTGTTGATGCCATTGCCTGTGCCCAAGAGACCATGGACCCATATCTCTATGGATTTTATTTCCGATCTTCCTGTTTCTCAGAGAATGACCACCATCTGGGTAATTTGTGATAGGTTTTCCAAAATGATACATCTTGTGCCATTACCTAAGTTGCCTTCCTCCTCTGAATTGGTGCCGTTGTTTCTTCAGCACGTGGTTCGTTTACACGGCATTCCTGAGAACATTGTGTCTGACAGAGGAGTCCAGTTTGTTTCCAGATTTTGGAGGACTTTTTGTTCTAAACTGGGTGTTCAATTGTCTTTCTCCTCGGCATTTCATCCTCAGACCAATGGTCAAACTGAGAGAACAAACCAGACATTGGAGACTTATCTAAGATGCTTTGTGTCTGCTGATCAGGATGACTGGGTCTCTTTTTTGCCTTTGGCTGAGTTTGCTCTTAATAATAGGGCTAGCTCTGCCACTTTGATGTCTCCGTTTTTCTGTAATTCTGGTTTTCACCCTCGATTTTCTTCAGGACAGACGGAAGCTTCTGTCTGTCCAGGTGTTGACTCTGTTGTTGAGCGTATGCAACAGATTTGGGACCAGGTAGTGGAGAGGTTGTCCCTCTCTCAGGAGAAGGCCCAGCGGTTTGCTAACCGGCATAGGACTGATGGTCCTCGGTTTTAAAGTGGGGAACTTGGTCTGGTTGTCCTCAAAGAATATTCCTATGAGAGTAGCATCTCCTAAATTTAAGCCTAGGTTCATTGGACCTTATAAGATCATGGAGATTATTAATCCTGTTTCTTTTCATTTGCTTCTTCCAGGGACATTTAAGATCCATAACGTGTTCCACAAGTCCTTGTTGAAGAGGTTTGTTGAGCCAGTGGTTCCTGCTACTGTGCCTCCTGACCCTGTTTTGGTTGAGGGCAATCTGGAGTATGTGGTTGAGAAAATATTGGATTCTCGTTTTTCTAGACGAAGACTCCAGTATTTGGTTAAATGGAGAGGTTATGGTCAGGAAGACAATTCTTGGGTGTTTGCTTCGGACATCCATGGTAGGAGACTTATCCGTGCGTATCATAGAACTCATTCTGACCGACCTGGTTGCTCAAATGAGGGTTCGGTGACCCCTCCTCAAGGGGGGGGTACTGTTGTGAATGGGTTTGAGATGAGTTCTGAGCAGAGGCTCCCTCTGGTGGTTACAAGCGGTACTAGTGAAGATTGTGAGGACTGGGAATCAGGTGTTACTGACTGGTCTTATATAAGGGAGTCATTTTCCCATCAGGGTTGCCGGTGATCAATTGTTCTGGTCTGAATCCTTCATTCCAGTTTCCCTTGTAGCCTGCTGTGTCGTGTCTGCATCTCCTGCTACCAGATAAGAATTTTTCTTCTTTTGTGTTGTTGCTATATTTTTGCATTTTGTCCTGCACTTCTTTGGGGGCCTTCTGGGTCCCCTCCGGGGGCTTCTGCCTTCTCAGTTTAGTTCAGCCACTGAGTTTTGTTCTTTTGCTTTTTCCAGTTTTTTCAGTGGCTGCTGTTTTGATTTTGTTACACCAGAGAGCTAATTTAGGTGGTAGAGGTCATGTGATCTCAGGTGATTTTGAAATTAGTGGAGTTGGTGTTTTTCAGGGTTTTCTGGGATTGCAGTAAGTACCCTTCCTGTCCTTTTCTATTTAGATAGTTTGGGCCCCAGCGTTTGCTCATACTATTTTCTTTCTGTGTCAGTATTTCCTCTTGTCTAACCGCCATTACATGTTTGGGGGCTTTCTATTATCTTTGGGGTTCTGCTCCAGGGCAGATAGCTTTCCTATTTCTATCTTTAGGTGTAGTTAGTTTCTCAGGCTGTGACGAGGCGTCTAGGACCAACGTAGGAACGCTCCACGGCTGCCTCTAGTTGTGGTGGTTAGTCAGGGTACTGCAATCCCATAGATTCCAACTGCTCTGGTGTATTGCCTTTTTACCTGCACTCCTCAGCTACCGAAACATAACACATATATATATACTGTGTAATATATATATATGTATATATATATATTTATATCCACTGTATATACTGTATAGATACAGCAAGTGAAATAAGTATTGAACAGGTCACCAATTTGTAAGTAAATATATCTCTAAAGGTGCTGTTGACATGAAATTCTCACCAGATGTCAGTAACAACCCATTCAATCCACACGGGCAAAGTAATCAAAACATAGATGTCCATGAATTACGTTATGAGTAATAATGAGAAATTACACAGGGAAAAAGTATTGAACACGCGTACTGAAATTTATTTAATACTTCGTACAAAAAATGTTTTGTTGGTGATGCCAGCTTCAAGACACCTCCTGTACGGAGAAACTAGTCGCATGCATTGCTCAGGTGTGATTTTGGCTCATTCTTCCTCACGAACACTCTTCAAATCCTGAATGTCCCATGGGCTTCTTCTATGAAGTCTGAGGTTTAGTGCCTTCCATACATTTTCTGTTGGATTCAGGTCAGGTGATTGGCTGGGCCATTCCAGCAGCTTTATTTTCTTTCTCTGAAACTAAGTGAGAGTTTCCCTGGTTGTGTATTTGGGATCATTGTCTTGCTGTTCACTCTTGTTTCATCTTCATCATCCTGGTAGATGGCAGATTTTTTATTAAAAATGTCTTGGTACATTTTTCCAGTCATCCTTCCTTCAATCACATGACAATTGCCAGTGCCATATGCTAGAAAACTGCCCCACAGCGTGCTGTTTATACCTCAAAATATCACTGTTGGTATGATGTTTTTGGGATGATATGCAGTGCCCTTTGGCCTCTAAACATGGGGTGTATTATGGCATCTAAAGAGTTCCATTTTGGTCTCATTTGAACAGACCTTAGTCTCCCAGTATTTCACAGGCTTGTCTAAATGTTGTTGAGCAAACTTTAAAGGTGTTTGAACATGCTTTTTGTTCAGTAATGGAGTCTTGCGTGGTGAGCGTGTGTAATAAGGTGGCATAGGGTGGTAGTCGTGGGTGAGTTCACTAAGTCACAGTGTCATCCGAGTGCAGTCTGATATTTTTCACAGACTCATAGACTTGGATTGCCTATTTTGATCCAACACTCGGTCAAAATCGGACACGTTTCCGATTTTCTTCCTTGGACCATTTGGTCGGAGGAAAAAATCGGACATATACGCAGCCCTATAGACTATTCTAGGTACGAGTGTTATTCGTGAAAACCAGGGATAGAACTCATCCGATACAATCAGTCGTGTGTACGAGCCCTTTCGTGATGTATCCCGTATAACAGGCATCTGTTCACCTGCACTTTGCAAACCAAACTATTTCCTTCATTACAAATATGGTGGATGAGAACATAAAATAGAAAATCTGCCATTTTATATAGAATTATAACGCTGGATTTTAGAGGCACATGGTGCACAAGTTGCATCATTATTAGCTCCATATCTCACTTGATGCTGATCCAACAACTGCTGACTCTCTAGAAAATATTACGAATGGCAGGACCAAATCTACTTGACTAACTAGTGTACATTTTTTATAGGATTAGCAGCAAAATGTTTTACCAAATCTCATCCGTATGCTGCTGAATAAAAAAACTGCAGCAGACACTCAGCTGTGTGCGGATTTTAATACATGACAAAACCAAGTCAAAATCGATAATAAATCCACATCTAACACTTGGGAATTTATTTGAAAACTTTGATGTTGTTTCATGGCAATTTTGTATTTAGCTACAGGAAATGCACATTTCCCAATCCAATATCCACACAAAATACTTTTGCAAAAAGAACATCATTGTTTTCAATGGGAAAATTGCCCTATCCCTGTGGTTTCCAAAACCAGTTTATGGATTATGAATTAAGGATACCGTCATGTCTTCATTTTATATGAGAAGCCATGGAGCTATGTCAGTTTCTTTGTACAATGGATGAAAATGGTGACAGACAGAACACATGGAAATACATAGGGCCTGATTCATCGATACTTTTTTTTCCAGTATTCTGACATAAAAAGCTTTGAAATTTCCTAAAATGTTTGCATAATGTGAGGTTGCGCAACAATTTGGCAACTTTTGGCATCTTCATGCCATTTTCCTGCAGCTCCAACACAGTGGACGTCGCGATCCACTCTCATCAAATTCATGCCGAATAGCGGCATTCACTACACCAACAATCTGGAGTAAGATTTGTGGCAAGGCACAAGGTGCATGCCACTTCACACCTCGCCTGATTCATTAAAGAGGCTGTCCGGGACTTTACCATTGGTAGCCTATCCTTAGAATATGTCATCAGCGTCTGATTGGGGGTGCGACACCCAGAGTCTCAACGGATCAGCTGTTCCGGCTGACAGTGGCGGACGGAACTGCTCAGTTGCAGAGCTGCACAGCTCTGACAACTGTATAGTGGCCCCAGCCGTGTACTGTGGATCCACCGCCTACAGCTGATTGGTACAGGTGTCTGGAGTTGCAAACCAATCAGACATCAATGACCTACCCTAAGGGAGTCACGGACAACTCCTTTATGAGGCATACACTAGGGCACCAATGGGTGGTTAGAGCAACATTAACATTTAGGGCTCATACTCACTTGAGCCGAAAACGGATGATTTTCAGCCGATAAAAAATCTGATTCAGATCGGACCAATGTTATTCAATAGGGGACATCTCATTTGCGATTTTTTTTCTCAGCAGAAATCGGTGTGAGAAAAAAATCGCAACATGCTGCGATTTGATGTGATTTTGGCATGATTATCGCTAATGCAATAGATGGTGCTATAAAAAATCGCATGCAAATCGCATGACAATTGCACATAATCGGACCATCCTGAAAACTGACCGTTTTTTTTCCAGCAAGTGAGTATGAGCCCTAAGGCCGGGGTCAGACACAACTACAAAAAATCGGACCGTTTTAGTCGGTCGATTATCGGAACAAAATGAAAACATCACACATCCTTCTGTCATCCGATTTTCCTTCAAAGATGCGATTTAGTCGCATGTGTGTGTACCTTGTAACATCCGATTTTCATCCGACCACCGTTTTTTTTGTCGCAGCTTTCCAAAAAGGACCAATAACGGTTTTGAGGCCTGATACTCATTTAAATCATCAGGCAGAGCTATATTTAAGTGCTCTGCTACAGCTGTGACCCTCCCACCTTTGCACTGGTGTCATTTTGTTCCTTGTGCTTAGTGCTTTCTAGCTGCTTTATCCAAACATGAGCAACACACTCAGATTTACTCCCACTGAGCGTGTGCTGTTCCATTGGGTTATATCCAGACGTTTTGGGGAGCCATATCCTGTAATAGCAGATCCCAGAAGACGCAGAAGAATGTGGGTACATCCACTTTTGACAAGAAGGATAACTAAAGGCCATTTTCACCGTCTATGTTTGTCACTGCGTAGGCATGGAGAGAAGTTTTTCCAATATTGTCGAATGAGCATAGCTACCTTTGATACGTTGCTTGACATTGTGCGCCCTGGGATCACATTTCAGGACACCAGGATGAGAAAAGCAATTTCTGCAGAGGAACGCCTTCTCCTAACAATAAGGTATGTGTGTCAACGATATGTTGATGATGTTTTCCTCGACATAGTGACTTTGCAAGTGTTTGAGCACACTTCTTGGAAACTTATAATGTGAGTAATGTATTTCTGAAGCTTACCTATCAAAATGATTGGCTTTGGTGTATTCCACAGAAGCCATGGCTTGAAATGTAATTTCCAGCATGTGTGGTCTAACAAACTCAAGCATTGTAAGTGTTGTGCATGCTGTGTTTGTTGTTTTTGGTGCTGATTTCTCCATGTTCTATGTGTGTTACAGGTTCCTTTCTACTGGCATGTCCTACGCTGCTCTGCACTTAGAGTTCTTAATAGGCCGATCAACAATTTCAGGCATTGTGCGGTCAACTTGTGTTGAAATTTGGAACAGACTACATGAAGACGTCATGCCTGAGCCAAAAATGAGTGACTGGTTGAGGATAGCACAGGGTTTTGAGGAAAATTGCCAGTTTCCACACTGTATAGGAGCCCTGGACGGCAAGCACATACGTGTTCGTAAACCTCCTAACTCAGGCTCCCAATTCTTCAATTACAAACAATATTTTTCCGTAGTTTTGTTGGCCTTGGTCGACACAAACTACATGTTTATAATTGTAGACATTGGGGCCTATGGAAGGACTGGAGACTCAAGAGTCTTCAATACTTCCATAATGGGTAGGCGGATACGCAATAACCAACTGGACATACCACCAGCAAGTCAACTTACAGACTCAATTCCAGAACATGTGCTGTTATGATTTGGTAGCTGAGGAGTGCAGGTAAAAAGGCAATACACCAGAGCAGTTGGAATCTATGAGATTGCAGTACCCTGACTAACCACCACAACTAGAGGCAGCCGTGGAGCGTTCCTACGTTGGTCCTAGACGCCTCGTCACAGCCTGAGAAACTAATTACACCTAAAGATAGAAATAGGAAAGCTATCTGCCCCGGAGCAGAACCCCAAAGATAATAGAAAGCCCCCAAACATGTAATGGCGGTTAGACAAGAAGAAATACTGACACAGAAAGAAAATAGTATGAGCAAACGCTGGGGCCCAAACTAACTAAATAGAAAAGGATAGGAAGGGTACTTACTGCAATCCCAGAAAACCCTGAAAAGCACCAACTCTACTAATTTCAAAAACACCTGAGATCACACGACCTCTACCACCTAAATTAGTTCTCTGGTGTAACAAAATCAAAACAGCAGCCACTGAAAAAACTGGAAAAAGCAAAAGTACAAACATCAGTGGCTGAACTAAACTGAGAGGGCAAAAGCCCCCGGAGGGGACCCTGAAGGCCCCCACAGAAGTGCAGGACAAAATGCAAAAATCTAGCACAAAAACAAAAAGAAGAAAATGTCTTATCTGATAGCAGGAGATGCAGACACGACACAGCAGGCTACAAGGGAAACAGGATTCAAGGATTGAGACCAGAACAATTGATCACCGACAACCCTGATGGGAAGGTGACTCCCTTATATAAGACCAGTCAGTAACACCTGATTCCCAATCCTCACAATCTTCACTGGACAGACCAGCACTGCTTGTAACCACCAGAGGGAGCCTCTGCTCAGAACTCATCTCAAGCCCATTCACAACAGTACCCCCCCCTTGAGGAGGGGTCACCGAACCCTCATTTGAGCAACCAGGTCGGTCAGGATGAGTTCTATGATACGCACGGATAAGTCTCCTAGTATGGATGTCCGAAGCAAACACCCAAGAATTGTCTTCCTGACCATAACCTCTCCATTTAACCAAATACTGGAGTTTCCGTCTAGAAAAACGAGAATCTAATATTTTCTCAACCACATACTCCAGATTGCCCTCAACCAAAACAGGGTCAGGAGGCACAGCAGCAGGAACCACTGGCTCAACAAACCTCTTCAACAAGGACTTGTGGAACACGTTATGGATCTTAAATGTCCCTGGAAGAAGCAAACGAAAAGAAACAGGATTAATAATCTCCATGATCTTATAAGGTCCAATGAACCTAGGCTTAAATTTAGGAGATGCTACTCTCATAGGAATATTTTTTGAGGACAACCAGACCAAGTCCCCTACTTTAAACCGAGGACCATCAGTCCTATGCCGGTTAGCAAATCGCTGGGCCTTCTCCTGAGAGAGGGACAACCTCTCCACTACCTGGTCCCAAATCTGTTGCATACGCTCCACAACAGAGTCAACACCTGGACAGACAGAAGCCTCCGTCTGTCCTGAAGAAAATCGAGGGTGAAACCCAGAATTACAGAAAAATGGAGACATCAAAGTGGCAGAGCTAGCCCTATTATTAAGAGCAAACTCAGCCAAAGGCAAAAAAGAGACCCAGTCATCCTGATCAGCAGACACAAAGCATCTTAGATAAGTCTCCAATGTCTGGTTTGTTCTCTCAGTTTGACCATTGGTCTGAGGATGAAATGCCGAGGAGAAAGACAATTGAACACCCAGTTTAGAACAAAAAGTCCTCCAAAATCTGGAAACAAACTGGACTCCTCTGTCAGACACAATGTTCTCAGGAATGCCGTGTAAACGAACCACGTGCTGAAGGAACAACGGCACCAATTCAGAGGAGGAAGGCAACTTAGGTAATGGCACAAGATGTATCATTTTGGAAAACCTATCACAAATTACCCAGATGGCGGTCATTCTCTGAGAAACAGGAAGGTCGGAAATGAAATCCATAGAGATATGGGTCCATGGTCTCTTGGGCACAGGCAATGGCATCAACAAACCACTAGAGCGAGAGCAAGGCTTGGAGTGAGAGCAAGTCCCGCAGGACTGCACAAATTCCCTGACATCACGAGACAAGGTAGGCCACCAAAAGGACCGACTAACCAAGTCTCTGGTACCAAAAATTCCGGGATGCCCAGCCAATGCGGAACAATGAATCTCAGACATCACACTCTTTTTCCACTGGTCCGGGACAAACAATTTTCCAACAGGGCAGCACTCGGGCCTATCCTCCTGACACCCCTCCAGAGCCAGTCTCAAATTGGGCGAGATGGCGGAAAGAACTACACCCTCTTTCAAAATAACAGAAGGATCAGATAACTCAGGAGAGTCCGCAAGGAAACTCCTCGAGAGGGCATCCGCCTTAACATTCTTAGTGCCAGGAAGAAAGGAAACCACAAAATTAAAACGTGTGAAAAACAAGGCCCATCTGGCCTGTCTAGGATTGAGTCGCTTGGCAGATTCCAGATAGACCAGATTCTTATGGTCCGTTAGGACCACCACCTGATGTTTGGCTCCCTCCAGCCAATGTCTCCACTCTTCAAAAGCCCACTTCATGGCCAATAACTCCCGATTACCCACGTCATAATTACGTTCAGTAGGAGAAAATTTTCGAGAGAAAAAGGCACAAGGGTTACTTTTAGAGGTCTCTGGATCTTTTTGGGACAAAACGGCACCTGCCCCAATTTCAGAGGCATCAACCTCCACCTGAAATGGCAGAGAAACTTTAGGCTGCCGTAGAACAGGAGCAGAAGTGAATCTTTGCTTAAGTTCCTGAAATGCAGAGACTGCCTCAGGAGGCCAATTCACCACATCAGAACCCTTTTTGGTCAAATCAGTTAATAGTTTAACAATAACCGAGAAATTACCAATAAATTTACGATAAAAATTGGCAAAACCCAAAAATCTTTGAAGAGCCTTTAATGAAGTAGGTTGGACCCAATCACAGATGGCCTGAACCTTGACCAGGTCCATTTCAATAACAGATGGGGACAAAATGAATCCCAGAAATGAGATCCTTTGTACGCCAAAAAGACACTTTGATCCCTTCACATACAGAGCATTCTCTCTCAAAATCTGGAATACAGTTCGAACATGTTTCACATGAGAGTCCCAGTCATTAGAAAAAATCAAGATATCATCCAAATAAACAATCAGAAATGTGTCCACAAAATCCCTGAAAATGTCATTCATGAAGGACTGGAAGACGAAGGAGCATTAGTGAGCCCAAAGGGCATCACTAGGTACTCAAAATGCCCTTCAGGGGTATTGAATGCCGTCTTCCATTCATCCCCATGCTTAATGCGAATAAGGTTATACGCCCCCCTGAGGTCAAGATTGGTAAACCAAGTAGCGTTTTTCACCCTGGAAAACAGGTCAGAAATCAAGGGTAACGGATATTGATATTTCACAGTAATATTGTTCAAAAGACGATAATCAATACACGGCCTTAATGAACCATCCTTTTTGGCCACAAAGAAAAAACCGGCACCTAAAGGGTGAAGAGGATGGTCTGATATGACCCTTCTCCAATGATTCCTTGATATAAGACCGCATAGCGTCATGTTCAGGTACAGACAAGTTAAAAAGGCGACCTTTAGGGAATTTACTACCCGGCACTAATTCAATAGCGCAGTCATAGCTCCTATGGGGAGGCAAGGATGCAGATTTACTTTCGCTAAACACATCAGAAAAATCAATCAAAAAGTCAGGAACATCCTGAGCCTGGGGGGAGGCAGAAAAAACAGGAGTGTTGGTATTAACACATTGGCAGCCCCAACTGGTTACAGACACAGATTTCCAATCCAAAACAGGATTATGAGACTGTAACCAAGGGAAACCCAGTACGATAATATCATGCAGATTATACAGAACCAAAAATTTGCAGCACTCCTGGTGATCAGGTTCAACCCTCATTATCACCTGAGTAGAGAACTGAGGTTTATTCTCAGCCAAAGGGGTAGAATCGATCCCCAGTAGGGGAATAGACTTCTGTAGGGGTATCAAGGGAAACCCACAACTTACAAAATCATAATCCATCAGGTTAATAGCTGCTCCAGAATCAACGAAAGCCTGAGCAGAAAATGAGGACAGAGAGCATATCAGAGTGACAGTTAATAAAAACTTAGTCTGAACATTACCCAAGACAACTGAGCGTGCAAAACGTCTTCCCCGCTTAGGGCAGACTGAAATAGCATGAGAGGCATCACCACAGTAGAAACATAACCCATTGCGCTTTTGAAACTCATGACGCTGTGCCCCAGACACCACTCTATCACACTGCATGGATTAAGAAGCAGGTTCACAAGGCAACACTATTCCACGCATACTTCTCCGCTCACGCAAACGTCTGTCAATTTGAATCGCTAATGACATAGAATCATTGAGACCAGAGGGGACAGGGAATCCCACCATAACATCCTTTACATTATCTGACAGACCCTTCCGGAAAAGGGCCGCCAAAGTGTCGTCATTCCACTTGGTCAGGACTGCCCACCTACGGAATCTCTGACAGTATAACTCAGCGTCATCAAGCCCCTGATTTAATGCCAACAAGGCTTTTTCAGCTTGATCAGTGACATTAGGCTCATCGTACAATAACCCCAAAGCCTGAAAAAATGCATCAACATCACTCAAAACAGGATCCCCAGGTGTCAGGGAAAAAGCCCAATCCTGAGGATCGCCGCGCAGGAGAGAGATGACAATTTGAACCTGCTGCGCTGCGTTCTCTGAGGACTTAGATTTTAAGGCAAAAAACAATTTACAATTATTTTTGAAATTCTGAAACTTAGCTTGATCCCCTAAAAACAAATCTGGCATGGGGATCCTAGGTTCCACAACAGGCAACCTAGCAAGATATGCAGCAATACTCTGAACCTCAGTGGCAAGCTGATCCACACGGCCAGACAACTGTGCAAACTCCATTGAGAGAAAAGATCCTCCCCAGCACCCAGAGATACAGAGGGAAAAAAAAAAAATGCAACAAACAGAAAAATATCTCTGACAACTCTGACAACCTTTTTTTTTTTTTTCTTTCACAATATTTTTCCCTTCTGTGAGTACCATACAATATTAAATTTTTTTGGCCGGTGATACTGTTATGATTTGGTAGCTGAGGAGTGCAGGTAAAAAGGCAATACACCAGAGCAGTTGGAATCTATGAGATTGCAGTACCCTGACTAACCACCACAACTAGAGGCAGCCGTGGAGTGTTCCTACGTTGGTCCTAGACGCCTCGTCACAGCCTGAGAAACTAATTACACCTAAAGATAGAAATAGGAAAGCTATCTGCCCCGGAGCAGAACCCCAAAGATAATAGAAAGCCCCCAAACATGTAATGGCGGTTAGACAAGAAGAAATACTGACACAGAAAGAAAATAGTATGAGCAAACGCTGGGGCCCAAACTAAATAGAAAAGGATAGGAAGGGTACTTACTGCAATCCCAGAAAACCCTGAAAAGCACCAACTCTACTAATTTCAAAAACACCTGAGATCACACGACCTCTACCACCTAAATTAGTTCTCTGGTGTAACAAAATCAAAACAGCAGCCACTGAAAAAACTGGAAAAAGCAAAAGTACAAACATCAGTGGCTGAACTAAACTGAGAGGGCAAAAGCCCCCGGAGGGGACCCTGAAGGCCCCCACAGAAGTGCAGGACAAAATGCAAAAATCTAGCACAAAAACAAAAAGAAGAAAATGTCTTATCTGATAGCAGGAGATGCAGACACGACACAGCAGGCTACAAGGGAAACAGGATTCAAGGATTGAGACCAGAACAATTGATCACCGGCAACCCTGATGGGAAGGTGATCCCTTATATAAGACCAGTCAGTAACACCTGATTCCCAATCCTCACAATCTTCACTGGACAGACCAGCACTGCTTGTAACCACCAGAGGGAGCCTCTGCTCAGAACTCATCTCAAGCCCATTCACAACAATGTGCCTTATGTTATAGTAGCGGATGAGGCATTTCAATTAAGCCGTAATGTAATGAGGCCATATCCCCGTCGTTATCTCACCCATCGGCGTAGAATATTTAATTGTCGCCTGTCACGTGCTCGGCGGCTGGTGGAGTGCACATTTGGAATTCTTTGTGCTAAATGGCGGGTACTTCAATCTGCAATTCAACTCAATGAAGATAATGTTAATGTGGTCCTCAAAGCATGTGTGGTCCTACATAATTTTTGTAGAATCCATGAATGCTCCTCACAACATGTGGGTGAGTTAGCCTCTGTGAATGTCTCTTTGCCTATGTCACCACCCATCCATCCCCGTCGTCCCCCTTCAGGCCTAAAAGTACGTGATGTGTTGACTCAATATTTTGTGTCCCCTGAGGGTGCTACTGCCTGGCAAGAGTAGGCATTATTACACATGTAGTGTGGCTATGTTGCTGTGTCATAAAGATATTTATGCTCACTTAATTGTATATGTTGTGTTTGTTTTTGTATCATATTGTGTGTAAGTTAGGCACACCATGACATATTTAACGAAACAACTACATATTTAAAGAATCACATACAATTAATGCGAGTCAAAACAATTTTTTATGTAGTAGATCATGTTTTGTCGCTGTAAACATAATGAACAATTACAACTGGCTCATAAATTATATTAAACATATTTCCTGAGAAAATTGAAGGACTATAACAAACTATAATGTTCATAACTTAAAACAAATAGAACAAAAATACATTACACCTATAAATGGTGGTAGGTGTGGGGTGGTGAAGGTGGAGGCCCAGATTGTGAGGGCTGCCTTGACTGCTCTCCAGCCACTGTGTCACCATGAGTGGTGGCTGACTGTGTAGTTTGCTGTCTGGTTGTTGCTGGGTCTGTATGTGGGTTTGGGTAAGGGAAGGTTGGGAACTGTTGTGGGTAGTCATAATATGACTGCCCACTTCCACTGTAGCCCCCAAAATGCCCATGTCGACCATACCCATGTTGTGGCCAGCATTGAACATTGGGTATGGTCGAGTGGGCATATTGTGAATGGGCACTCTGTCCCATGGCTTGGAGCTGGGGAGCTCTGTATAAAGAAGGAGCTGCAGTAGGATGAGGAGGAGGAGTTGGGTTCTGTTGGACACAAGGAGGAGGTGGAGGAGGAGGATGATGATGAGGAGAAGGATCAGAGGCTGAAGCAGATTGTGATGGATTTGGTCCAAACAACCTTAAGACATTTTCTGGACCAACCACCCATCTGTCTAGATAATCTAGTAGGTTGCTTGGATCATTAGGCGCTGTTCCAGCATCCAAAACAATCTGCAGTCCGCTTCTGATCCGCAAAATCCCTCCTCCCCATCATCATTTGCTACACTGGACAAATAGTCCAGAACTCCTCGGTCCACCTGCCTCCTTGTGCCAGAACCAACTCCTTCTCTTCTACGCCTGGCTCGCCGTGCCACAACTGCAGGAGGCGAAGCCACATCCAGGGGCCTACCAGGGCTGCTGCTGAGGGGAGGGTCTTGGGACTCAAGAGGCAAGCTCTCTGACTCCACTGCTGGTGGTGGTGGTGGTGGTGATGCTGCTGCTGCACTTGCTGCTGATGACGGGCCAGCCTCCTCAACATCCCCCACGGGGTCGATCACTGCCTCAGAGTCAGAAGCTGGGTCTCTCTCAGTAAGGTTTGACTCGGTGCTAGAGAATAAAAAAATTGTATTACAATTTATTCTTAAAAATAGCAATACACTTTGTACAGACATTAACTTACGGTCGCAAATCCATAGCTGGAGCCAGAAAATTCAGTCTATCATAATAGACATATTTGCGTTTACTGGTTGCTGCTGCCCCACTGCGCCCCCTCAGCTGTCTCTCTCGCCTGTAGCAGTCTCTACAGCTGCGCCAACGCCTTGTAACATCTGAGACTGAAAAAGTAACGGATAAAATAAGAAATTATACTTATCTGCCCTTGTTATGTATTTTAAAAATAAATACCGTACAACAGCAATATTATATTTTTTTGGCGTGTTAGGGGTACAGAACACCACAACATATTGTATGTAGATAAAATAACAACTTAATATTACAAGAGGTCATACATACAAAGCTCTATGACATATGTGTCACAATAATGAGCATTTATTTGTGACACAGCGATGGGATTAACAAAAGGGACACATATTAAGTACTTCACCTAGGCAATTATTGCGTAGGCACACATTTTTAAATTGAAACTTGGCGACCATTGCAGTTGGAGCAAAATATCACACCACCACTGACGGCACCTGAACCTTCATCCTACCAGGACCTTCAGTTGGTCCCTGCCCTGTGGGATTCCCGTATATATGGGCTGGAGCCTTTTAAAGTTCTCATATCCCACAGTGGCCTCCTCTGTTCCTTTTGTGGTATCTTCCTTAAGGTTTGAGAAAGACCCATTGCAGGGTTGAAACGTTACCTCTACAACTTGTTGATGCTGTGCTGTTTTAAATTTAAACTTTTTGCACTTGCATTTAAAGATTGTTGGAGTGCGGCAGTTTTTAAAATTACAGGATCTAAATATTAGATGTGCTTGGAGTACTCACATAGCACTGGGGGTTCAACAGGCATAAGTGTTTTTTTGGCCACATTTATGTTTCACATATAAGGGTACAGGGACATTATAACACATTGTTGTTGGTACATACTGAGTACAGTATTTTAAGCGTTTTCAAGACCTGTCGCCAAAATCTGGAAACATCTGCCCACATATTCTCCGCCAAGCCGCGTCCTTCCGCGAGCGGTTTGAATAATTTGGATCCCGCTGGTCCCAAAGTTCTGGTCTCTCCTGGACCAGAACGATCAACATCTCCACATTGATGTGACTGGCCATGGTTCTGGACTCCGTGGAGGCGGTTTCCTGTTTGGGTTTGAATTTTCGTAGCCTAATTAGCATGTCAGCCCTTCCTGGCAATTTTCCTGATGCAATTTCCTGGCACCTGGGATAGTGGTGCGATTTCATCGCAAGTCACACGTGCGGTCCGTTTGTAATCCGATTTTTCATCGCTCCCATAGACTTGCATTGGCGATAGTCGACCCACAATCGGTGACAATCGCAGCATGCTGCGATTGCACTCGGACGTTTAAAACGGACCACAAAAAATCTGATACTGGGAGCTGCTCCATAGATTAACATACGGCAGACTGCAATGCGATATTTCATCGTATTGCAGTCGTCCGATTCTGTCGCCAGTGTGACGCCGGCCTTAGTCTGATTATTGCACATTTAGGGCTCCTTTCCACTTGCAAGAAATATGTCCGATTCTCGCATGTGAAATCCCAGCTCTGGCCCCGACACTCGGGAGTGGAGTGTGCGGCTGCATGTATTTGTATGCAGCTGCTCACTCCACTCCCGAATGCCGGCCCCAGAGCTGGGATTTCACATGCGAGAATCGGACATATTTCTCGCAAGTGGAAAGGAGCCCTTAAAAGCAATTTTGGATATTAAATTATACATTTTTAGCTAAGTACATTTTTTATTTTCATTTTTATGTACTATTTAGCTTTTAAAACCAGTAATGTTAAAGTATACCAATGGCCGTCATAATCCAATCCTCTACCTCATTGCTGAAGTCACAGATGAAAACCCTACAACTGCTTACCTGGGCCACCTTTGGTGTCTGTACAGCACATTAGTGAGAACACATCAGGTTCAGATTATACTCAGGAAAGATAAAACGTTTGAGGTCCTAAAAGCTTCTGTTTGGCAGGAACAGTGCAGAGCAGTAATTTATGTCGGGCCATCGCAGGTGCAGAACCATCAAATTGAACTGTTGACATGTTTATAAGGTTTGAACTCAATGATTAATACAACTAAGAAAATCCAAACCTTTAAAATGTTAACTCATCCAAGCATTAAAGGATTCCATGGTTTGGCATCAATATGGTTCAAAGAACTCAGCACATGGGAAGGTGTGGACTGTTACAATTTGGCCTCACTGGACTAATTGTGGGGTCTCCATGGTCTCGGTATACCCTCAGCTCTTTATAGTTCACTAAGGCCTCTTTCACATTTCCGGCGGCGCCTGGCGGCGCCCCCGGCATTTTGCCGCAGCGCCGCATCTGAAAATCTGATGCGCCGCATGCGGCTTTTTTCGCATTGACATGCATTAGCGCCGGATGGCGCCGCATGTCAATGCGTTGCATGCGGTTTTGTCCGGATGCGGCGCAAATGTACATTGCGGCGTCCAGAAAAAACGCTGCATGTAACGTTTTTTGTTTTTGCCGGATGGTTTCTTATCTCTCCAAGCATCAGAAACCATCCGGCAAAAAACCGCATTTTGGCCGCCGGAAGTGTGAAAGGTTTTCACATGCGGCGCTGCGGCAAAATGCCGGGGGCGCCGCCAGGCGACCGCCGGAAATGTGAAAGAGGCCTAAAGAAGCAAATATTAAATTCCCAAACTATTTTGTAGTCTATCACAACTGGTTTTCTTGGACTAATATAATGAACATTGAAGCATATTTATACCAGATCTAGCCTTGGAGGTAGAATAGAAAGGTAAAGTCAATAACATGTTTCAAAGTGGGTGGATGGCATGTGCTTTTCAGCTAGTAGTATTTTATAGGTGAATGGCACCTATTTACTTTGTCCATTAAATGGAATCCCTAAGCAGGTTTTTGTTATGTAATCTGAGAGCAGCATGACGTAGGGGCAGAGACCTTAATTCCAGTGACGTATTACTTACTGGGCTGCTTGGTGTACTTTCTATAGAACCCCTGAGTTCTGTATAACCCCACCGACACCACTGATTGGCATCTTCCTGTGTACACAGTCAGCAAGCTGCCAATCAGTGGTGGTGGTGGGGTTACACAGATTAGCTGGACTGCCTAACACATGACACCTAGTCCTGCAGTGATAATCCTCTGCGGATAAAACACTGATTGTAATAAAACTACAGCACACAGCCTGATAAGTGACACATCCCTGGAATCAGGCTTTCTGCCCATATATAATGCTGCTATCAGATTAGATAGCAAAAACCTGCTGACAGATTCCCTTTAAAACAAGTTCTG
Source organism: Oophaga sylvatica (assembly GCA_033576555.1). NCBI lineage: Eukaryota > Metazoa > Chordata > Amphibia > Anura > Dendrobatidae > Oophaga > Oophaga sylvatica. The sequence continues at coordinate 103,544,135 of JARQOD010000001.1, forward strand.
CCCCTTCAGGCTCTCCCTGGTCTGCGGTGCAGTGGGTGTACACCCACCAGCGTGTCAGTTAGTTCAGGACATGGACCCTATACCCCTCTGCCCTCTGAGTTGTTACAGAAGATGACCTGCTAAAAAAATCAGCAGGATAAAATCTTGTACTATTTGCGGACAGTGAACACCTGTTTGGACATTCTGATATCAGCTGCTTCATCCACTCCAGCCCAAGTTGCAACGACCACGCCAGCAATCGACGTACCTGTAAGGGTGAGTTTCCACGGTCAGGAAACGCTGCGTGTTTGGCGCTGTGCGCTGGCGCAGCGCCAAACACGCAGCGTCCAGATGTTACAACATAGTGGAGGGGATTTCAAGAAATCCCGTCTCCACTATGCGTAACAATACGCAGGTGGCAGACCTGCGTAAACGGACATGCGGCGCGTCTTTTTAGACCGCAGCATGTCCTCGCGTATTGCGGCGATGGTGCGTCGCCGCAACAGAATTTAACACAGGGCTATGTAGCCCTGCGTTCTTTCCGGAGGTGTTCCGGAGGTGTCCTGAACACCTCCGGAAAGATCGCGCGTCATAAAGGGGGCGGGGCTTAGACGGAGCGGAATTTCCGCTCCGTCCAAAGCGCTGTGGTTCCGGACCGTGGAACCACAGCCTAACTGGTCCCCATTTGTCTGCTCCACCATGATATGATGGAGATCCCAAGCAATGCTGTGGTTCATCAATCAGTGCTTGTTGCATTTTGAACTGCTGGCTCACCATTTTCCTTCTGATCGGGCCAAAGTGGCATTACTGATGTCCCACTTAAGAGAGAGGAACTCACATGGCTTAATCCCTAATGGGAAAAAGGGTATCTTGTGACCTCGGATCTGCACGTCTTCAAGGGGGTGTTCTGCAAGATCTTCAACGAGCCAGGTCGTGTCACCTCTGCCGCATCCTGTCTCCTCAGACTGTGACAGGGTAGTCTCTCTGTGGGTCAGTTTGTAGTCCGGTTCTGCACCCTAGCTTCTAAACTCAACTGTTATGTTTCGGTAGCTGAGGAGAAACTGCAAAAAATAGCCAAAAATACTTCATGAAGAAACAACCCAATACAATTAATCTCCAATGTTAATATGTGTCAAACCTGAATCATATGGGCAAAATATAGGACATATAAGGAAAAAATCGCCGAAAATATGAAATAAACTAGCGGAAAAAATGCGATCAAAAAATTCCAAAAGAATGCACAAACAGTACAAAAATATTTATTTTATTATATCAGAATACAAGGTAAAAAATGGGACAGGGGTCAATACCAAAATGCACATGAGAATGAGGGGCACACAAAGTGGGATAGGGGGATAAAGATGGTGTATATAATATCAATTAGTACATGGCAAAATTGCCAAGTCATGTCTATATATAATCAATTATTTGCCAAAAATGTAATATAGCATATAATGACAATTGGTAGAAAGTCCTATATGGAGATATAACAGGACATAATATAGCAGACACATGTTCGCCTGCAATAGACATGCAAAACACCTCCCATAAAGTCCAATTCAATATGGTACAAATAGCAGGACAATTGTAGTGAACAAAGTATTTACCTGCAGTAATCAAATAAATGGACCTCCACAGCGTGCCCACCCCCACGCTGTGGAGGTCCATTTATTTGATTACTGCAGGTAAATACTTTGTTCACTACAATTGTCCTGCTATTTGTACCATATTGAATTGGACTTTATGGGAGGTGTTTTGCATGTCTATTGCAGGCGAACATGTGTCTGCTATATTATGTCCTGTTATATCTCCATATAGGACTTTCTACCAATTGTCATTATATGCTATATTACATTTTTGGCAAATAATTGATTATATATAGACATGACTTGGCAATTTTGCCATGTACTAATTGATATTATATACACCATCTTTATCCCCCTATCCCACTTTGTGTGCCCCTCATTCTCATGTGCATTTTGGTATTGACCCCTGTCCCATTTTTTACCTTGTATTCTGATATAATAAAATAAATATTTTTGTACTGTTTGTGCATTCTTTTGGAATTTTTTGATCGCATTTTTTCCGCTAGTTTAAAAAATAGCCAAAGTAGCAATACACCAGAGAGGCTGGAAACTATTGGATTGCAGTAACCTAAACTAACGGCCACAGAGTAGAAGTAGCGGCCTCAATGAACCATCCTTTTTGGCCACAAAGAAAAAACCGGCGTCCAAGGGTGAAGAGGATGGTCTGATATGACCCTTCTCCAAAGATTCCTTGATATAAGATCGCATAGCATCGGGTTCAGGTACAGATAAATTAAAAAGGCGACCTTTAGGAAATTTACCACCAGGCACTAATTCAATAGCGTAATCGTAGCTCCTGTGAGGGGGCAAGGATGCAGATTTACTTTCACTAAACACATCAGAAAAATCAGTCAAAAAGTCAGAAACATCCTGAGACTGGGGAGAGGCAGAAAAAAACAGGAGTGTCAGTATTAACACATTGGCAATCCCAACTGGTCACAGACACAGATTTCCAATCCAAAACAGGATTATGAGACTGTAACCAAGGGAAACCCAGTACAATAATGTCATGCAGATTATGCAACACCAGAAATTTGCAACTCTCCTGATGATCTGGTTCAACCCTCATTATCACCTGAGTAGAAAACTGGGGTTTATTCTCCGACAAAGGGGTAGAATCAATGCCCAGTAAAGGAATAGACTTCCGCAGGGGTATCATGGGAAACCCACAATGTTTGACAAAGTCAAAATCCATCAGGTTAATAGCTGCTCCCAGCGTCGGACTGGAACACCTTGGGCCCACCAGAGAAAATCATTCTTGGGGCCCACTATGTAGCTACATAGAAATAAATACAAGACCACCAATTGTGCAGTAAAACACACTAACATCAGGGTATAATATAAGATAGTACATGTCTTAATTATGTAGCAGGAGTTGGGGTAGCCTCCCTCATAGATTATAAAGCAGCCCCCCTCATAGGGGATAATGCTGCCCCCCTCATAGGGTATAATGCTATATATATATATAGATAGATAATAGATAGATACCATATATACTCGAGTATAAGCCGACCCCCCTAATTTTGCCACAAAAAACTGGGAAAACTTATCGACTCGAGTATAAGCCTAGGGTGGAAAATGAGATTATGCCCCATATGCTGCCCCATGTATTATGCCCCACAAGATGCTCCATAGATTGTGCCCCATATGCTGCCCATGTATTATGCCCCCATAGATGCTCCATAGATTGTGCCCTCATAGATGCTCCATAGATTATGCCCCCATGGATGCTCCATAGATTATGCCCCCATAGATTATGCCCCCATAGATGCTCCATAGATTATTCCCCCATAGATGCTCCTTAGATTATGCCCCCATAGAAGCTCCATAGATTGTGCCCCCATAGATGCTCCTTAGAATATGCCCCCATAGAAGCTCCATAGATTATGCCCCCATAGATTATGCCCCCATAGATGCTCCTTAGATTATGCCCCCATAGATTATGCTCCCATAGATGCTCCTTAGATTATGCCCCCATAGAAGCTCCATAGATTGTGCCCCCATAGATTATGCCCCTATAGATGCTCCATACATTATGCCCCCATAAATGCTCCTTAGATTATGCCCCCATAGATTATGCCCCCATAGATGCTCCTTAGATTATGCCCCCATAGATTATGCCCCCATAGATGCTCCTTAGATTATGCCCCCATAGAAGCTCCATAGATTATGCCCCCATAGATTATGCCCCCATAGATGCTCCATAGATTATGCCCCCATAGATGCTCCATAGATTATGCCCCCATAAGTGCTCCTTAGATTATGCCCCCATAGAAGCTCCATAGATTGTGCCCCATAAATGCTCCTTAGATTATTCCCCCATAGATGCTCCATAGATTATGCCCCCATAGAAGCTCCATAGATTGTGCCCCCATAAATGCTCCTTAGATTATTCCCCCATAGATGCTCCATAGATTATGCCCCCATAAATGCTCCACAGATTATGCCCCCATAGATTATGCCCCCATAAATGCTCCACAGATTATGCCCCCATAAATGCTCCACAGATTATGCCCCATAGATTATGCCCCCATAAATGCTCCACAGATTATGCCCCCATAGATTATGCCCCCATAAATGCTCCACAGATTATGCCCCCATAGATTATGCCCCCATAGATGCTCCACAGATTGTGCCCCCATAGATGCTGCAAAAAAAAAAAAAACATACTCACCTCTCGTCGCTGGGGGCCAGGTGCCGGTGTCCTGAGCAGGCGGGGACACCGGCGCGCTATGGGTGACAGGTGCCGGTGTCACCACTGGCTCAGGGCCCCGGCACCTGTAATTTTTACCTGTCACCCGCTCCAACCGCTGAGCGCCGCTGTCTTCGGTCCTCCGGCAGTGAATGCTCAGGCAGGGGGCGCGGCGCTCACTAATGACGTCATCGCGCCCTCTGCCTGAACATCGCAGCAAGAGAGGACGCGATGACACAGCGGCGCTCAGCGGTTGGAGCGGGTGACAGGTAAGTAATGATATTCACTGCTTCCCACGCCCATGTGGGCGTGGGAAGCAGTGAATATTCATTTCTCTTTAGCAGCGGGGACAGGGGCTCCTGCCTCCTGTCACCCGCTGCTGCTCCGCTGGCACAGGTCCCCCATGGCAGCTGCGTGGTGTGCCGCTATTAGCGACACGCCACCGGCTGGGGGCCCCTGGAGCAGTGGGGGCCCTAGGCAACTGGCCCCTGTATGCCAGCAGGTGCCAGGGCCCCCCAGATGCCAGGGCCCACTGGAGAATTCTCCGGTTCTCTGGTGGGCCAGTCCGACCCTGGCTGCTCCTGAATCAACAAAAGCCTGAGCCGAAAATGTGGACTGTAACAGTCAACAGAAATTTAGTCTGAACACTACCCAAGACAACTGAGCGCGCAAAACATCTTCCCCGCTTAGGGCAGACGGAAATAGCATGGGAAGCGTCACCACAGTAGAAACATAACCCATTGCGCTTGCGAAACTCATGTCGCTGAGCCCCAGAAGTCACTCCATCACACTGAATGGGCTCAGGAGCTGGCTTACACTATCTCACGCATACCTGTGCGCTCCCGCAAACGTATGTCAATTTGAATAGCCAAAGACATAGAATCATTGAGACCAGAGGGAACAGGGAATCCCACCATAACGTCCTTTACATTTTCTGACAGACCCTTCCGAAAAAGGGCTGCCAAAGCATAATCATTCTATTTGGTCAGGACTGCCCATTTTCGAAATTTCTGACAGTACAGCTCAGCGTCTTCACGACCCTGATTTAATGCCAACAAGGTCTTTTCAGCTTGATCAGTGACATTAGGTTCATCGTACAATAACCCCAGATCCTGATAAAATACATCAACATCATTCAAAACAGGATACCCAGGTGTCAGGGAAAAAGCCCAATCCTGAGGGTCGCCACGCAGCAGAGAGATGACAATTTGAACCTGCTGTGCTGCGTTCCCTGAGGACTTAGGCTTTAAGGCAAAAAACAACTTACAGTTATTTTTGAAATTCAGAAATTTAGACCGATCCCTCAGAAATAAATCTAGCATGGGGATCCTAGGTTCCACAACCGGCAACACAGCAAGATAGGCAGCAATACTCCGAACCTCAGTGGCAAGCTGCTCCACACAGCCAGACAACTGTGCAAACTCCATTGAGAGAAAAAAAATTCCTCCTCAGCACCCAGAGAAATAGAGGGAAAAAAAAAATGTAACAAACTTTTTCTACTTTACTATTTTTCCCTTCTCGTCACAGCCAGAGAGATAGCTACACCTAAAGGCAGAAAGATGAGTGCTATCTGCCCTGGAGCAGAATCCCCAAAGAATTAGGAAGCCCCCGAACATGTAATGGCGGTTAGACAAGAAGAAAACACGGACACAGACAGAAAATAGAATGAGCAAACGCTGGGGCCCAATCTGTCTAGATAGAAAAGTATAGGAAAGAATTCTGACTGCAACCCAAAAAAACCCTGACAAAAATACTAACACTTCTGATTAACAAAAAACTTGAGATCACACGATCTCTATCACCTAAATCAGATCTCTGGTGTAACACACAGCAACACAGCAAATAAAAAGTGACAAAGGAACAAAGCAAAAATGCAAACACACAATGAGCACAATTGCAGCGCAAGACCCCAAAAGGGGACCAAGCTGCAGTCCACTGCAAGCAGCAAACCAGCAGTGAAAATCCAACAGAGGAAAAAAAAAGCAAAACACTTATCTGAATGAGAACAGGAAAACAAGATGTGCTCCAAGAAAGAGCAGGAGGAACAATTGATTACCGGCAAGGCTGCTGGGAACTCAGGTCACTTATATCATACCATTCAGAGCCAGCTAAAGGCCATTCAGTAATTAGTTCATTACCCTCAGCAACCACCGGAGGGAGCCCCAGCTCAGAAGTCGCCTCCAAGGTATTCACAACACTCAACTGTAAAAATGAAGTGCTGGTTGCCGCTTTCTGGAAGGGATTGAATTAAAGACGAACTGGCTGATCGAGACATTCCTTCTACTCTGGATGACCTAATTTCCCTGGCTGTCAACCTTGGATTCCAGGAGCGCACCAGAGAGGCGGTGCATGAGAGAAAACCGCTTTGTCTGGCACAGTCCTTCCAGAGGCTGCTCATTGCCCAACTTTCCATGGCAGCAGTCTCTTCTGAATCTATGCAGGTTGACTGCGTTAAGCTGGAGATCTGTTGAGCCAAGGGATTGTGCTACTACTGTGGTAGTGCAGGACACATTATCTGCTCCTGTCCCGAAAAGTAGGAAAACTCCCAAGCCTAGGGCCTGTAGGAGAGGCTACCCTGGGCTACAGTAATTTCTCTCCACCGTTGATTCTGACCGTGTCCGTATCATGTGGAGGATCCTGGTTCCTTAAGACAGAATTCCTGGATTCCAGTGCAGTGGTATATCGGTACCAGATTCACGTACGACGACTTCAGAGTTCTTTGATGATGTAATTTGTCGATTGAAGGGCCCTATCTCAAGTCATTCATGTTGCTACCGAGCAGGTAGAGCTCTGGATAGAAATGCTGCACACTGAGAATATCGCCTTCTAGGTGCTTCCTGGTCTGTTACATAAACTTCTCCTGGGTCTTTCGTGGGTACATATTCATGAGCCCGTCCTAGACTGGAGATCAGAAGAGATGTTTCATTGGGGACAGTCTTGTCACGAAAGGTGTCTTGTTCCTGTGCATCCAGTTCAGCTGCTGGTGGTGCCATCCACTCTACTGGGTCTACAATACGCTTACTGGTCCTACGCTGACGTCTTCAATAAGAAGGAAGCAGAGACGTTACCTTCACATAGGCGGTATGACTGGTATCCTCACCACCTCGAGGCCGTATCTATCCTCGCAGGTGGAGACCCAAGTCATGTTCGAGTATGTAAAGGAGAATCTGGCAAGAGGATTAATCCAGAAGTCTTCCTCACTGGCTGGAGCCGGCTTCTTCTTTGTTAAGAAAAAGGATGAAACTCTTCTGCCTTGTATAGATTATAGGAGTCTCAGCCAGATCACAATGAAAAACAAATATCCGTTGCCAGTAATCACGGAATTGCTTGTCTTAGAGGTGCCAGGATCTTCACCAAGCTGGATCTGAGAGGAGCCTACAACTTAATCAGCATACGCTAATTAGATGAGTGTAAGACTGCTTTAAACACCCAGGACGGCCATTATGAGTACCGAGTTATGCAGTTTGGGCTTAGTAGTGCCCCACTAGTCTTCCAAAAATTTGTGAATTACATCTTCCAAGACCTCCTTTATTCTTGCTTGGTGGTTTATCTAGATCAGGGGTCTCAAACTCAATTTACCCGGGGGCCGCTGGAGGTAGAATCTGGGTGAGGCTGGGCCGCATCAGGTTTTCCACAAGAAAAGCTCTTACAAAAACATTCCAATGTTATCAAATGTCCCAATGGGGACAGTGTTGATGATGTATGTATAGTGCTGTGGAGTTAATAGCGCAATATCAATGAATATATATTATCCTTAATATTATGTTACAATACCAGGATCTGAGGATTTTCTGTTTCGAGGTCAAGAGCTCTCTGATCTGATGTTGCTGCCTGTCTCGCTGTCTTCCTCTTTTGACACTGCAGTGTGGTGGACAAGTAAACATTAACTGGTTAACAGCAAGAAGTCATTCCCCCAGCGCTCATTCTCCCCCAGCGCTCATCCTCCCCAGCGCTCATCCTCCCCCAGCGCTCATCCTCCCCCAGCGCTCATCCTCCCCCAGCGCTCATCCTCCCCAGCGCTCATCCTCCCCAGCGCTCATCCTCCCCAGCGCTCATTCTCCCCCAGAGCTCATTCTCCCCAGCGCTCATCCTCCCCAGCGCTCATCCTTCCCCAGCGCTCATCCTTCCCCAGCGCTCATCCTCCCCCAGCGCTCACCCTTCCCAGCGTTCATCCTCCCCCAGCGCTCATTCCCCCCATTGCTTTTTCCCCATCACTCCCATCATTGCTTTTCCCTCATCACTCCCATCATTGCTTTTCCCCCACCACTCACATCATTGCTTTTGCCCATTGCTTTTCCCCATTACTCCCATCATTGCTTTTCCCATCACTGTTTTCCCCATTGCTTTTCCCCATTACTGCCATCATTGCTTTTCCCCATTACTGACATCATTGCTTTTCCCCAATGCTTTTCCCATTACTCCCATCATTGCTTTTCCCCATTGCTTTTCCCCATTGCTGCCATCATTGCTTTTCCCCATTGCTTTTCCCCTTTACTGCCATCATTGCTTTTCCCCATTACTCCCATCATTGCTTTTCCCCATTACTGCCATCATTGCTTTTCCCCATTACTGCCATCATTGCTTTTCCCCATTACTGCCATCTTTGCTTTTCCCCATTACTCCCATCATTGCTTTTCCCCATTACTGCCATCATTGCTTTTCCCCATTACTGCCATCATTGCTTTTCCCCATTACTCCCATCATTGCTTTTCCCATCACTGTTTTCCCCATTGCTTTTCCCCATTACTGCCATCATTGCTTTTCCCCATTACTGCCATCATTGCTTTTCCCCATCGCTCTCTTACACACACACACACACATACACCACCTCTCACCTGTCCACACACACACACACACACACCACCTCTCACCTGTCCACACACACACACACACACCACCTCTCACCTGTCCACACACACACACACACACACACACCACCTCTCACCTGTCCGCAGCATCATCACTGGCGCCCGCGCTTCCTCACTCTGACAGAGCAGGCCGCTGAATGATGACGTCATTCAGCGGCGCTGCTCTCTGTGTCAGAGACAGGAAGCGCGGGCAGCAGCAGGAGATGAGGTGAGTATGCCCGGCGCCGCCATCTTTCTGTAGTACCGCTCATTAAGCTTATGAATATGGGCGGCACGCCTATGAGAGGAGTGGCGTCCATATTCATGACCTTAATGACCGGTACTACGAGTGACTGGGATTTCACATGCGGTGTTTGTCGCATGTGAGATCCCAGCCGAGGGCCGCAAAGTATATACCGAGGGCTGTTGTGAATGGGTTTGAGATGAGTTCTGAGCAGAGGCTCCCTCTGGTGGTTACAAGCGGTACTAGTGAGGATTGGGAATCAGGTATTACTGATTGGTCTTATTTAAGGGAATCATTTTCCCATCAGGGTTGCCGGTGATCAATTGTTCTGGTCTGAATCCTTCTTTCCAGTTTCCCTTGTAGCCTGCTGTGTCGTGTCTGCATCTCCTGCTATCAGATAAGACAATTTCTTATTTTGTGTTTTTGCTATATTTTTGCATTTTGTCCTGCACTTCTGTGGGGGCCTTCTGGGTCCCCTCCGGGGGCTTTTGCCCTCTCAGTTTAGTCCAGCCACTGTGTTTTGTACTTTTGCTTTTTGCAGTTTTTTCAGTGGCTGCTGTTTTTGTTACACCAGAGAACTAATTTAGGTGGTAGAGGTCGTGTGATCTCAGGTGATTTTGAAATTAGTAGAGTTGGTGTTTTTCAGGGTTTTCTGGGATTGCAGTAAGTACCCTTCCTATCCTTTTCTATTTAGATAGTTTGGGCCCCAGCGTTTGCTCATACTATTTTCTTTCTGTGTCAGTATTTCTTCTTGTCTAACCGCCATTACATGTTTGGGGGCTTTCTATTATCTTTGGGGTTCTGCTCCGGGGCAGATAGCTTTCCTATTTCTATCTTTAGGTGTAGTTAGTTTCTCAGGCTGTGACGAGGCGTCTAGGACCATCGTAGGAACGCTCCACGGCTGCCTCTAGTTGTGGTGGTTAGTCAGGGTATTGCAATCTCATAGATTCCAACTGCTCTGGTGTATTTCCTTTTTTACCTGCACTCCTCAGCTACCGTAACATAACAGTATCACCGGCCTTAAAAATTGTATGGTACTCACAGAAGGGAAAAAATATTTTGAAGGAAGAAAAGTTGTCAGAGATATTTTTCTGTTTGTTGCATTTTTTTTTTTTTTTTTTCTTCCCTCTGTATCTCTGGGTGCTGGGGAGGATCTTTTCTCCCAATGGAGTTTGCACAGTTGTCTGGCCGTGTGGATCAGCTTGCCACTGAGGTTCAGAGTATTGCTGCATATCTTGCTAGGTTGCCTGTTGTGGAACCTAGGATCCCCATGCCAGATTTGTTTTTAGGGGATCGAGCTAAGTTTCAGAATTTCAAAAATAATTGTAAATTGTTTCTTGCCTTAAAATCTAAGTCCTCAGGAAACGCAGCGCAGCAGGTTCAAATTATCATCTCTCTCCTGCGCGGCGATCCTCAGGATTGGGCTTTTTCCCTCACACCTGGGGATCCTGTTTTGAGTGATGTTGATGCATTTTTTCAGGCTTTGGGGTTATTGTACGATGAGCCTAATGTCACTGATCAAGCTGAAAAAGCCTTGTTGGCATTAAATCAGGGGCTTGATGACGCTGAGTTATACTGTCAGAGATTCCGTAGGTGGGCAGTCCTGACCAAATGGAATGACGACGCTTTGGCGGCCCTTTTTCGGAAGGGTCTGTCGGATAATGTAAAGGATGTTATGGTGGGATTCCCTGTCCCCTCTGGTCTCAATGATTCTATGTCATTAGCGATTCAAATTGACAGACGTTTGCGTGAGCGGAGAAGTGTGCGTGGAGTGGTGTTGCCTTGTGAGCCAGCTGCTGAGCCATGCAGTGTGATGGAGTGGTGTCTGGGCACAGCGTCATGAGTTTCGAAAGCGCAATGGGTTATGTTTCTACTGTGGTGATGCCTCTCATGCTATTTCAGTCTGCCCTAAGCGGGGAAGACGTTTTGCACGCTCAGTTGTCTTGGGTAGTGTTCAGACTAAGTTTTTATTAACTGTCACTCTGATATGCTCTCTGTCCTCATTTTCTGCTCAGGCTTTCGTTGATTCTGGAGCAGCTATTAACCTGATGGATTATGATTTTGCTAAACGTTGTGGATTTCCCTTGATACCCCTACAGAAGTCTATTCCCCTACTGGGGATCGATTCTACCCCTTTGGCTGAGAATAAACCCCAGTTTTCTACTCAGGTGATAATGAGGGTTGAACCTGATCACCAGGAGTGCTGCAAATTTTTGGTTCTATATAATCTGCATGACATTATCGTGCTGGGTTTCCCTTGGTTACAGTCTCATAATCCTGTTTTGGATTGGAAATCTGTGTCTGTAACCAGTTGGGGCTGCCAATGTGTTAATACCAACACTCCTGTTTTTTCTGCCTCCCCCCAGGCTGAGGATGTTCCTGACTTTTTGTTTGATTTTTCTGATGTGTTTAGCGAAAGTAAATCTGCATCCTTACCTCCCCATAGGAGCTATGACTGCGCTATTGAATTAGTGCCAGGTAGTAAATTCCCTAAGGGTCGCCTTTTTAACTTGTCTGTACCTGAACATGACGCTATGCGGTCTTATATCAAGGAATCATTGGAGAAGGGTCATATCAGACCATCCTCTTCACCCTTAGGTGCCGTTTTTTTCTTTGTGGCCAAAAAAGATGGTTCATTAAGGCCGTGTATTGATTATCGTCTCTTGAACAATATTACTGTGAAATATCAATACCCGTTACCCTTGATTTCTGACCTGTTTTCCAGGGTGAAAAACGCTACTTGGTTTACCAAGCTTGACCTCAGGGGGGCGTATAACCTTATTCGCATTAAGCACGGGGATGAATGGAAGACGGCATTTAACACCCCTGAAGGGCATTTTGAGTACCTTGTGATGCCCTTTGGGCTCACTAATGCTCCTTCCGTCTTCCAGTCCTTCATGAATGACATTTTCAGGGATTTTGTGGACAAGTTTCTGATTGTTTATTTGGATGATATCTTGATTTTTTCTAATGACTGGGACTCTCATGTGAAACATGTTCGAACTGTATTCCAGATTTTGAGAGAGAATGCTCTGTATGTGAAGGGATCAAAGTGTCTTTTTGGCGTACAGAAGATCTCATTTCTGGGATTCATTTTGTCCCCATCTGTTATTGAAATGGACCCGGTCAAGGTTCAGGCCATCTGTGATTGGGTCCAACCTACTTCATTAAAGGCTCTTCAGAGATTTTTGGGTTTTGCCAATTTTTATCGTAAATTTATTGGTAATTTCTCTGTTATTGTTAAACCATTAACTGATTTGACCAGAAAGGGTTCTGATGTGGTGAATTGGCCTCCTGAGGCAGTCTCTGCATTTCAGGAACTTAAGCAGAGATTCACTTCTGCTCCTGTTCTACGGCAGCCTGATGTTTCTCTGCCATTTCAGGTGGAGGTTGATGCCTCTGAAATTGGGGCAGGTGCCGTTTTGTCCCAAAAAGATCCAGAGACCTCTAAAAGTAACCCTTGTGCCTTTTTCTCTCGAAAATTTTCTCCTACTGAACGTAATTATGACGTGGGTAATCGGGAGTTATTGGCCATGAAGTGGGCTTTTGAAGAGTGGAGACATTGGCTGGAGGGAGCCAAACATCAGGTGGTGGTCCTTACGGACCATAAGAATCTGGTCTATCTGGAATCTGCCAAGCGACTCAATCCTAGACAGGCCAGGTGGGCCTTGTTTTTCACACGTTTTAATTTTGTGTTTCCTTTCTTCCTGGCACTAAGAATGTTAAGGCGGATGCCCTCTCGAGGAGTTTCCTTGCGGACTCTCCTGAGCTATCTGATCCCTCTGTTATTTTGAAGGAGGGTGTAGTTCTTTCCGCCATCTCACCTAATTTGAGACTTGCTCTGGAGGGGTGTCAGGAGGATAGGCCCGAGCGCTGCCCTGTTGGAAAATTGTTTGTCCCGGACCAATGGAAAAAGAGTGTGATGTCTGAGATTCATTGTTCCGCATTGGCTGGGCATCCCGGAATTTTTGGTACCAGAGACTTGGTTAGTCGGTCCTTTTGGTGGCCTACCTTGTCTCGCGATGTCAGGGAATTTGTGCAGTCCTGCGGGACTTGCTCTCGCTCCAAGCCTTGCTCTCGCTCTAATGGTTTGTTGATGCCATTGCCTGTGCCCAAGAGACCATGGACCCATATCTCTATGGATTTCATTTCCGATCTTCCTGTTTCTCAGAGAATGACCACCATCTGGGTAATTTGTGATAGGTTTTCCAAGATGATACATCTTGTGCCATTACCTAAGTTGCCTTCCTCCTCTGAATTGGTGCCGTTGTTCCTTCAGCACGTGGTTCGTTTACACGGCATTCCTGAGAACATTGTGTCTGACAGAGGAGTCCAGTTTGTTTCCAGATTTTGGAGGACTTTTTGTTCTAAACTGGGTGTTCAATTGTCTTTCTCCTCGGCATTTCATCCTCAGACCAATGGTCAAACTGAGAGAACAAACCAGACATTGGAGACTTATCTAAGATGCTTTGTGTCTGCTGATCAGGATGACTGGGTCTCTTTTTTGCCTTTGGCTGAGTTTGCTCTTAATAATAGGGCTAGCTCTGCCACTTTGATGTCTCCGTTTTTCTGTAATTCTGGGTTTCACCCTCGATTTTCTTCAGGACAGACGAGGCTTCTGTCTGTCCAGGTGTTGACTCTGTTGTTGAGCGTATGCAGCAGATTTGGGACCAGGTAGTGGAGAGGTTGTCCCTCTCTCAGGAGAAGGCCCAGCGGTTTGCTAACCGGCATAGGACTGATGGTCCTCGGTTTAAAGTGGGGACTTGGTCTGGTTGTCCTCAAAGAATATTCCTATGAGAGTAGCATCTCCTAAATTTAAGCCTAGGTTCATTGGACCTTATAAGATCATGGAGATTATTAATCCTGTTTCTTTTCGTTTGCTTCTTCCAGGGACATTTAAGATCCATAACGTGTTCCACAAGTCCTTGTTGAAGAGGTTTGTTGAGCCAGTGGTTCCTGCTGCTGTGCCTCCTGACCCTGTTTTGGTTGAGGGCAATCTGGAGTATGTGGTTGAGAAAATATTGGATTCTCGTTTTTCTAGACGAAGACTCCAGTATTTGGTTAAATGGAGAGGTTATGGTCAGGAAGATAATTCTTGGGTGTTTGCTTCGGGCATCCATGCTAGGAGACTTATCTGTGCGTATCATAGAACTCATCCTGACCGACCTGGTTGCTCAAATGAGGGTTCGGTGACCCCTCCTCAAGGGGGGGTACTGTTGTGAATGGGTTTGAGATGAGTTCTGAGCAGAGGCTCCCTCTGGTGGTTACAAGCGGTACTAGTGAGGATTGGGAATCAGGTATTACTGATTGGTCTTATTTAAGGGAATCATTTTCCCATCAGGGTTGCCGGTGATCAATTGTTCTGGTCTGAATCCTTCTTTCCAGTTTCCCTTGTAGCCTGCTGTGTCGTGTCTGCATCTCCTGCTATCAGATAAGACAATTTCTTATTTTGTGTTTTTGCTATATTTTTGCATTTTGTCCTGCACTTCTGTGGGGGCCTTCTGGGTCCCCTCCGGGGGCTTTTGCCCTCTCAGTTTAGTCCAGCCACTGTGTTTTGTACTTTTGCTTTTTGCAGTTTTTTCAGTGGCTGCTGTTTTTGTTACACCAGAGAACTAATTTAGGTGGTAGAGGTCGTGTGATCTCAGGTGATTTTGAAATTAGTAGAGTTGGTGTTTTTCAGGGTTTTCTGGGATTGCAGTAAGTACCCTTCCTATCCTTTTCTATTTAGATAGTTTGGGCCCCAGCGTTTGCTCATACTATTTTCTTTCTGTGTCAGTATTTCTTCTTGTCTAACCGCCATTACATGTTTGGGGGCTTTCTATTATCTTTGGGGTTCTGCTCCGGGGCAGATAGCTTTCCTATTTCTATCTTTAGGTGTAGTTAGTTTCTCAGGCTGTGACGAGGCGTCTAGGACCATCGTAGGAACGCTCCACGGCTGCCTTAGTTGTGGTGGTTAGTCAGGGTATTGCAATCTCATAGATTCCAACTGCTCTGGTGTATTTCCTTTTTTACCTGCACTCCTCAGCTACCGTAACATAACAGAGGGCCCATGAGGTGGGGGCCGCAAACTCGTGTCCCGAGGGCCGCAGTTGGCCCGCGGGCCGCGAGTTTGAGACCCTTGATCTAGATGATATCCTGGTTTTCTCTCCAAATCTGCCCTCTTATAGGAGGAAAGTTCGCTAAGTCTTGCACAGACTTAGGGAGAGTCGCCTGTACCCTAAGTTTGAAAAATGTGTCTTTGAACAATCTTCTCTACCTTTCCTAGGATATGTCCAACAACACACGCACCCCCACAGAAACCTTGCACATCTAGACACTCACTCACTCTCTGACTCTATCCTACCACTGTCCTCAATAACTTCACTCCACGACACAGACACTGCCACTAGTTTCTACAATGCCACTCTTGCATCAGCCATCAACTCGGTCGCCCCTGTCATGCATAACAGAGTGCGACGAATCAATAGACAACCCTGGCACAATAACACCACTAAAAAGCTTCGGCAAGCATCCAGAATTGCTGAACGACGCTGGAAGAAAACGCATTCACAAGACGACTTCACTGCACTCAAACAAGGAACACTTGCATTCAAATCAGCTCTCACCTCTGCTAAACAGGCCTACTTTACATCCCTTGTATCTTCCTTATCCCACAACCCCAAACAGTTGTTCAATACTTTTAACTCCTTCCTCCACCCACCACTGCCCCCTGCAACTTCCCTAATCTCTGCTGAGGACTTCGCCATGCACTTCAAAAACAAGATAGACCAAACACGGCAAGTCTTTATTATTCAACCACCACAACCCCTTTGTATACCTGACCAATGCCCAAACCCCATAACCTCCTTATCCAACATCATGGAAGGAGAACTTGCTCATCTTCTCTCCAAATCACACCTCACCACTTGTGCACTCGACCCCATCCCATCCCACCTCCTCCCCAATCTCGCCACCACTCTTATCCCATCACTAACTCACCTCTTCAACCTATCACTAACTTCCGGTACCTTCCCTTCTGCTTTCAAACATGCCACAATCACGCCTATCCTCAAAAAGCCAACCCTCGACCTAACCGCCATGTCCAGCTATCGCCCAATATCGCTGCTCCCATTCGCTTCCAAACTCCTGGAGCAGCACATCCATGCTGAACTTTCCTCCCATCTCTCATCTAACCTGCTCTTTGACAATCTACAGTCTGGTTTCCGCCCCCATCACTCCACTGAGACAGCCCTGACCAAAATTTCTAACGACCTACTTACAGCCAAAGCGAACGGACAATACTCTATACTCCTCCTTCTAGACCTGTCCTCTGCTTTCGACACAGTTGACCACTGCCTTCTACTACAGATCCTCTCTTCCTTTGGCATCAAAGACCTCGCCCTATGCTGGATTTCCTCATACCTCTCCAACCACACATTCAGCGTCTCCCACTCACACACTACCTCCTCATCCCACCCTCTTTCTGTTGGAGTCCCCCAAGGCTCGGTTCTAGGACCCCTACTCTTCTAAATCTATACACTTGGCCTGGGGCAACTCATAAAGTCCCACGGATTCCAGTACCACCTTTATGCCGATGATACTCAGATCTACCTCTCTGGCCCAGATGTCACCTCTCTGCTCTCTAAAATCCCGGAGTGTCTATCAGCCATATCCTCTTTCTTCTCCTCCCGCTTCCTCAAACTGAATGTGGACAAATCTGAACTGATCAACTTTCCCCCATCTCACAGATCTTCCTTACCCGACCTATCTATAACAATTGACAACACTCTTTCCCCTGTACTGGAGATCCGCTGCCTTGGAGTCACCCTTGACTCTGCCCTGTCCTTCAAACCACACATCCAAACTCTCTCCACCTCCTGTCACCTCCAGCTCAAAAATATTTCCAGAATACGTCCCTTCCTCAACCCTAATGCTACTAAATTGCTTGTGCACGCCCTCATCATCTCCCGTCTCGACTACTGCAACATCCTTTTCTGTGGCCTCCCTGCTAACACCCTTGCACCTCTCCAGTCCATCCTTAACTCTGCTGCCCGACTAATTCATCTCTCTCCTCGCTAATCCTCCGCTTCTCCCCTCTGCAAATCTCTCCACTGGCTCCCACTCCCTCAGCGTATCCAATTCAAATTACTAATACTGACCTACAAGGCCATCTATAACCTGTCTCCTCCATATATCTCTGCACTAATCTCCCGATATCTTTCCTCACATAATCTCCGATCCTCCCAAGACCTCCTTCTCTCATCCACACTTCTTCGCTCCTCACCCAACCGCCTCCAAGACTTCTCCCAAATATCCCCCATCCTCTGGAATTCTTTGCCCCAACACGTCCGACTATCAACAACATTCGAATCCTTCAGACGGAACCTAAAAAACCCATCTCTTCAGGAAAGCCTACAGCCTGCAATGACCCCGCTGCCTCCTCAACACTACCAGATATATCGCCTCAACCAACACCGGAACTGCTGCAACCCCCCAACCTGCTGTCTCCTTCCCCACCATCCTGTAGAATGTAAGCCCGAAAGGGCAGGGTCCTCCCCCCTCTGTATCAGTCTGTCATTGTTTGTTTGTTTATTGTAAGTGATATCTGTAATTTATATGTAACACCTTCTCATGTACAGCACCATGGAATCAATGGTGCTATATAAATAAATATTATTATTATTATTATTAATAATAATAATAATAATAATATATTATCTCAGACACAGGATTGAAGATAGATCTGGAGGTTTGTTCAGTTCTCAGTTGGGCGCATCCACTTCTGCACTTGACCCCATGCCATCCCACCTCCTCCCCAACCCCACCACTACGCTTATCCCAGCCCTAACCCATCTCTTCAATCTATCGTTAACTTCTGGTGTCTCCCCTTCTGCTTTCAAACATACCACGATCACACCTATTCTGAAGAAACCATCTCTCGACGCTACCTATACATGCAGCTATCGTCCTTTATCGCTGCTCCCGTTCGCCTCCAAACTCCTCGAACAGCATGTCCAGGCTCAACTTTCCTTCAACTTCTCATCTAACTCACTCTTTGATAACTTACAATCCAGCTTCTGTCCCCACCACTGCACCAAAACTGCCCTGGTCATAATTACTAACAACTTACTGCCAAAGCTTACAGACAGTTCTCTATACTCCTCCTTCTAGATGTGTCCTCTGCCTTTAACAGTCAACTGCTCTCTCCCACTACAGATCCTCTCTAGCCTTGGCATCAAAGAATTTGCCCTTTCCTGGATCTCCTCATACAGTATGTATCCTGCAGCCTTAAACAACTAGTATGATATTCAAATGTTACGTATATTTTGTCTTTCATTAGTGATGGCAGCAATTGTTCCTCACTTACTCATATATGTTGTTGATGCAACCTTCTTTGGGACCACAGAGTCCACACACAATTATCATTGAGGTTGTCTCGTGATTTCCTTGATTATTGATACCATTCCTTGTACATGTGTATTCATATCTACATATCATGTATCTCGTACATATACACTGCTCAAAAAAATAAAGGGAACACTTAAACAACAGAATATAAATCCAAGTAAATCAAACTTCTGTGAAATCAAACTGTCCAGTTAGGAAGCAACACTGATTGACAATCAATTTCACATGCTGTTGTGCAAATGGAATAGACAACAGATGGAAATTATTGGCAATTATCAAGACACACTCAATAAAGGAGTGGTTCTGCAGGTGGGGACCAAAGACCAAATCTCAGTACCAATGCATTCTGGCTGATGTTTTGGTCACTTTTGAATGTTGGTTGTGCTTTCACACTTCTGGTAGCATGAGACAGACTCTACAACCCACACAAGTGGCTCAGGTAGTGCAGCTCATCCAGGATGGCACATCAATGTGAGGTGTGGCAAGAATGTTTGCTGTGTCTGTCAGTATAGTGTCCAAAGGCTGGAGGAGCTACCAGGAGATAGGCCAGTACACCAGGAGACGTGGAGGGGGCCGTAGGAGGGCAACAACCCAGCAGCAGGACCGCTACCTCCGTCTTTGTGCAAGGAGGAACATGAAGAGCACTGCCAGAGCCCTACAAAATGACCTCCAGCAGGCCACAAATGTGCATGTGTCTGTACAAACGGTTAGAAACCGACTCCATGAGGATGGTCTGAGTGCCTGACGTCCACAGATGGGGGTTGTGCTCACAGCCCAACACTGGGCAGGACGCTTGGCATTTGCCACACAACACCAGGATTGGCAAATTCGCCACTGGCGCCCTGTGCTCTTCACAGATGAAAGCAGGTTCACACTGAGCACATGTGACAGATGTAAGAGTCTGGAGACGCCGTGGAGAGCGATCTGCTGCCTGCAACATCCTTCTGCATGACCAGTTTGGCAGTGGGTCAGTAATGGTGTGGGGTGGCATTTCTTTGGAGGGCCGCACAGCCCTTCATGTGCTTGCCAGAGGTAGCCTTGACAGCCATTAGGTACCAAGAGGAGATCCTCAGACCCCTTATGAGATGATATGCTGGTGCAGTTGGCCCTGGGTTCCTCCTAATGCAGGACAATGCCAGACCTCATGTGGCTGGAGTGTGTCAGCAGTTCCTGCAAGATGAAGGCATTGAAGCTATGGGGTTACCTGCCCGTTCCCCAGACCTGAATCCGATTGAGCACATCTGGGACATCATGTCTCGCTCCATCCAACAATGTCACGTTGCACCACAGAATGTCCAGGAGTTGGCGGATGCTTTAGTCCAGGTCTGGGGTCGCCTCATCAGGAGCATGCCCAGGCATTGTAGGGAGGTCATATAGGCACAGGGAGGTCATACAGGCACGTGGAGGCCGCACACACTACTGAGCATCATTTTGACTTGTTTTAAGAACATTACATTCCACTTTAATTTTGTGTGTGACTCCAAATCCAGGCCTCCATTGGTTAATAAATTGATGTTTTTTGTATGATTTTGTGGTCAGCACATTCAACTTTGTACAGAACAAAGTATTCAATGAGAATATTTCATTCATTCAGATCTAGGATGTTTTATTTGAGTGTTCCCTTTATTTTTTTGAGCAGTGTATTCTTGCTTCTCCCCGGTATTTAATACTACCTTTTGCATTTTTTGCTTACATAATTTTATTCCAATACTTGGCTGTGCATCCTCACAAACCATCTGAACAGGGTTGAGGTCAGTTGATTGTGGAGGCCATTCATCGGGTAAAATGATCTTTTGGTTTGCTCTAATAAAGAACCTGCGCTGCCGAGAGCAATGGCAATCTATGTACTGGAAATGATCTATTACTGATTATTCTGTGTGCATATTAAATTCATTCCTTACTAAACAGGGTATTAAAAGTTTGTCAATC
>JARQOD010000001.1:103564898-103617824 GCA_033576555.1 Oophaga sylvatica
AAACCTATGGATATTTTATAGTATATAACTTTTATGGATACAGCGAGGGCACTATGGATATTTGTATATATGTATATAGTCAATGTATATGAGTATACAGCAGAGAACACTATGGATAGTGTATATATGTTTATGAATGTGCTAAGATGGTTTCTGAGCGAGGCTCCCTCTGGTGGTACAGACAATACTGAACCTTTCAGCGAGGAATGGCAATCTGGGATCACGGACTGGACTGATAAAAGGGGAGGTTCCCTCCCATGATGGTCGCCGGTGATCAATTGTTCTTGTCTCAATTGTGGTTCCTGGTTCATTTGGAATTTGCTGGAGTCCTCCCTGCATCATCTGCTTTCAGATAAGATATTTTTCTGCTTTTCTTTTTGTGCTTGCTTTTTGCATAGTTTTCTGCACTTTTGGGAGGTCAGCCGGGTCCCTCCTGGGCCGTGCTCCTCTCAGTTTATCTGTAGCCACTGTTATTTGTTCATTTGCTTTTTCCATTTTTTTCAGTGGCTGCGGCTTAGTTTTGTTACACCAGAGATCTGATTTAGGTGGTGAGATCGTGTGATCTCAGGTGTTTTTGCAATCAGAAGAGTTGGTATTTTTTGGGGTTTTTTGTTGGATTGCAGTCAATTCTTTCCTGCACTTTTCTTTCTAGACAGTTTGGGCCCAGCGTTTGCTCATTCTATTTTCTGTCTGTGTCCGTGCTCTCTTCTTGTCAAACCCGCCATTACTTGTTTGGGGGCTTCCTATTTTTTTTGGGGGATCTGCTCCGGGGCAGATAGCTTTCATCTTCTGCCTTTAGGTGTAGTTATCTCTCAGGCTGTGACGAGGCGTCTAGGATCAACGTAGGAACGCTCCACGGCTACCTCTAGTTGTGTGGTTAGTTCAGGTTACTGCAATCCAATATACAAAAAAAGGTTGCACTCTATCGTGCCAAAGCAAGTCAATGTGAAATATGAAACATGAATAGCAATATGGCTTTTGAATATTAGAAAAAAATGAATGAGACGCTTTGCACAAAATTTGGCCAAATAATGCCTGCCCATACACCAACGTCAAGGTGGTCTTAGAACGTATGGGTCCCTGCCTATGTGAACATACCTCTATTAGGCTGATATCTGAATTCCTGGGTGAATGTGGACACCTCTGTCAGTAAAGCTTGCCTTTTCTGGGTGAGCAGGAACCTGCTATAATTAAAATCACCACATGGTGATGGGCGGAGTGCTCGGTCAGTAAGCTAACATAGAAGTAAAAGAAAACTGACTGGCACATCCAAACCAGTGTGAATTAGGTGCAAACCAGGAGCAGCTACCTCCATAGACAATATACAAAAAAAGGTTGCACTCTATCGTGCCAAAGCAAGTCAATGTGAAATATGAAACATGAATAACAATATGGCTTTTGAATATTAGAAAAAAATGAATGAGACGCTTTGCACAAAATTTGGCCAAATAATGCCTGCCCATACACCAACGTCAAGGTGGTCTCAGAACGTATGGGTCCCTGCCTATGTGAACATACCTCTATTAGGCTGATATCTGAATTCCTGGGTGAATGTGGACACCTCTGTCAGTAAAGCTTGCCTTTTCTGGGTGAGCAGGAACCTGCTATAATTAAAATCACCACATGGTGATGGGCGGAGTGCTCGGTCAGTAAGCTAACATAGAAGTAAAAGAAAACTGACTGGCACATCCAAACCAGTGTGAATTAGGTGCAAACCAGGAGCAGCTACCTCCATAGACAATATACAAAAAAAGGTTGCACTCTATCGTGCCAAAGCAAGTCAATGTGAAATATGAAACATGAATAGCAATATGGCTTTTGAATATTAGAAAAAAATGAATGAGACGCTTTGCACAAAATTTGGCCAAATAATGCCTGCCCATACACCAACGTCAAGGTGGTCTCAGAACGTATGGGTCCCTGCCTATGTGAACATACCTCTATTAGGCTAATATCTGAATTCCTGGGTGAATGTGGACACCTCTGTCAGTAAAGCTTGCCTTTTCTGGGTGAGCAGGAACCTTCTATAATTAAAATCACCACATGGTGATGGGCGGAGTGCTCGGTCAGTAAGCTAACATAGAAGTAAAAGAAAACTGACTGGCACATCCAAACCAGTGTGAATTAGGTGCAAACCAGGAGCAGCTACCTCCATAGACAATATACAAAAAAAGGTTGCACTCTATCGTGCCAAAGCAAGTCAATGTGAAATATGAAACATGAATAGCAATATGGCTTTTGAATATTAGAAAAAAATGAATGAGACGCTTTGCACAAAATTTGGCCAAATAATGCCTGCCCATACACCAACGTCAAGGTGGTCTCAGCACAGCAGGTTCAAATTGTCATCTCTCTCCTGCGCGGCGACCCTCAGGATTGGGCTTTTTCCCTGACACCTGGGGACCCTGTTTTGAGTGATGTTGATGCATTTTTTCTGGCTCTGGGGTTATTGTACGATGAGCCTAATGTCACTGATCAAGCTGAAAAAACCTTGTTGGCATTAAATCAGGGTCTTGAAGATGCTGAGTTGTACTGTCAGAAATTCCAAAAGTGGGCAGTCCTGACCAAATGGAATGATTATGCTTTGGCAGCCCTTTTTCGGAAGGGGCTGTCAGAGAATGTAAAGGATGTTATGGTGGGATTCCCTGTCCCCTCTGGTCTCAATGATTCTATGTCATTGGCTATTCAAATTGACAGACGTTTGCGTGAGCGCAGAGGTATGCGTGAGATGGTGTTGCCTTGAGTGCCAGCTCCTGGGCCCATGCAGTGTGATGGAGTGACTTCTGGGGCTCAGCATCATGAGTTTCGAAAGCGCAATGGGTTATGTTTCTACTGTGGTGACGCCTCTCATGCTCTTTCCGTCTGCCCTAAGCGGGGAAGACGTTTTGCACGCTCAGTTGTCTTGAGTAGTGTTCAGACTAAATTTCTGTTGACTGTTACGCTGATTTGCTCCCTGTCCACATTTTCTGCTCAGGCTTTTGTTGATTCAGGAGCAGCTATTAACCTGATGGATTTTGACTTTGCCAAACGTTGTGGGTTTCCCATGATACCCCTGCGGAAGTCTATTCCCCTACTGGGCATTGATTCTACTCCTTTGGCGGAGAATAAACCCCAGTTTTCTACTCAGGTGATAATGAGGGTTGAACCAGATCATCAGGAGAGTTGCAAATTTCTGGTGCTGCATAATCTGCATGACATTATTGTACTAGGTTTCCCTTGGTTACAGTCTCATAATCCTGTTTTGGATTGGAAATCTGTGTCTGTGACCAGTTGGGGCTGCCAATGTGTTAATACTGACGCTCCTGTTTTTTCTGCCTCTCCCCAGTCTCAGGATGTTCCTGACTTTTTGACTGATTTTTCGGATGTATTTAGTGAAAGTAAATCTGCATCCTTGCCCCCTCACAGGAGCTATGATTGCGCTATTGAATTAGTGCCTGGTGGTAAATTTCCTAAAGGTCGCCTTTTTAACTTGTCTGTACCTGAACACGATGCTATGCGATCTTATATCAAGGAGTCATTGGAGAAGGTCATATCAGACCATCCTCTTCACCCTTGGGCACCGTTTTTTTTCTTGTTTAAGAAAAAAAGGTAGCACACTGTAGCGCTATAGCTTGCGGACACAAAATATAAAAATATGAAAAATGTGAAAAATGAATTGCATCACTGCCTTAGAAATATGAAAAATTGAGAAGTCTTAGCGCATAAAAAGGCCACATTGGATCTATGTTTGGATGTGCCGGTCAGTTTTTTTGATGTGTATTCATTTACCTTCTGCCTGAGCACTCCACCTGTTGGTCACAGGCTTTTTAATTACACCAGGTTCATTACCCATCCACAGAGATGTAGATTTTAGTCTGAAGAGAGGATTCATATGTTCCCATACAGACAGACTTTTCTAAGTGAGGTTGGCATAGTTAGGACCTGGGATACGAGAAGAGCCTTAACGTGGCTCCCAGGTACACATAAATTGGCCTTTTTATGCGCTAAGACTTCTCAATTTTTCATATTTCTAAGGCAGTGATGCAATTCATTTTTCACATTTTTCATATTTTCATATTTTGTGTCCCCAAGCTATAGCGCTACAGTGTGCTACCTTTTTTTCTTAAATATGTATGAGTTGGTGACTCTAGGTTTAAGCACCTGTTCACATTGGATCTATGTTTGGATGTGCCGGTCAGTTTTTTTTTTTATGTTTTTTTTCCTTGTGGCCAAAAAGGATGGTTCATTGAGGCCGTGTATTGATTATCGTCTCTTGAATAAGATCACTGTGAAGTATCAATATCCGTTACCCTTGATTTCTGACCTGTTTTCCAGAGTGAAAAGTGCTAGTTGGTTTGCCAAGCTTGACCTAAGGGGGGCGTATAACCTTATTCGCATTAAGCACGGGGATGAATGGAATACGGCGTTTAATACCCCAGAGGGGCATTTTGAGTACCTAGTGATGCCCTTTGGGCTCACTAATGCTCCTTCCGTCTTCCAATCCTTCATGAATGATATTTTCAGGGATTTTGTGGATAAATTTCTGATTGTTTATTTGGATGATATCTTGATTTTTTCCAATGACTGTGACTCTCATGTGAAACATGTTCGGACTGTGTTCCAGATTTTGAGAGAGAATGCACTGTATGTTAAGGGATCAAAGTGTCTTTTTAGCGTACAGAAGGTCTCATTTCTGGGATTCATTTTGTCTCCGTCTGTTATTGAAATGGACCCGGTCAAGGTTCAGGCCATCTGTGATTGGGTCCAACCTACTTCATTAAAGGCTCTTCAGAGATTTTTGGGTTTTGCCAATTTTTATCATAAATTTATTGGTAATTTCTCCGGTATTGTTAAACCATTGACTGATTTGACCAAAAAGGGTTCTGATGTGGTGAATTGGCCTCCTGAGGCAGTTTCTGCGTTTCAGGACCTTAAGCGGAGATTCACTTCTGCTCCTGTTCTACGGCAGCCTGATGTTTCTCTACCGTTTCAGGTGGAGGTTGATGCCTCTGAACTTGGGGCAGGTGCCGTTATGTCCCAAAGAGATCCAGAGACCTCTAAGAGTAACCCTTGTGCCTTTTTCTCTCAAAAATTTTCTCCAACTGAACGTAATTATGACGTGGGCAATCGGGAGTTATTGGCCATGAAGTGGGCCTTTGAAGAGTGGAGACATTGGCTGGAAGGAGCCAAACATCAGGTGGTGGTCCTCACGGACCATAAGAACCTTGTTTATCTCGAATCAGCCAAGCGACTTAATCCTAGACAGGCCAGGTGGGCCTTGTTTTTCACACGTTTTAATTTTGTGGTTTCTTTTCTTCCTGGCATTAAGAATGTTAAGGCGGATGCCCTGTCGAGGAGTTTCTTTGCAGACTCTCCTGAGTTATCTGATCCTGCTGTTATTTTGAAAGAGGGTGTAGTACTTTCCGCCATCTCGCCCAATTTGAGACTGGCTCTGGAAGGGTGTCAGGAGGATAAACCTGAGCGCTGCCCTATTGGGAAATTGTTTGTCCCAGACCAGTGGAAGAAGAGTGTGATGTCTGAGATTCATTGTTCCGCATTGGCTGGTCATCCCGGGATTTTTGATACCAGAGACTTGGTGAGTGGGTCCTTTTGGTGGCCTACTTTGTCTCGTGACGTCAGGGAATTTGTGCAGTCCTGTGGGACTTGCTCTCGTTCCAAGCCTTGCTCTCGCTCTAGTTGTTTGTTAATGCCATTACCTGTGCCCAAGAGGCCATGGACCCATATCTCTATGGATTTTATTTCCGACCTCCCTGTTTCTCAGAAAATGACCGTTATCTGGGTAATCTGTCATAGGTTTTCCAAGATGATACATCTTGTGCCATTACCTAAGTTACCTTCCTCCTCCGAATTGGTGCCTTTGTTCCTTCAGCCCGTAGTTCGGTTACATGGCATTCCGGAGAACATTGTGTCTGACAGAGGAGTCCAGTTTGTTTCCAGATTTTGGAGGACATTTTGTTCTAAACTTAGTGTTCAATAATCTTTCTCCTCTGCATTTCATCCTCAGACCAATGGACAAACCGAGAGAACAAACCAGACCTTGGAGACTTATTTGAGATGTTTTGTGTCTGCTGATCAAGATGACTGGGTCTCTTTTTTGCCTTTCCCTGAGTTTGCTCTTAATAATAGGGCTAGCTCTGCCACCTTGATGTCTCCATTTTTCTGCAATTCTGGGTTTCACCCTCAATTTTCTTCGGGACAGGCAGAGGCTTCTGTCTGTCCGGGTGTTGACTCTGTTGTGGAGCGTATGCAGCAGATTTGGGACCAGGTAGTGGAGAGGTTGTCTCTCTCTCAGGAGAAGGCCCAACGGTTTGCCAACCGGCATAGGACTGATGGTCCTCGGTTTAAAGTGGGGGACTTGGTTTGGTTGTCCTCAAGAAATATCCCTATGAGGGTTGCATCTCCAAAGTTTAAGCCTAGGTTCATTGGACCTTATAAGATCATGGAGATTCTTAATCCTGTTTCCTTCCGTTTGCTTCTTCCAGGTACATTTAAGATCCATAACGTATTCCACAAGTCCTTATTGAAGAGGTTTGTCGAGCCAGTGGTTCCTATGGCTGCGCCTCCTGACCCTGTTTTGGTTGAGGGAAATCTGGAGTATGTGGTTGAGAAAATATTGGATTCTCGTTTTTCTAGACGGAAACTCCAGTATTTGGTTAAGTGGAGAGGTTATGGTCAGGAGGACAATTCTTGGGTGTTTGCTTCGGACATCCATGCTAGGAGACTGATACGTGCCTATCACCCAGCTCATCCTGGTCGGCCTGGTTGCACAGGTGAGGGTTCGGTGACCCCTCCTCAAGGGGGGGTGTACTGTTATGAATGTGCTAGAGATGGTTTCTGAGCAGAGGCTCCCTCTGGTGGTTACAGACAGTACTGAACCTTTCAGCGAGGAATGGCAATCTGGGATCACGGACTGGACTGATATAAGGGAGGTTCCCTCCCATGATGGTCGCCGGTGATCAATTGTTCTTGTCTCAATTGTGGTTCCTGGTTCATTTGGAAGTTTGCTGGAGTCCTGCCTGCATCATCTGCTTTCAGATAAGATATTTTCTGCTTTTCTTTTTGTGCTTGCTTTTTGCATAATTTTCTGCACTTTTGTGGAGGTCAGCCGGGTCCACTCCTGGGGGCCTGTGCTCCTCTCAGTTTATTTGTAGCCACTGTTATTTGTTCATTTGCTTTTTCCATTTTTTTCAGTGGCTGCGGCTTAGTTTTGTTACACCAGAGATCTGATTTAGGTGGTGGAGATCGTGTGATCTCAGGTGTTTTTGCAATCAGAAGAGTTGGTATTTTTTAGGGTTTTTTGTTGGATTGCAGTCAGAATTCTTTCCTGTACTTTTCTTTCTAGACAGATTGGGCCCCAGCGTTTGCTCATTCTATTTTCTGTCTGTGTCCGTGCTCTCTTCTTGTCTAACCGCCATTACATGTTTGGGAGCTTCCTAGTTTCTTTGGGGATCTGCTCCGGGGCAGATAGCTTTCATCTTTCTGCCTTTAGGTGTAGTTATCTCTCAGGCTGTGACGAGGCGTCTAGGATCAACGTAGGAACGCTCCACGGCTACCTCTAGTTGTGTGGTTAGTTCAGGTTACTGCAATCCAATAGGCTCCAGCCTCTCTGGTGTATTTCCATTTTTTGCTTTTTCTCCTCAGCTACCTAAACATAACATATATGTATATATAGTCAGTATATATGATGTAAAAAGCAGAGGGCACTATGGATAGTGTATATATGTATATAGTCAGTATATATGATGTATACAGCAGAGGACACTATGGATAGTGTTTATATGTACATAGTCAGTATATATGATGTATACAGCAGAGGGCACTATACAGGTCCTTCTCAAAAAATTAGCATATAGTGCAAAATTTCATTATTTTCCAGAATGTAATGATTACAATTAAACTTTCATATATTTTAGAATCATTACACACCAACTGAAATTTGTCAGGTCTTTTATTGTTTTAATACTGATGATTTTGGCATACAACTCCTGATAACCCAAAAAACCTGTCTCAAAAAATTAACATATTTCAACCGTCCAATAAAATAAAAGTGTTTTTTAAAAACAAACAAAAAAACCATCAAATAATAAAGTTCAGTTATGCACTCAATACTTGGTCGGGAATCCTTTTGCAGAAATTACTGCTTCAATGCGGCGTGGCATGGAGGCAATCAGCCTGTGACACTGCTGAGGTGTTATGGAGGCCCAGGATGCTTCGATAGTGGCCTTAAGCTCATCCAGAGTGTTGGGTCTTGCGTCTCTCAACTTTCTCTTCACAATATCCCACAGATTCTCTATGGGGTTCAGGTCAGGAGAGTTGGCAGGCCAATTGAGCACAGTAATACCATGGTCAGTAAACCATTTACCAGTGGTTTTGGCACTGTGAGCAGGTGCCAGGTCGTGCTGAAAAATGAAATCTTCATCTCCATAAAGCATTTCAGCCGATGGAAGCATGAAGTGCTCCAAAATCTCCTGATAGCTAGCTGCATTGACCCTGCCCTTGATGAAACACAGTGGACCAACACCAGCAGCTGACATGGCACCCCACACCATCACTGACTGTGGGTACTTGACACTGGACTTCAGGCATTTTGGCATTTCCTTCTCCCCAGTCTTCCTCCAGACTCTGGCACCTTGATTTCCGAATGACATGCAAAATTTGCTTTCATCAGAAAAAAGTACTTGGGACCACTTAGCAACAGTCCAGTGCTGCTTCTCTGTAGCCCAGGTCAGGCGCTTCTGCCGCTGTTTATGGTTCAAAAGTGGCTTTACCTGGGGAATGCGGCACCTGTAGCCCCTTTCCTGCACACGCCTGTGCACGGTGGCTCTGGATGTTTCTACACCAGACTCAGTCCACTGCTTCCTCAGGTCCCCCAAGGTCTGGAATCGGTCCTTCTCCACAATCTTCCTCAGGGTCCGTTCACCTCTTCTCGTTGTACAGCGTTTTCTGCCACATTGTTTCCTTCCAACAGACTTCCCATTGAGGTGCCTTGATACAGCACTCTGGGAACAGTCTATTTGTTGAGAAATTTCTTTCTGGGTCTTACCCTCTTGCTTGAGGGTGTCAATGATGGCCTTCTTGACATCAGTAAGGTCGCTAGTCTTACCCATGATGGGGGTTTTGAGTAATGAACCAGGCAGGGAGTTTTTAAAAGCCTCAGGAATCTTTTGCATGTGTTTAGAGTTAATTAGTTACTTCAGAAGATTAGGGTAATAGGTCGTTTAGAGAACCTTTTCTTGATATGCTAATTTTTTGAGACAGGTTTTTTGGGTTATCAGGAGTTGTATGCCAAAATCATCAGTATTAAAACAATAAAAGACCTGACAAATTTCAGTTGGTGTGTAATGAATCTAAAATATATGAAAGTTTAATTGTAATCATTACATTATGGAAAATATTGAAATTTTGCACTATATGCTAATTTTTTGAGAAGGACCTGTATAGGGCAGAGGACACTATGGATAGTATATATATGTATATAGTCAGTGCATATGTATACAGCAGAGGGCACTATGAATAGTGTATATATGTATATAGTCAGTATATATGATGTATACAGCAGAGGACTCTATGGATAGCATATATATGTATATAGTCAGTATATATGGTGTATACAGCAGAGGGCTCTATGGATAGTGTATATCTATAATATTACACTAGGAGCGTCACTCTTTCTAAAGCAGTGTTTCTCAACTCCAGTCCTCAGGACCCACCAACAGGTCATGTTTTCAGGATTTCCTTAGTATTGAAAAGGTGATAGTATTGCACAGGTGATAATTTTATCACCTGCTCAAGCATTAATTCCAAGGAAATCCTGAAAAACATGACCTGTTGGTGGGTCCTGAGGACTGGAGTTGAGAAACACTGTTCTAAAGCCTTTATAGACTGTGCAAGAGCGACACGCCTGCGCAGTCTGGCTCCAGACAGAGTGAGGCATCCAGCGGTGAGTACTCTGTATGGCGCCGGAGATCGCGGTATGCGTACTGGATTCATACCGCGATCCTAGGCGCCATACTCACATACTTACCTAACCGCGAGGAGCGTTGCCGCGGCGCTTCTCTCCTCCCAGGGCAGGAGACCAGGAGTGCGCGTCGGAATCGCGCATGCGCAATAGCGCTATCCGGCGCCATTTTGCTGAAGACACATTTACAGTGTGTCTTCAGCAATATGGCGCCGGACCGTGCGGTATGGGCATGCGCGTACTATGGCGCCCCTGTCCTCCCCCGGCATCCAGCAGAACGGAACAGCGCTGGAGCACAGGGAAGAAAGGTGAGTATAAATGTTTGTTTTTTTTGTTTGTGTGCAGTTTAATAGCGGTGAGGGGACCATCCATATCAGGATAGGGATGGGAGGGGTCCATGCACATCAGGATAGGGGGGTGAGGGGGCCATGCACATCAGGATTGGGGGGTGAGGGGGCCATGCACATCAGGATTGGGGGTGAGGGGACCATGCACATCAGGATTGGGGGTGACGGGGCCATGCACATCAGGATTGGGGGGTGAGGGGGCCATGCACATCAAGATTAGGGGTGAGGGGACCATGCACATCAGGATTGGGGGTGAGGGGACCATGCACATCAGGATTGGGGGTGAGGGGACCATGCATATCAGGATTGGGGGTGAGGGGACCATGCACATCAGGATTGGGGGGTGAGGGGACCATGCACATCAGGGTTGGGGGGTGAGGGGACCATGATCATCAGAGTTGGGGGGTGAGGGGACCATGCACATCAGGATTGGGGGGGTGAGGGGACCATGCACATCAGGATTGGGGGATGAGAGGACCATGCATATCAGGATTGGGGGGTGAGGGGACCATTCATACCAGAATTGGGGGTGAGGGGACCATTCATACCAGAATTGAGGGGGAGGGGACCATGCATTCCAGGATTGGGCGGGAGGGGATCATGCATACCAGGATTGGTGGGTGAGGGGACCGTGCATACCGGGATTGGGGGGTGAGGGGACCATGCATATCAGGATTTGGGGGTGAGGGAACCATGAATACCAGGATATGGATGAGCAGGTACCATGCATACCAGGATAGGGATGAGGGGGTACCATGCATACCAGGATTGGGGGATGAGGGGTCCATGCATACCAGGATGAGGAATGGGGTGCCATGCATACCAGATTTGGGTGGGGATGAGGGGACCATACATACCAGGATAGGGATGAGGGGTACCATGCATACCAGGATAGGGATGAGGGGTGCCATGCATACCAGGATAGGAGGGGGGCAGCACATACCAGCATGGGAGACCATATACCTATAAAAATGCTTGCCAGGGGACCATGCACATCAGGATTGGGGGGTGAGGGGACCATGCACACCAGGATAGGGGGTGAGAGGACCATGCATACCAGGATAGGGGGTGAGGGGACCATGCACATCAGGATTGGGGGGATGAGGGGACCATGCACATCAGGATTGGGGGGTGAGGGGACCATGCATATCAGGATTGGGGGGTGAGGGGACCATGTATATCAGGATTGGGGGTTGAGGGGACCATGCATACCAGGATTGGGGGGTGAGGGGACCATGCACATCAGGATTGGTGGGTGAGGGGACCATGCACACCAGGATTGGGGGATGAGGGGACCATGCATACCAAGATTGGGGGGTGAGGGGACCATGCATATCAGGATTGGGGGGTGAGGGGACCATGCACATCAGGATTGGGGGGTGAGGGGACCATGCACATCAGGATTGGGGGATGAGAGGACCATGCATATCAGGTATTGGGGGGTGAGGGGACCATTCATACCAGAATTGGGGGTGAGGGGACCATTCATACCAGAATTGGGGGGTGAGGGGACCATGCATTCCAGGATTGGGCGGGAGGGGATCATGCATACCAGGATTGGTGGATGAGGGGACCGTGCATACCGGGATTGGAGGGTGAGGGGACCATGCATACCAGGATTTGGGGGTGAGGGAACCATGAATACCAGGATATGGATGAGCAGGTACCATGCATACCAGGATAGGGATGAGGGGGTACCATGCATACCAGGATTGGGGGATGAGGGGTCCATGCATACCAGGATGAGGAATGGGGTGCCATGCATACCAGATTTGGGTGGGGGTGAGGGGACCATACATACCAGGATAGGGATGAGGGGTACCATGCATACCAGGATAGGGATGAGGGGTGCCATGCATACCAGGATAGGAGGGGGGCAGCACATACCAGCATGGGAGACCATATACCTATAAAAATGCTTGCCAGGGGACCATGCACATCAGGATTGGGGGGTGAGGGGACCATGCACACCAGGATAGGGGGTGAGAGGACAATGCATACCAGGATAGGGGGTGAGGGGACCATGCACATCAGGATTGGGGGGGATGAGAGGACCATGCACATCAGGATTGGGGGTGAGGGGACCATGCAAATCAGTTTTGGGGGGTGAGGGGACCATGTATATCAGGATTGGGGGTTGAGGGGACCATGCATACCAGGATTGGGGGTGAGGGGACCATGCACATCAGGATTGGGGGTGAGGGGACCATGCACACCAGGATTGGGGGTGAGGGGACCATGCATATCAGGATTGGGGTGAGGGTACCATGCATATCAGGATTGGGGGTGAGGGGGACCATGCATATCAGGATTGGGGGTGAGGGGATCATGCACATCAGGATTGGGGGGTGAGGAGACCATTCACATCAGGATTGGGGGTGCGGGGACCATGCACATCAGGACTGGGGGTGACGGGACCATGCACATCAGGATTGGGGGGTGAGGGGGCAATGCACATCAGGATTGGGGGGTGAGGGGACCATGCACATCAGGATAGGGGGGTGAGGGGACCATGCACATCAGGATTGGGGGGTGAGGGGACCATGTATATCAGGATTGGGAAGGAGGGAACCATGCATACCAGGATTAGGGGGTGAGGGGACCATGCATACCAGGATTGGGGGGTGAGGGGACCATGCATACCAGGATTGGGGGGTGAGGGAACCATGAATACCAGGATATGGATGAGCAGGTACCATGCATACCAGGATAGGGATGAGGGGGTACCATGCATACCAGGATGAGGACTGGGTGCCATGCATAGTAGATTTGGGTGGGGGTGAGGGGACCATACATACCAGGATAGGGATGAGGGGTGCCATACATACCAGGATAGGAGGGGGGCAGCACAAACCAGAATGGGAGACCATATACCTATAAAAATGCTTCCCACCCGGGCGTAGAACGGGTTAAGAGCTAGTATGTATATAGTCAGTATATATGATGTATACAGCAGAGGACACTATAGATAATGTATATATGTATATAGTCAGTATATATGATCAAAAACAAAAGAAATGCAATACAATACAGTGTAAAAAATAAAAAAATTGCCAAAATGATACAAAATCAATCAATATATTTACACCTCTAATTGAAATCACACCTCAAAGTGCGGATGGATAACCATCCAATTAAATGTAATGAACACCCAAGTGCAAAAGAAGCAGGGGGAAAAAACACCACCAAGGCAGGATTAGACACAATATGTATTTTTATTGAAAATATAACATAAAAAATTGCACATACATAATATATTAAAATGATGTTAAAAAAGGAAGCAAAAACACCACCCTACAGTACCCAATAACCAGGATTTATAGCCACATAACCAGGCATATGTATAACATAACAAATGGATAAGCATATAAGGGGCAGTGTGCCAATATTGTGTAACAAAGAAATTACGTACTATGTGTGTAACAAAATATGAACAACAGTGTGCTCAAAATACTATACCTAATCACAAAGTTGTGATCTGACAAATGACATATGTGCCCAATAATATTGTAAATCATAAAATGCAACCAAAAGACGCTGAGTGTGCAGTGTATAAAAATCTAAATGTGACCCACCAATAGGAATGAGGCACCATGGGCCAAAAAAGTGCTACAACTAAGTAAAAACGAATCCAACCTATGCTGCCATGAAAAATAATAAGGCTGAAATCACTTTACCTGGAAAATCCCGGGGGGAAACCGAGGGTGGATGAGAATGCTTCCAAAAACGCGCCCCGACGCGCGTTTCGGAAAATGTTGGAACATTTTCCGAAACGCGCGTCGGGGCGCGTTTTTGGAAGCATTCTCATCCACCCTCGATTTCCCCCCCGGGATTTTCCAGGTATAGTGATTTCAGCTTATTATTTTTTATGGCAGCATAGGTTGGATTCGTTTTTACTTAGTTGTAGCACTTTTTTGGCCCATGGTGCCTCATTCCTATTGGTGGGTCACATTTAGTCTTTTATACACTGCACACTCAGCGTCTTTTGGTTGCATTTTATGATTTACAATATTATTGGGCACATATTTCATTTGTCAGATCACAACTTTGTGATTAGGTATAGTATTTTGAGCACACTGTTGTTCATATTTTGTTAGACACATAGTACGTAATTTCTTTGTTACACAATATTGGCACACTGCGCCTTATATGCTTATCCATTTGTTATGTTATACATATGCCTGGTTATGTGGATATAAATCCCGGTTATTGGGTACTGTAGGGTGGTGTTTTTCCTTCCTTTTTTAACATCATTTTAATATATTATGAATGTGCAATTTTTTATGTTATATTTTCAATAAAAATACATATTGTGTCTAATCCTGCCTTGGTGGTGTTTTTTCCCCTGATTCTTTTGCACTTGGGTGGTCATTTCAGTATATATGATGTATACAGCAGAGGAGACTATGGATAGTGTATATATGTATATGTCAGTATATATTATGTATACAGCAGAGGACACTATAAGTTAATATGTAAGTAATATATGATGTATACAGCAGAGGACACTAGAGTATAATGGTTAGTAAGTATGAAGGACATATGGATAGTGTATATATGTATATAGTCAATGTATGTGATGTATACAGCAGAGAGTTCTATGGATAGTGTATATATGTATATAGTCAGTATATATGATGTATACAGCAGAGGAGACTATGGATAGTGTATATATGTATATAGTCAGTATATATGATGTATACAGCAGAGGAGACTATGGCTAGTGTATATATGTATATAGTCAGTATATATGATGTATACAGCAGAGGACACTATGGATAGTGTATATATGTATATAGTCAGTATATATGATGTATACAGCAGAGGACACTATGGATAGTGTACATATGTATATAGTCAGTATATATGATGTATACAGCAGAGGAGACTATGGATAGTGTATGTATGTATATAGTCAGCATATATGATGTATACAGCAGAGGAGACTATGGATAGTGTATATATGTATATAGTCAGTATATATGATGTATACAGCAGAGGGCACTATGGATAGTGTATATATGTATATAGTCAGTATATATGATGTATACAGCAGAGGAGACTATGGATAGTGTATATATGTATATAGTCAGTATATATGATGTATACAGCAGAGGAGACTATGGATAGTGTATATATGTATATAGTCAGTATATATGATGTATACAGCAGAGGGCTCTATGGATAGTGTATATATGTATATAGTCAGTATATATGATGCAAACAGCAGAGGACACTATGGATAGTGTATATATGTATATAGTCAGCATGTATGATGTATACAGTAGAGGGCACTATGGATAGTGTATATATGTATATAGTCAGTACAGTCATGGCCAAAAGTTTTGAGAATTACACAAATAATTTTTGCAAAGTCTACTGCTTCACTTTTTCTAATGGCAATTTGCATATACTCCAGAATGTTATAAAGAGTGATCAGCTTAACAGCAATTACTTGCAAAGTCAATATTTGGCTAGAAAATGAACTTTATCCCCCAAAATACATTTCAACATCATTGCAGCCCTGCCTTAAAAGGACCAGCTAACCTCTTTTCAGTGATTGCTCCATTAACACAGGTGTGGGTGTTGATGAGGACATGGCTGGAGATCAATCTGTCATAATTAAGTAAGAATGACACCACTGGACACTTTAAAAGGAGGCTGGTGCTTGGCATCATTGTTTCTCTTCTGTTAACCATGGTTATCTCTAAAGAAACACGTGCAGTCATCATTGCAATGCACAAAAATGGCCTAACAGGGAAGAGTATCGCAGCTAGAAAGATTGCACCTCAGTCAACAATCTATCGCATCACCAAGAACTTCAAGGAGAGAGGTTCCATTGTTGCTAAAAAGGCTTCAGGGCGCCCAAGAAAGACCAGCAAGCACCAGGACCGTCTCTTAAAAGTGTTTCAGCTGCGGGATCGGGCTACCAGCAGTGCAGAGCTTGCTCAGGAATGGCAGCAGGCAGGTGTGAGTGCATCTGCACGCACTGTGAGGCGGAGACTCTTGGAGCAAGGACTGGTCTCAAGGAGGGCAGCAAAGAAGCCACTTCTCTCCAGAAAAAACATCATGGACAGACTGATATTCTGCAAAAGGTACAGGCAGTGGACTGCTGAGGACTGGGGTAAAGTTATTTTCTCTGATGAATCCCCTTTTTGATTGTTTGGGACATCAGGAAAACGCCTCATTCGGAGAAGACAAGGTGAGTGCTACCACCAGTCTTGTCTCATGCCAACTGTTAAGCATCCTGAAACCATTCATGTGTGGGGTTGCTTCTCAGCCAAGGGAATCGGCTCTCTCACAGTCTTGC
Organism: Oophaga sylvatica; assembly: GCA_033576555.1. Lineage (NCBI taxonomy): Eukaryota > Metazoa > Chordata > Amphibia > Anura > Dendrobatidae > Oophaga > Oophaga sylvatica. The sequence goes on from JARQOD010000001.1 coordinate 103,581,514, forward strand.
CTAAAAACACAGCCATGAATAAAGAATGGTACCAGAATGTCCTCCAAGAGCAACTTCTCCCAACCCTCCAAGAGCAGTTTGGCGATCAACAATGCCTTTTCCAGCATGATGGAGCACCTTGCCATAAAGCAAAGGTGATAACTAAATGGCTCAGGGAACAAAACATAGAGATTTTGTGTCCATGGCCTGGAAACTACCCAGATCTTAATCCCATTGGGAACTTGTGGTCAATCATCAAGAGACGGGTGGACAAACAAAAACCTAAAAATTCTGACAAAATGAAAGCATTGATTGTGCAAGAATGGACTGCTATCAGTCAGGATTTGGTCCAGAAGTTGATTGAGAGCATGCCAGGGAGAATTGCAGAGGTCCTGAAGAAGAAGGGTCAACACTGCAAATATTGACTTGCTGCATTAACTCATTCTGTCAATATAAGCTTTTGTTACTCATATGTTTGCAATTATTATATTTCTGTCTGTGATAAAAACATCTGTCAAACACACATAAAAACCAGAGGGCAGCAGATCATGTGAAAATATAATATTTGTGTCATTCTCAAAACTTTTGGCCATGACTGTATATGATGTATACAGCAGAGAGCACTATGGATAGTGTATATATGTACAGTATATAGTCAGTATATATGATGTATACAGCAGAGGGCTCTATGGATAGTGTATATATGTATATAGTCAGTATATATGATGTATACACCAGAGGACACTATTGATAGTGTATATATGTATATGGTCATATATGATGTATACAGCAGAGGACACTATGGATAGTGTATATATACTGACTCAGTATATATGATGTATACAGCAGAGGGCTCTATGGATAGTGTATATATGTATATAGTCAGTATATATGATGTATACAGCAGAGGACACTATGGATAGTGTATATATTGTAACATTTCCAGGGGTATTTAGCTCTAGGATCGCTGTCTGGGTAGACAGAATGGCACGGAAACAGTTCATTCAGACAGCAGTTTGGTGAAAACTGGCCGCAACCAGTTTTATTAAAGTCCACAGCACACAGATAAAAACAAAGCATAAACAAAAGACCTAGGCTTGTCTAGCCTCTAATTACACTTAGATAGATGGCCCTCTCTATCCGGGACCCAGACTCTACCAGTCTGTGCCCAAAACAACACATGTGATATATGTTACCAGTATGGAGTTTCACAGACACTCCTCTTTATGTCTGAAGGCAACTCCAACGTCCAGACTTGAGAGAGGTCACCTCCTATTCAGTAGTCACCAGCATGGAGTGTCGCAGAGTCTCCTCTTTGTGTCCGGGGTACCTCGAGCACCCAGACAGAGAGAGCCCACCTCCCGGAGTCTCCTTCCGTGCCTGGACTCCTGTCCAGACTGAATGAGCTCTCTGACTGTGCTCCCAAGCACCTACTTCTGGCTTCCTAATCAACACCTGAGTGGATTCAGGTCTGAGCTGCAAGCGTGTACTGAATGGCAGGTGTAGTGACCTTTCTTTACCACCAGGTTTACAAAGCCACACATTTCGCTCATACCAGTCAGCAAGGTACTTAGGTGAAATATACACCTCATTCACCACATATTCCTTCACTGTCTCACATATCCCCCCCCTCTTCTCCAGACCGGAGGGCTGGTCATCCAGACCGGAGGGCTGGTCAACAATCCTAAAGAGACAGTGAACTCCGGACCAGTTATGTCCAACACCAAGTTCATCTTCACCATTGTCATCTGTATCTTCACTTAAAGCAACCGCACTACGCTGTACCGTCCCAGGCCTATGCTCTCTGCGGGCCTCGGGTGTCCTGCACGGTTTCAGCTTGACTTTAGTGCCAGCCTCAGTCTCGGTATAGTGGCTCACCAGATAAGTACGACCAGGCACGTCAGAACAGCTCTGCTGATTCTTCCTCAGAAACTTTCGTACCTCCTGTTTTTGGGGCACTGACCCTGTGTCACCAACTGTCACAGGAGGTATAGGGGTTTTCTCTAATTCCCCCTGAACTTTCTTTAGCACATCTACTTTCTTAAATATCAGTTGATTCATAAATTCTATCTCACAGAACCCAAGCGCCTCTGTCATGGTCTCTGACCATTCCGAGCCACACTGTTCAAACGATTGGCACTGTAGAGGGAGCTGATCGTTTTTCTTGGTCGGTACACATAATTTATCCTCTTCTGGTACAGGCTCACTTTGCATAAGACTCAGAGCTCTTACTTCTTTCTCCAGGAGATCCTCATGGCTACGCATCTTCTCCTGTAGTTGTTGGACGTCCTTTACGTCTTCGGCCCTTTCTTCAGGCTCTTCTGGTAGGACATGCTCAGAAGCCCTACCATCAGTCTTCTTTTCCACCACGTTCTGCATCCCATCTGAGCTCCCGTGTATCTGCAGCGGCAACGGAGCGACACATCGCCCCTCCCACTCACTGGGACGTGGTTCAAGTGTAGACTCCATGAAAATGCGCCTGAGCTCACCAAGGCCAACCCGAGGTCTCAAAATCTCATCTTGGGATTTATCCAGATCCTTTGTGTCGCTCGGGAACTCCGATGGCGCACCGGGCGCCGAACTTCCGGCCCGAGCTTCGCGAGTTGCAGCCACGGATCCGGACAGTACACCGTCCACGCCGCTGTCTCCGGCAGAAACAGATTCCGGGGCAGAGTCATTCCCCACATCTTCAGTCTTGTTCCTCACAGCTTCACTTGAGACCTCAGCTTCTGGTAAGGCACCTGGCCTGGTGTCCACCACTTCCATGGCTTTTTCCACCTCTGCAGCATCACCTTCAGAGTCCTTGGCCTGATGCAGATCCACACCACACATTGACAACTTCTCATTTTCAACAGCATCCACTTGTGCTGTGTTCAGTTTCAGAGTCCTGTCTTTCACCTTAGTCTTCGCCAGGGAACCGGCCAACTGTAAAACATCTTCAGATGCCATCTTCCGTCCGACTGCAAGGTCAGCCTCAGCCTTCCTCTCAGGACTCTCAATCTCCTCTGCTACCATGCCTTCCTCACTTGCACTGGTTGCTTTATTGTCATCAGATGACTCACTATCACCACCACTATCCCTGTCTGACCCCCTTTTCTCAGCCACATCTGGCTCACTTTCAGGGTTAGACACTTCATTTTCATTCACATCCGGCTCACTGTCAGGGTTATACAATTCATTCTCATTCACATCTTGATCTGGAACCTTAGTTAACATGTCATCCACAACATTAACTTCACCATCTGGTCCCTGGTTTCCCTCAGGTGGTCCCTCAAGTATGTGACTATGTGATAACCCCAGCACTATACTTCCATATAGCTCAGGTACCAGGAGCTGACTCACGACCTCTCCCTGGACTTCAGTGTCCCTATACAATAGGTTATTGTTCATGGCAGCATGAGGAACCTCTCCTCAGAGCCAGGCTCTTGGGGAACCTCATTCAGAACAATTACATTTTCCGGTGCCGTTTTAAGAGTGGGGTCTCGCACCGGCTCACTCCCAAAATTGTCACAGGAGCCAGGCAGGTCAGGGACACTCGGTTCCCGAGAACCACCATCCTCGTCTCCCAACATCACCTGCAAAGAAATTTCATCTTTATCACGGTCATCATCAGTATCATCACTATTATGATCAGCATCATCATCATTATCAATATCAGCATCATCATCATGGTCATCATCATTATCATGATCATCATTATCATTATCAATATTATCATGGTCATCATCATTATCACATAAGTTTAACGGCCCACTAGCATTGTGTTCCGCCCCTCGGGACTGCGCAACCCCAGTAGGAGCTTCATCACACTGTCCATCAGAAACATTTTTCCCCCAGAGATCCTTAGACCGGGGAAAGTCATTACCCAATATAACGGGTTGCACCAGGGTCTTCACTACCCCCACTTCACATGAAACCTCCCAGAGTTTGGGGACCAAGTCCACGGCAGTCTCTGGGTAGACTTTGGTGTCTCCATGGATGCACACCATACTCAGGTGCTTATCAGGGATGAAGTCCCTATCAATCAGGCTGTCACATACGGAAGTCACTGGACTCTCTGAGTCCAAGAGGGCCTGCGCTGGGCAGTCATTTACAACCACCGGGGACCCCTGTGGTCCAGTCTCTTCGGCTGAGGTGGACACACACACAGGTTCTGCGCAGAGAGAGAGGGATCTGCCAACATCACAACACATAGGCTCCCCCTCTATTGGACAGTTGGCTGCAATTTCACGCCAGCTCCAACACTGTCCATCACATTCTCCCACCCACATGTCCCCTCGGGCCTGAACCCGCTTATCAGCATACCCCATGTCCCCAACAGCTGGAACGCTCTTACTGGGAGAGTTCAGCGTCCGGGAACTCTGAAGTGACGTCCGCTCAGACGGCTGGTCACGGAGGCAGTCTTTGGGGCCAAAGTACCTTTCTCTCTGTACCTCAGGAGGAAGTGCTCGGGTGTAGCGGTCCACTGTCACCTTTTCGACCCTTTGGGCAGTGTTGCTGACGGCAGACTCCCAACTGTATCTCCAGTCATGGACTCCCCTGGCACGGGCTGTCACCGTAACACCCAGCCGGGTAAGAATCGCCGCTTTCAACTTGGCATAGTCTTCGCTGTCCTGCTTGCTCAGGTCAGCCCAGACTTTTTGGGGTTCCCCAATCAGATAGGGTACGACCGCCATGGCCCATTCAGATAGTGGCAGATTCTCCTTCTCTGCCAGTCTCTCAAACCTAGTAAGATATACCTCCACATCATCACGAGGTGTCATTTTTCTCAAGGACCGTCTTACCGCCTTCTTTATAGCGGACAACGCCGGTGCCTTCACAACATTACTTCGGGACGCGGCACCGAAATCCTTTTTTGGTGCTGTCATCTGCTCAACAAATAACCGGTTATTCTCCTGCTGCTGCAGGAATTGCTGCTGGGCCTGCTGCATGTGCTGCTGGTGCTGCAGGCGCTGCTGCTCCATGCTCTGCTGCATGCTTCGCTGGGCCTGCACCAGGTACTCAACGAGCTCCTCCATACTGCCGGACTCATCTGTCTCAATCACAGCAGTCTTATGTTGCATATTAACTTGCGCCATTTGTTCAAACAGCGCCTCCATGCTGTCAGATTTCTCTGTCTTCACAACGGCAGACTTCAGTCAAGGCATACACACTACACAGCTTTTTTCCACAGAAAATTCAGCCTTGCTGTGCAAACACCCTTTTTTTTTTCTTTTGCAAAGTCTATTAGGGCTACTGTCTCTTTAAGACTGCTCCACAGACGTTTCTCTTGCTGCTGCACATTCCACAGTCATTTTCACAACAAGTTCAGCTTTGCTGTGCATACATTTTCTCTCTGCAGACCCTATCAGGGCCACTGTCTCTCCAAGACTGCTCCAAACAGACGTTTCTGCTGACACACTTTTTTTTTTTTTTTTCTGCTGCTATTTCAATAGACTTCACCTTTAATGCTGTCTCTCGCCACTGTGCTGCATACACACTCCAGCACTAACTGTATCAGGCACTGCGCTGCCCCAGCATTCTCCGCCAATTGTAACATTTCCAGGGGTATTTAGCTCTAGGATCGCTGTCTGGGTAGACAGAATGGCACGGAAACAGTTCATTCAGACAGCAGTTTGGTGAAAACTGGCCGCAACCAGTTTTATTAAAGTCCACAGCACACAGATAAAAACAAAGCATAAACAAAAGACCTAGGCTTGTCTAGCCTCTAATTACACTTAGATAGATGGCCCTCTCTATCCGGGACCCAGACTCTACCAGTCTGTGCCCAAAACAACACATGTGATATATGTTACCAGTATGGAGTTTCACAGACACTCCTCTTTATGTCTGAAGGCAACTCCAACGTCCAGACTTGAGAGAGGTCACCTCCTATTCAGTAGTCACCAGCATGGAGTGTCGCAGAGTCTCCTCTTTGTGTCCGGGGTACCTCGAGCACCCAGACAGAGAGAGCCCACCTCCCGGAGTCTCCTTCCGTGCCTGGACTCCTGTCCAGACTGAATGAGCTCTTTGACTGTGCTCCCAAGCACCTACTTCTGGCTTCCTAATCAACACCTGAGTGGATTCAGGTCTGAGCTGCAAGCGTGTACTGAATGGCAGGTGTAGTGACCTTTCTTTACCACCAGGTTTACAAAGCCACACATTTCGCTCATACCAGTCAGCAAGGTACTTAGGTGAAATATACACCTCATTCACCACATATTCCTTCACTGTCTCACAATATGTATATAGTCAGTATATATGATGTATACAGCAGAGGGCACTATGGATAGTGTATATATGTATATAGTCAGTATATATGATGTATACAGCAGAGGACACTATGGATAGTGTATATACGTATATAGTCAGTATATATGATGCAAACAGCAGAGGACACTATGGATAGTGTATATATGTATATAGTCAGCATATATGATGTATACAGTAGAGGGCACTATGGATAGTGTATACATGTATATAGTCAGTATATATATGATGTATACAGCAGAGGGCACTATGGATAGTGTATATATGTACAGTATATAGTCAGTATATATGATGTATACAGCAGAGGGCTCTATGGATAGTGTATATATGTATATAGTCAGTATATATGATGTATACAGCAGAGGACACTATGGATAGTGTATATATGTATATGGTCATATATGATGTATACAGCAGAGGACACTATGGATAGTCAAATTCAAATTCAAATTCAAAGAAGCTTTATTGGCAGGACTAAATACACATTAGTTTTGCCAAAGCAAGTGTACAAAAGGGGGATAGGGATAGGGATGTTGAGTAGGGGCAGATCCAGGGTGGGGGCTATGGAAGTCCATGGCATAGGAAGGGTGATGGGGGCGCAGGTCCAGGGTGGGGGCTATAAAAGTCCATGGCATAGGGAGGGGTGATGGGGGCAATCCGGGGTGGGGGCTATAGAAGTCCATGGCATATCATAGTTCTCTTTCTCGCAGTCTATGACATTCGCTCACATACCGCGCTGCTATCTCCGCTGCTCTCTCTTCTTCCCCCAGCAAGATATGTGTTTTCTCTTCCTCCTTCATGGTGATGAAATCCGGGAAGAGATGTGAGAGTCTCCTGAAGTGAGTGTCCCTCACTGCTGAGTATTTGGAGCAGTGTAGCAGGAAGTGGGTTTCGTCCTCTATGGCCTCCTGGTCACAGTGTTGGCATAGTCTTTCCTCCCTGGGCTTGTAGTTCTGCCTGTGTCGGCCGGATTCGATGGCCAGACTGTGGGCGCTGAGTCTATACCGGCTCAGGATCTGGTGGTCTCTGTGGTCCGGGAGTTTCTCCAGGTATGGGGCCAGACTGTAGTCTCTCTGTAGACTCCGGTACATGGTCAGTTTCTGGGAGCTGATGATGTCGTTCTTCCAGTCACTGACATACCTCTCCTGGCCCTCGTCTACAATCTTCCTGATTTCGGCTTTTGTCAGGTTGTTGTGATTGGTGTTCTGGTCAGGTTGGGTTTGGGTGAGCTGTTCCGAGGGTCCTAGTTTTTCTGTTTCACCTACGTGTGTCAGGGCTTTATGGTGATGGGAGCTTGGATTGCTCCTACGTAGGTGAGCCCGGAATGACAGTGCCCTCTTTAGAACCGTTAGGTGTAGAGGGAATCTGCCCAGCTCGGCCCGGCAGGCACTGTTGGAGGTACTCCGATGGACTTGGAGAAGGTGCTTGCAGAATTCCAGATGGAATATTTCTGTTGGGCTGGAATCCCATCTTGACCAGTCTGGGTAGGTGTGAGGACCCCAGACTTCACTGCCATACAGGAGGATTGGGGCTATGACCGAGTCGAAGATTTTTAACCAGACCCTCACTGGTGGCTTCAGATGGTAAAGTTTCCTTCGGATGCCATAGAAGGTTTTACATGCCTTGTCTTTCAGGGTCTCTATGGCTTGTTTGAAGCTTCCTGACCGGTGAATCTCTAGGCCCAGGTAGGTATATTTGTCTGTTCCTGTAAGGGCGCAGTTGTTGAGGACAAATGAAGAGTGCTGGTCTAATTTTCTCTTTCTCCTCTGGAACACCATGATGTTGGTTTTCTTTAGGTTGACCGGTAGTGCCCAGGTGGAGCTGAATTTCTCTAAGATTTTCAGGTTGTCTTGGAGGCCTTTCTCGGTTGGTGACAGAAGCAGCAGGTCATCTGCATACAGCAGGAATTTCACCTGGGTGTCGTGGAGGGTGGGACCTGGTGCTGTGGAAGATTCCAGAGCGGTAGCCAGCTCGTTGATGTAAATGTTGAAGAGCGTTGGACTTAGGCTGCAGCCTTGTCTGACTCCACGGCTCTGCTGGAAATAAGCCGTTCTTTTACCGTTCACACTCACACTGCAGAGGTTCTCGGTGTAGGAGCTTTTGATAACATCGTAGGTCTTTCCTCCTATTCCGCTCTCCAGCAGTTTCAGGAATAAGCCCGGGTGCCACACCGAATCAAAGGCCTTTTTAAAGTCCACGAAACAGGCGTATATCTTCCCGTTCTTTGTATTGTGGACGTGTCTCTGAATGAGGCTGTGCAGGGTATAGATGTGGTCAGTGGTGCGGTGGTTTGGCATGAACCCTGCTTGGCTCTTGCTGAGGACGTTATGTTCGGTGAGGAAACTGAGGATCCTCTTGTTCAGGATGCTGTTGAACAGTTTCCCCAGGTTGCTGCTGACACATATGCCTCTGTAGTTGGCTGGGTCATACCTGTCCCCATTCTTGTGGATGGGTGTGATGAGGCCTTGGTTCCAGGTACGAGGGAAGTAGCCGGCACTTAGCACAATATTGAAGAGTTTAAACCATTGCAGCCTGTATTTCTGGTGGGCTGTACTTCAGCATTTCTGGTAGGATTCCATCCAGGCCACCGGCTTTTCTGCATCTTATGGAAGAGATTCTCTCTGCTACTTCCTGTAATGTAATAGGTGTATCCACCGGGTTTTGGAAATTTTTTACTTTTTCCTCCATTGCTTTTAGTTTTGCCATTATGTTTTCCTGTTCTTGGTTTAGTTCTTCCTTTGGGATGTCTTTATAGAGGTCTCTGAAGTACTGGAGCCAGATGTTGCCATTTTGGATATGGATGTTGTTTTTCTTGTCTTTTGTGCCCATGTGGTTCCATAGTTCCCAGAAGGAATTGTCTTGAAGAGCATCTTGGAGTTGGTTAAGCTTGGTAGAGATGTAACTCTGCTTCTTCCTCCTGAGGATGGTTTTGTACTGTCTTTGTATGGTTTCATAGGCTTCCCTCAGACCAGGGTGGTTGGGGTCTCTATGTTTCTTGTTTGAGGCTGTTCTCAGGGTCTTCCGTACGGCTTTACATTCTCTGTCAAACCAACCGTTGGTCTGTTTTTCTTTTGGTCTCTTGTAGTCAACTTTTTTAAGGTCGGATAGTCTGGCCATTGCATAGAATATATTGTTGAGGTCTTTTGTAGCTTGACTCACTCCCTTTGGGTTAGGCTGGTACTCGTGGTTGTAGAAGTGGTGGAGCATCCGCTGTATTTCGGGTCTGCTGAGAGCCTCTTTGTACTTTAGTGCCGACGTTTTGGACCATTTATATGATGGAGGCCGGTTGAAGAGGCCACTATGCTGTGGCTTTTGAGTGGGTGGTTTCTCTGTAGATTTCAAGTACAGAAGAAGTTGGCTGTGGTCTGACAGGTGCGTTTGTGGGGTGACTATGAAGGCGCTGATATTTGCCCGGCTCATGTCTGTAATGGCATAATCTACTACACTCCTCCCTACATGGGAGTTTAGTGTATACCTCCCTAAAGAGTCTCCTTTGGTACGTCCATTAAGAATATGAAGTCCTAAACTTCTACATACGTTCAGGAGCTTTTTACCACTTTTGTTGACTGTACTGTCATAGCTGTTTCTCTCTGTGTGTACTGAGTCTTGGCCGTCATTCTCTGCTCCAAATATGTAGATGTTCCCATCCATGGTCAGGAAGTTGTTTTCTCTCCCTGTTCTTGCGTTGAGGTCTCCAAAGATGAGAACTTTGCCCAGGGCCTGATAGTGGGCGGCTTCTCTTTGTAAGATCTCAAAGCTCTCTGGATTGAAGTAGGGGGACTCTGGCGGTGGTATATAGGTGGCGCAGAGGTGGACATCAGACTGAGAGGTGAGGATGGAGCTGCTGATCCTGATCCATATGTGGCTGCTTCCTCTCTTCACCGGTTTGATGTATTGGTGGAGCTTGTCTTTATACCAGATCAGTATTCCTCCTGAGCTCCGGCCCTGTTTGATGTTTTTTATTTTTCAGGGCAGGGACAGAGATTTCCCTGTATCCGATGGGCGCCAGGGATTCGTTTTCGGCTCTGGTCCATGTTTCCAGGAGGATCTGGATGTCTATATTTTTCAGTCTTTGTATAAAGTCCGGGTCATTTGTTTTACATCCAAAGGTCGAGGTGTTGAGACCCTGAATATTCCAGCTGCTGATTGTAAGTGAAGTCATTTTTCTATTTATCTTGTGTGTATATACCTTGTAATGAGTATGGCTGTGTAGGACAAACTGGATTTCTGACTGTTTTGTAGGTGTGCTTGGTTCCATCCAGTCACATTAGTTTCCTGCATAGTGCGCTGAGCAGGGTCTTTACCTCATCCGTATCTCTGCTCTGCGTGTATCTGTGTGGGGTCGGTGGACCCCTCCATGGAGGTCTCCTCCTCTGATGGTCTGATTTTGGTCTATATATGTATATAGTCAGTAATACTGACTATATACATATATAGACTATCCATAGTGTCCTCTGCTATATGCATCATTTATACTGACTCAGTATATATGATGTATACAGCAGAGGGCTCTATGGATAGTGTATATATGTATATAGTCAGTATATATAATGTATACAGCAGAGGACACTATGGAAAGTGTATATATGTATATAGTCAGTATATATGATGTATACAGCAGAGGGCACTATTGATAGTGTATATATGTATATAGTCAGTATATATGATGTATACAGCACAGGACACTATGGATAGTGTATATATGTATATAGTCAGTATACATGATGTATACAGCAGAGGGCACTATGGATAGTGTATATATAAATATAGTCAGTATATATGATGTATACAGCAGAGGACACTATGGACAGTGTATATATGTATATAGTCAGTATATATGATGTGTACAGCAGAGGGCACTATGGATAGTGTATATATGTATATAGTCAGTATATATGATGTATACAGCAGAGGGCACTATGGACAGTGTATATATGAATGTAGTCAGTATATATGATGTACGTATACAGCAGAGGGCTCTATGGACAGTGTATATATGTATAATATCAGTATATATGATGTATACAGCAGAGGACACTATGGACAGTGTTATGATTTGGTAGCTGAGGAGAGCAGGCAAAAAAGGAAATACACCAGAGCAGTTGGAAACTATGAGATTGCAGTACCCTGACTAACCACCACAACTAGAGGCAGCCGTGGAGCATTCCTACGTTGGTCCTAGACGCCTCGTCACAGCCTGAGAAACTAACTACACCTAAAGATAGAAAGAGGAAAGCTATCTGCCCCGGAGCAGATCCCCAAAGAACATAGAAAGCCCCCAAACATGTAATGGCGGTTAGACAAGAAGAAATACTGACACAGACAGAAAATAGTATGAGCAAACGTTGGGGCCCAAACTTACTAAATAGAAAAGGATAGGAAGGGCACTTACTGCAATCCCAAAAAACCCTGAAAAGCACCAACTCTACTAATTTCAAAAACACCTGAGATCACACGACCTCTACCACCTAAATTAGTTCTCTGGTGTAACCAAAAACAAAACAGCAGCCACTGAAAAAACTGGAAAAAGCAAATGTACAAACATCAGTGGCTGAACTGAACTGAGAGGGCAAAAGCCCCCAGAAGGGACCCTGAAGGCCCCCACAGAAGTGCAGGACAAAATGCAAAAATCAAGCACAAAAACAAAAAGAAGAAAATGTCTTATCTGTTAGCAGGAGATTCAGACACGACACAGCAGGCTACCAAGGAAACAGGAATCAAGGATTGAGACCAGAACAATTGATCACCGGCAACCCTGATGGGAAGGCGACTCCCTTATATAAGACCAGTCAGTAACACCTGATTCCCAATCCTCACAATCTTCACTGGACAGTCCAGTACCGTTTGTAACCACCAGAGGGAGCTTCTGCTCAGAACTCATTTCCAGCCTATTCACAACAGTACCCCCCACTTGAGGAGGGGTCACCGAACCCTCATTTGAGCAACCAGGTCGGTCAGGATGAGTTCTATGATAAGCACGGATGAGTCTCCTAGCATGGATGTCCGAAGCAAACACCAAGAATTGTCTTCCTGACCATAACCTCTCCATTTAACCAAATACTGGAGTTTCCGTCTAGAAAAACGAGAATTCAATATTTTCTCAACCACATACTCCAGATTGCCCTCAACCAAAACAGGGTCAGGAGGCACAGTAGTAGGAACCACTGGCTCAACAAACCTCTTCAACAAGGACTTGTGGAACACGTTATGGATCTTAAATGTCCCTGGAAGAAGCAAACGAAAAGAAACAGGATTAAGAATCTCCATGATCTTATAAGGTCCAATGAACCTAGGCTTAAATTTAGGAGATGCCACTCTCATAGGAATATTTCTTGAGGACAACCAGACCAAGTCCCCCACTTTAAACCGAGGACCATCAGTCCTATGCCGGTTAGCAAACCGCTGGGCCCTCTCCTGAGAGAGGGACAACCTCTCCACTACCTGGTCCCAAATCTGTTGCATACACTCCACAACAGAGTCAACACCTGGACAGACAGAAGCCTCCATCTGTCCTGAAGAAAATCGAGGGTGAAACCCAGAATTACAGAAAAATGGAGACATCAAAGTGGCAGAGCTAGCCCTATTATTAAGAGCAAACTCAGCCAAAGGCAAAAAGGAGACCCAGTCATCCTGATCAGCAGACACAAAGCATCTTAGATAAGTCTCCAATGTCTGGTTTGTTCTCTCAGTTTGACCATTGGTCTGAGGATGAAACGCCGAGGAGAAAGACAATTGAACACCAATTTTAGAACAAAAGGTCCTCCAAAATCTGGAAACAAACTGGACTCCTCTGTCAGACACAATGTTCTCAGGAATGCCGTGTAAACGAACCACGTGCTGAAGGAACAAAGGCACCAATTCAGAGGAGGAAGGCAACTTAGATAATGGCACAAGATGTATCATCTTGGAAAACCTATCGCAAATCACCCAGATGACGGTCATTCTCTGAGAAACAGGGAGGTCGGAAATGAAATCCATAGAGATATGGGTCTATGGTCTCTTGGGCACAGGTAATGGCATCAACAAACCACTAGAACGAGAGCAAGGCTTGGAGCGATAGCAAGTCCCGCAGGACTGCACAAACTCCCTGACATCACGAGACAAGGTAGACCACCAAAAGGACCAACTAACCAAGTCTCTGGAACCAAAAATTCCGGGATGACCGGCCAACGCGGAACAATGAATCTCAGACATTACACTCTTTTTCCACTGGTCCAGGACAAACAATTTCCCAACAGGGCAGCGCTCGGGCTTATCCTCCTGACACCCCTCCAGAGCCAGTCTCAAATTGGGCGAGATGGCGGAAAGAACTACACCCTCTTTCAAAATAACAGAAGGATCAGATAACTCAGGAGAGTCCGCCAGGAAACTCCTCGAGAGGGCATCCGCCTTAACATTTTTAGTGCCAGGAAGAAATGAAACCACAAAATTAAAACGTGTGAAAAACAAGGCCCACCTGGCCTGTCTAGGATTAAGTCGCTTGGCAGATTCCAGATAAACTAGATTCTTATGGTCCTTGAGGACCACCACCTGATGTTTGGCTCCCTCCAGCCAATGTCTCCACTCTTCAAAAGCCCACTTTATGGCCAATAACTCCCGATTACCCACGTCATAATTACGTTCAGTGGGAGAAAATTTTCGAGAGAAAAAGGCACAAGGGTTACTTTTAGAGGTCTCTGGATCTCTTTGGGACAAAACGGCACCTGCCCCAATTTCAGAGGCATCCACCTCCACCTGAAATGGTAGAGAAACATCAGGCTGCCGTAGAACAGGAGCAGAAGTGAATCTCTGCTTAAGTTCCTGAAATGCAGAGACTGCCTCAGGAGGCCAATTCACCACATCAGAACCCTTCTTGGTCAAATCAGTTAATGGTTTAACAATAACAGAGAAATTACCAATAAATTTACGATAAAAATTGGCAAAAACCCAAGAATCTTTGAAGAGCTTTTAATGAAGTAGGTTGGACCCAATCACAGATGGCCTGAACTTTGACCGGGTCCATTTCAATAACAGATGGGGACAAAATGAATCCCAGAAATGAGATCCTCTGAACGCCAAAAAGACACTTTGATCCCTTCACATACAGAGCATTCTCTCTCAAAATCTGGAACATAGTCCGAACATGTTTTACATGAGAGTCCCAGTCATTGGAAAAAATCAAGATATCATCCAAATAAACAATCAGAAATGTATCCACAAAATCCCTGAAAATGTCATTCATGAAGGACTGGAAGACAGAAGGAGCATTAGTGAGCCCAAAGGGCATCACAAGGTACTCAAAATGCCCTTCAGGGGTATTAAATGCCGTCTTCCATTCATCCCCGTGCTTAATGCGAATAAGGTTATATGCCCCCCTGAGGTCAAGCTTGGTAAACCAAGTAGCGTTTTTCACCCTGGAAAACAGATCAGAGATCAAGGGTAACGGATATTGATATTTCACAGTAATATTGTTCAAGAGACGATAATCAATACACGGCCTTAATGAACCATCCTTTTTGGCCACAAAGAAAAAACCGGCACCTAAGGGTGAAGAGGATGGTCTGATATGACCCTTCTCCAATGACTCCTTGATATAAGACCGCATAGCGTCATGTTCAGGTACAGACAAGTTAAAAAGGCGACCTTTAGGGAATTTACTACCAGGTACTAATTCAATAGCGCAGTCATAGCTCCTATGGGGAGGTAAGGATGCAGATTTACTTTCGCTAAACACATCAGAAAAATCAATCAAAAAGTCAGGAACATCCTGAGCCTGGGGGGAGGCAGAAAAAACAGGAGTGTTGGTATTAACACATTGGCAGCCCCAACTGGTAACAGACACAGATTTCCAATCCAAAACAGGATTATGAGACTGTAACCAAGGGAAACCCAGTACGATAATGTCATGCAGATTATACAGAACCAAAAATTTGCAACTCTCATGATGATCAGGTTCTACCCTCATTATCACCTGAGTAGAGAACTGAGGTTTATTCTCAGCCAAAGGGGTAGAATCGATCCCCAGTAGGGGAATAGACTTCCGTAGCGGTATCAAGGGAAACCCACAACGTTTAGCAAAATCAAAATCCATCAGGTTAATAGCTGCTCCAGAATCAACAAAATCCTGAGCAGAAAATGAGGACAGAGAGCATATCAGGGTAACAGTTAATAAAAACTTAGTCTGAACACTACCCAAGACAACTGAGCGTGCAAAACGTCTTCCCCGCTTAGGGCAGACTGAAATAGCATGAGAGGCATCACCACAGTAGAAACATAACCCATTGCGCTTTCGAAATTCATGACGCTGTGCCCCAGAAACCACTCTATCACACTGCATGGATTCAGAAGCAGGTTCACAAGGCAACATTATTCCACGCATACCTTTCCGCTCACGCAAACGTCTGTCAATTTGAATCGCTAATGACATAGAATCATTGAGACCAGAGGGAACAGGGAATCCCACCATAACATCCTTTATATTATCTGACAGTCCCTTCCGAAAAAGAGCTGCCAAAGCGTCGTCATTCCATTTGGTCAGGACTGCCCACTTACGGAATCTCTGACAGTATAACTCAGCGTCCTCAAGCCCCTGACTTAATGCGAACAAAGTTTTTTCAGCTTGATCAGTGACATTAGGCTCATCGTACAATAACCCCAAAGCCTGAAAAAACGCATCAACATCACTCAAAACAGGATCCCCAGGTGTCAGGGAAAAAGCCCAATCCTGAGGGTCGCCGCGCAGGAGAGAGATGACAATTTGAACCTGCTGTGCTGCGTTCCCTGAGGACTTAGATTTTAAGGCAAAAAACAATTTACAGTTATTTTTGAAATTCAGAAACTTAGCTCGATCCCCTAAAAACAAATCTGGCATGGGGATCCTAGGTTCTACAACAGGCAACCTAGCAAGATAGGTAGCAATACTCCGAACTTCAGTGGCAAGCTGATCCACATGGCCAGACAACTGTGCAAACTCCATTGAGAGAGAAAAAAAATCCTCCTCAGCACCCAGAGATACAGAGGAAAAAAAAATGCAACAAACAGAAAAAAAAAAAAATCTCTGACAACTCTGACAACTTTTTTCTTTCCACAATATTTTTCCCTTCTGTGAGTACCATATAATTTTCAGTTTGGGCCGGTGATACTGTTATGATTTGGTAGCTGAGGAGAGCAGGCAAAAAAGGAAATACACCAGAGCAGTTGGAAACTATGAGATTGCAGTACCCTGACTAACCACCACAACTAGAGGCAGCCGTGGAGCGTTCCTACGTTGGTCCTAGACGCCTCGTCACAGCCTGAGAAACTAACTACACCTAAAGATAGAAAGAGGAAAGCTATCTGCCCCGGAGCAGATCCCCAAAGAACATAGAAAGCCCCCAAACATGTAATGGCGGTCAGACAAGAAGAAATACTGACACAGACAGAAAATAGTATGAGCAAACGTTGGGGCCCAAACTTACTAAATAGAAAAGGATAGGAAGGGCACTTACTGCAATCCCAAAAAACCCTGAAAAGCACCAACTCTACTAATTTCAAAAACACCTGTGATCACACGACCTCTACCACCTAAATTAGTTCTCTGGTGTAACCAAAAACAAAACAGCAGCCACTAAAAAAACTGGAAAAAGCAAATGTACAAACATCAGTGGCTGAACTGAACTGAGAGGGCAAAAGCCCCCAAAAGGGACCCTGAAGGCCCCCACAGAAGTGCAGGACAAAATGCAAAAATCAAGCACAAAAACAAAAAGAAGAAAATGTCTTATCTGTTAGCAGGAGATTCAGACACGACACAGCAGGCTACCAAGGAAACAGGAATCAAGGATTGAGACCAGAACAATTGATCACCGGCAACCCTGATGGGAAGGCGACTCCCTTATATAAGACCAGTCAGTAACACCTGATTCCCAATCCTCACAATCTTCACTGGACAGTCCAGTACCGTTTGTAACCACCAGAGGGAGCTTCTGCTCAGAACTCATTTCCAGCCTATTCACAACAGGACAGTGTATATATGTATATAGTCAGTATATATGATGTATACAGCAGAGGGCACTATGGATAGTGTATATATGTATATATTTAGTATATATGATGTATACAGCAGAGGACACTATGGATAGTGTATATATGTATATAGTCAGTATATATGATGTATACAGCAGAGGGCACTATGGACAGTGTATATATGTATATAGTCAGTATATATGATGTATACAGCAGAGGACACTATGGATAGTGTATATATGTATATAGTCAGTATATATGATGTATACAGCAGAGGGCACTATGGACAGTGTATATATGTATATAGTCAGTATATATGATGTATACAGCAGATGGCACTATGGACAGTGTATATATGTATATAGTCAGTATATATGATGTATACAGCAGAGGGCACTATGGACAGTGTATATATGTATATAGTCAGTATATATGATGTATACAGCAGAGGGCACTATGGACAGTGTATATATGTATATAGTCAGTATATATGATGTATACAGCAGAGGACACTATGGATAGTGTTTATATGTACAGTATATAGTCAGTATATATGATGTATACAGCAGAGGACACTATGGATAGTGTATATATGTACAGTATATAGTCAGTATATATGATGTATACAGCCAGCAGAGGACACTATGGATAGTATATATATATATGTACAGTATATAGTCAGTATATATGATGTATACAGCAGATGGCACTATGGACAGTGTATATATGTATATAGTCAGTATATATGATGTATACAGCAGAGGGCACTATGGATAGTGTATATATGTATATAGTCAGTATATATGATGTATACAGCAGAGGGCACTATGGACAGTGTATATATGTATATAGTCAGTATATATGATGTATACAGCAGAGGACACTATGGATAGTGTTTATATGTATATAGTCAGTATATATGATGTATACAGCAGAGGACACTATGGATAGTGTATATATGTATATAGTCAGTATATATGATGTATACAGCAGAGGGCACTATAGACAGTGTATATATGTATATAGTCAGTATATATGATGTGTACAGCAGAGGGCACTATGGATAGTGTATATATGTATACACTACCGGTCAAAAGTTTAGGGTCACTTAGAAATTTCCTTATTTTTGAAAGAAAAGCAGTTTTTTTCCAATGAAGCTAACATTAAATGATTCAGAAATACACTCTATACAGTGTTAATGTGGTAAATGACTATTCTAGCAGCAAACGTCTAGTTTGTAATGCAATATCTTCATAGGTGTATAGAGGCCCATTTCCAACAACCATCACTCCAGTGTACTTATGGTATTTTGTGTTCGCTAACTGTGTAAGAAGGCTAATAGATGGTTAAAATACCCTTTAAAACCCTTGTGCAAGTATGTTAACACAGCTGAAAACCGTTTGGTTGATTAGAGAAGCTATAAACCTGACCTTCCTTTGAGCTTGTTGAGAATCTGGAGCATTACATTTGTTGGTTCCATTAAACTCTCAAAATGGCCAAAAAAAAAGAACTTTCTTGTGAAACTCGACAGTCTATTCTTGTTCTTAGAAATGAAGGCTATTCCATGCGAAAAATTACCAAGAAACTGAAGAATTCATACAATGGTGTGTAGTACTCCCTTTAGAGGAGTGCACAAACAAGCTCTAACCAGAGAAGAAAGACAAGTGGGAGGCCCCGCTGCACAACTGAGCAACAAGACAAGTACATTAGAGTCTTTAGTTTGAAAAATTGACGCCTCACAGGTCCTCAACTGGCAGCTTCATTAAACAGTACACATTAAACGCCAGTGTCAACATCTACAGTGAAGAGGCGATTTGGGGATGCTGGCCTTCAGGGCAGATTGGCAAAACAAAAGCCATATTTAAGACTGGCTTAAATGAAAGGAAAAGATTAATATGGGCAAAAGAACACAGACATTGGACAGAGGAATATTGGCTTTTGTTTTGCCAATCTGCCCTGAAGGCCAGCATCCCCAAATCGCCTCTTCACTGTAGATGTTGACACTGGCGTTTAATGTGTACTGTTTAATTGAAGCTGCCAGTTGAGGACCTGTGAGGTGTCAATTTTTCAAACTAAAGACTCTAATGTACTTGTCTTGTTGCTCAGTTGTGCAGCGGGGCCTCCCACTTGTCTTTCTTCTCTGGTTAGAGCTTGTTTGTGCACTCCTCTTAAGGGAGTACTACACACCATTGTATGAATTCTTCAGTTTCTTGGTAATTTTTCGCATGGAATAGCCTTCATTTCTAAGAACAAGAATAGACTGTCGAGTTTCACAGGAAAGTTCTTTTTTTTTGGCCATTTTGAGAGTTTAATGGAACCAACAAATGTAATGCTCCAGATTCTCAACAAGCTCAAAGGAAGGTCAGGTTTATAGCTTCTCTAATCAACCAAACGGTTTTCAGCTGTGTTAACATACTTGCACAAGGGTTTTAAAGGGTATTTTAACCATCTATTAGCCTTCTTACACAGTTAGCGAACACAAAATACCATAAGTACACTGGAGTGATGGTTGTTGGAAATGGGCCTCTATACACCTATGAAGATATTGCATTACAAACTAGACGTTTGCCGCTAGAATAGTCATTTACCACATTAACACTGTATAGAGTGTATTTCTGAATCATTTAATGTTAGCTTCATTGGAAAAAAACTGCTTTTCTTTCAAAAATAAGGAAATTTCTAAGTGACCCTAAACTTTTGACCGGTAGTGTATATAGTCAGTATATATGATGTATACAGCAGAGGGCTCTATGGATAGTGTATATATGTATATAGTCAGTATATATGATGTATACAGCAGAGGGCACTATGGATAGTGTATATATGTATATAGTCAGTATATATGATTTGTACAGCAGAGGGCACTATGGATAGTGTATATATGTATATAGTCAGTATATATGATGTATACAGCAGAGGACACTATGCAGTATATATGATGTATACAGCAGAGGACACTATGGATAGTGTATATATGTATATAGTCAGCATATATGATGTATACAGGAGAGGACACTATGGACAGTGTATATATGTATATAGTCAGTATATATGATGTATACAGCAGAGGGCACTATGGATAGTGTATATATGTATATAGTCAGTATATATGATGTATAGGGCAGAGGGCACTATGGATAGTGTGTATATATAAATAGAGTCAGTATATATGATGTATACAGCAGAGGACACTATGGATAGTGTATATATGTACAGTATATAGTCAGTATATATGATGTATACAGCAGAGGACACTATGGATAGTGTATATATGTACAGTATATAGTCAGTATATATGATGTATACAGCCAGCAGAGGACACTATGGATAGTATATATATATATGTACAGTATATAGTCAGTATATATGATGTATACAGCAGATGGCACTATGGACAGTGTATATATGTATATAGTCAGTATATATGATGTATACAGCAGAGGGTAATATGGATAGTGTATATATGTATATAGTCATATATATGATGTATACAGCAGAGGACACTATGGACAGTGTATATATGTATATAGTCAGTATATATGATGTATACAGCAGAGGGCACTATGGATAGTGTTAATATGTATATAGTCAGTATATATGATGTATACAGCAGAGGGCACTATGGATAGTGTATATATATATATTATATGTCAGTATATATGATGTATACAGCAGAGGGCACTATGGATAGTGTATATATGTATATAGTCAGTGTATCTGATGTTTACAGCAGAGGACACTATGGATAGTGTTTATATGTATATAGTCAGTATATATGATGTGTACAGCAGAGGACACTATGGACAGTGTATATATGTATATAGTCAGTATATATGATGTATACAGCAGAGGGCACTATGGATAGTGTATATATAAATATAGTCAGTATATATGATGTATACAGCAGAGGACACTATGGATAGTGTTTATATGTATATAGTCAGTATATATGATTTGTACAGCAGAGGGCACTATGGATAGTGTATATATGTATATATAGTCAGTATATATGATGTATACAGCAGAGGGTACTATGGATAGTGTATATATGTATATAGTCAGTATATATGATGTATACAGCAGAGGGCACTATGGATAGTGTATATATGTATATAGTCAGTATATATGACGTATACAGCAGAGGGCACTATGAATAGTGTATATATGTTACAGTATGTAGTCAGTATATATGATGTATACAGCAGAGGGCACTATGGATAGTGTATATATGTATATAGTCAGTATATATGATGTATACAGCAGAGGGCACTATGGATAGTGTATATATAAATATAGTCAGTATATATGATGTATACAGCAGAGGACACTATGGATAGTGTATATATGTACAGTATATAGTCAGTATATATGATGTATACAGCAGAGGACACTATGGATAGTGTATATATGTACAGTATATAGTTAGTTATATGATGTATACAGCAGAGGACACTATGGATAGTGTATATATGTACAGTATATAGTTAGTATATATGATGATACAGCTGAGGACACTATGGACAGTGTATATATGTATATAGTCAGTATATATGATGTATACAGCAGAGGGCACTATGGATAGTGTATATATGTATATAGTCAGTATATATGATGTATACAGCAGAGGACACTATGGATAGTGTATATATGTATATAGTCAGTATATATGATGTATACAGCAGAGGACACTATGGACAGTGTATATATGTATATAGTCAGTATATATGATGTATACAGCAGAAGGCACAATGGATAGTGTATATATGTATTAGTCAGTATATATGATGTATAGGGCAGAGGGCACTATGGATAGTGTATATATAAATATAGTCAGTATATATGATGTATACAGCAGAGGACACTATGGATAGTGTATATATGTACAGTATATAGTCAGTATATTAAAATTCAAATTCAAAGAAGCTTTATTGGCAGGACTAAATACACATTAGTTTTGCAAAGCAAGTGTACAAAAGGGGAATAGGGATAGGGATGTTGAGTAGGGGCAGATCCAGGGTGGGGGCTATGGAAGTCCATGGCATAGGGAGGGGTGATGGGGGCGCGGTCCAGGGTGGGGGCTATAAAAGTCCATGGCATAGGGAAGGGTGATGGGGGCAGATCGGGGGGAGGCTATAGAAGTCCATGGCATATCATAGTTCTCTTTTCGCAGTCTATGACATTCGCTCACATACCGCGCTGCTATCTCCGCTGCTCTCTCTTCTTCCCCCAGCAAGATATATGTTTTCTCTTCCTCCTTCATGGTGATGAAATCCGTGAAGAGATGTGAGAGTCTCCTGAAGTGAGTGTCCCTCACTGCTGAGTATTTGGAGCAGTGTAGCAGGAAGGTGTTTCGTCCTCTATGGCCTCCAGGTCACAGTGTTGGCTTGGCATAGTCTTTCCTCCCTGGGCTTGTAGCTCTGCCTGTGTCGGCCGGATTCGATGGCCAGACTGTGGGCGCTGAGTCTATTACCGGCTCAGGATCTGGCGGGTCTCTGGGGTCCGGGAGTTTCTCCAGGTATGGGGCCAGACTGTAGTCATCTCTGTAGACTCCGGTACATGGTCAGTTTCTGGGAGCTGATGATGTCGTTCTTCCAGTCACTGATATACCTCTCCTGGCCTTCGTCTACCATCTTCCTGATTTCGGCTTTTGTCAGTTGTTGTGATTGGTTTTCTGGTCAGGTTGGGTTTGGGTGAGCTGTTCCGAGGGTCCTAGTTTTTCTGTTTCACCTACGTGTGTCAGGGCTTTATGGTGATGGGAGCTTGGATTTCTCCTACGTAGGTGAGCCCGGAATGACAGTGCCCTCTTTAGAAACCGTTAGGTGTAGAGGGATCTGCCCAGCTCGGCCCGGCAGGCACTGTTGGAGGTGCTCCGATGGACTTGGAGAAGGTGCTTGCAGAATTCCAGGTGGAATATTTCTGTTGGGTGGAATCCCATCTTGACCAGTCTGGGTAGGTGTGAGGACCCCAGACTTCACTGCCATACAGGAGGATTGGGGCGATGACAGAGTCGAAGATTTTTAACCAGACCCTCACTGGTGGCTTCAGATGGTAAAGTTTCCTTCGGATGCCATAGAAGGTTTTACATGCCTTGTCTTTCAGGGTCTCTATGGCTTGTTTGAAGCTTCCTGACCGGTGAATCTCTAGGCCCAGGTAGGTATATTTGTCTGTTCCTGTAAGGGCGCAGTTGTTGAGGACAAATGAAGGGTGCTGGTCTAATTTTCTCTTTCTCCTCTGGAACACCATGATGTTGGTTTTCTTTAGGTTGACCGGTAGTGCCGAGGTGGAGCTGAATTTCTCTAAGATTTTCAGGTTGTCTTGGAGGCCTTTCCGGTTGGTGACAGAAGCAGCAAGTCATCTGCATACAGCAGGAATTTCATACATCATTGCATACATCATATGATGTATACAGCAGAGGACACTATGGATAGTGTATATATGTACAGTATATAGTCTGTTTTATATGATGTATACAGCCAGCAGAGGACACTATGGATAGTATTATATGTACAGTTATAGTCAGTATATTTATGTATACAGCAGTTGGCACTATGGCATTGTATATATGTATATAGTCAGTATATATGATGTATACAGCAGAGGACACTATGGATAGTGTTTATATGTAATAGTCATATATATGATGTATACAGCAGAGGACACTATGGATAGTGTTTATAATGTATATTAGTCAGTATATATGATGTATACAGCAGAGGACACTAGGATAGTGTTTATATGTATATAGTCAGTATATATGATGTGTACAGCAGAGGGCCTATGAATAGTGTATATAGTTTATATATAGTCAGTATAATGATGTATAAGCAGAGGGCACTATAGATAGTGTATATATGTATATAGAAAAATATTTAGACTTGAGAGTCCTCAGTGGTTGATACCTTTTAATGGCTAACTGAAAAGATGGTAACAAATTGCAAGCTTTCGAGACTACGCAGGTCTCTTCATCAGGCAAAGACTAAAACAAAAGCTGAAGAATCACATATTTATACAAAGAGGACACAGGAATAATGCAATAGGTAAGACATGTGACGTGAAGCAGAACTGTCATTATGGCCGAGGGATGAACATAAATTGACTAGTTCATAGATAAGGAGTGAAAGTTTTATTACCCTCTGATTGGGGTCTGGTATTGTGTTGTGGATGACCCTAATTAGGGTCATCACAACACAATACCAGACCCCAATCAGAGGGTAATAAACTTTCACTCCTTATCTATGAACTGTCATATTTATGTTTCATCCCCTCGGCCATAATGACAGTTCTGCTTCACGTCACATGTCTTACCTATTGCATTATTCTGTGTCCTCTTGTGTATAAATATGTGATTCTTCAGCTTTTGTTTTAGTCTTTGCCTGATGAAGAGGACCTGCGTAGTCTCGAAAGCTTGCAATTTGTTTACCATCTTTTCAGTTAGCCATTAAAAGGTATCAACCACTGAGGACTCTCAAGTCTAAATATTTTTCTATCTACTGGCTAACACGGTCGAACTACACATCTTTCCTATTATTTATATAGTCATATATATGATGTATACCAGCAGAGGCACTATGGATAGTGTATATATGTATTATCAGTATATAGACATATACAGCAGAGGGCACTATGGATAGTGTATATAGTACAGTATATAGTCAGTATATATGATGTATACAGCAGAGGGCACTATGGATGGTATATATGTTATAGTCAGTATATATGATGATACAGCAGAGGCACTATGGATAGTGTATATATGTGTATAGTCAGTATATATGATGTATACAGCAGGACACTATGGATAGTGTATATATGTATATAGTCAATATAATGATGTATACAGCAGAGGACACATGGACCGTGTATATATGTATATAGTCAGTATATATGATGTATACAGCAGACGGCACTATGGATAGTGTAATATATGTATATAGTCAGTATATTATGATGTATTACAGCAGAGGGCACTATGGATAGTGTATATATGTATATAGTCCAGTATATATGATGTATACAGCAGAGGGCACTATGGATGTGTATATATGTATATAGTCAGTATATTGAGTATACAGCAGAGGACACTATGGACAGTGTATATTGTATATAGTCAGTATATATGTGTATACAGCAGAGGGCACTATGGATAGTGTTTATTAAAAAATATAGTCAGTATATATGATGTATACAGCAGAGGACACTTATGGATAGTGTATATATGTACAGTATATAGTCAGTATATATGATGTATACAGCAGAGGACACTATGGATAGTGATATATGTACAGTATATAGTTAGTATATATGATGTATACAGCAAGAGGACACTATGGATATGTGTATATATGTACAGTATATAGTTAGTATATATGAATGCTTACAGCTGAGGACACTATGGAAGGTGATATTATGTATATAGTCAGTATATATGATGTATACAGTTAGAGGGCACTATGGATAGTGTAATATATGTATATAGTCAGTATATATGATGTATAGGGCAGGGACACTATGGATAGTGTATATATGTTATATAGTCAGTATATATGATGCATACAGCAGGGACCACTATGGACAGTGTATATATGTATATAGTCAGTATATATGATGTATACAGCAGAGGACACTATGGTAGTGTATATATGTATATAGTCAGTATATATGATGTATACAGCAGAGGGCACTATGGATAGTGTTTATATGTATATAGTCAGTATAATGATGTTTACAGCAGAGGACACTTATGGATAGTGTTATATGTATAAAGTCAGTATATATGATGTATACAGCAGAGGGCACTATGGATAGTGTATATATGTATATAGTCATTATATAAATGTATACAGCAGAGGACACTATGGATAGTGTATATATGTATATAGTCAGTATATATGATGTAATACAGCAGAGGACACTATGGATAGTGTATATATGTAATAGACAGTATATATGATGTATACAGCAGAGGACAGTATGGATAGTGTATATTATGTATATAGTCAGTATATGTGATGTATACAGCGGAGGACACTATGGATAGTGTATATATGTATATAGACAGTATATATGATGTATACAGCAGAGGACACTATGGATAGTGTATATATGTATATAGTCAGTATATAGATGTATACAGCAGAGGGCACTATAGATAGTGTATATATGTATATAGTCAGTATATATGATGTATACAGCAGAGGACACTATGGATAGTGTATATATTATATAGTCAGTATATATGATGTATACAGCAGAGGACACTATGGATAGTGTATATTGTATATAGACAGTATATATGATGTATACAGCAGAGGACACTATGGATAGTGTATATTATGTATATAGTCAGTATATGTGATTGTATACAGCGGAGGACACTATGGATAGTGTATATATGTATATAGTCAGTATATTCAATTCAATTCAATTCAATTCAAAGAAGCTTTATTGGCAGGACTAAATACACATTAGTTTTGCCAAGCAAGTGTACAAAAGGGGAATAGGGATAGGGATGTTGAGTAGGGGCAGTCCAGGGTGGGGGCTATGGAAGTCCATGGCATAGGGAGGGGTGATGGGGGCGCAGGTCCAGGGTGGGGGGCTATAAAAGTCCATGGCATAGGGAGGGGTGATGGGGCAGATCGGGGTGGGGGCTATAGAAGTCCATGGCATATCATAGTTCTCTTCTCGCAGTCTATGACATTCGCTCACAACCGCGCTGCTATCTCCGCTGCTCTCTCTTCTTCCCCCAGCAAGATATATGTTTTCTCTTCTCCTTCATGGGTGATGAAATCCGGGAAGAGATGTGAGAGTCTCCTGAAGTGAGTGTCCCTCACTGCTGAGTATTTGGAGCAGTGTAGCAGGAAGTGGGTTCGTCCTCTATTGCCTCTGGTCACAGTGTTGGCATAGTCTTTCCTCCTGGGCTTGTAGCTCTGCTGTGTCGGCGGATTCGATGGCCAGACTGTGGGCACTGAGTCTATACCGGCTCAGGATCTGGCGGTCTCTAGGGTCCGGGAGTTTCTCCAGGTATGGGCCAGAATGTAGTCTCTCTGTAGATCCGGTACATGGTCAGTTTCTGGGAGCTGATGATGTCGTTTTCCAGTCACTGACATACCTCTCCTGTCTTTTGTCTACCATCTTCCTGATTTCGGCTTTTGTCAGGTTGTTGTGATTGGTGTTCTGGTCAGGTTGGGTTTGGGTGAGCTGTTCCGGGGTCCTAGTTTTTCTGTTTCACCTACGTGTGTCAGGGCTTTATGGTTGATGGGAGCTTGGATTGCTCCTAGTAGGTGAGCCCGGAATGACAGTGCCCTCTTTAGGAACCGTTAGGTGTAGAGGGAACTGCCCAGCTCGGCCGGCAGGCACTGTTGGAGGTGCTCCGATGGACTTGGAGAAGGTGCTTGCAGAATTCCAGGTGGAATATTTCTGTTGGGCTGGAATCCCATCTTGACCAGTCTGGGTAGGTGTTGAGGACCCCAGACTTCATTGCCATACAGGAGGTTTGGGGCGATGACCGAGTCGAAGATTTTTAACCAGACCCTCACTGGTGGCTTCAGATGGTAAAGTTTCCTTCGGTTGCCATAGAGGTTTTACATGCTTGTCTTTCAGGGTCTCTATGGCTTGTTTTGAAGCTTCCTGACCGGTGAATCTCTAGGCCAGGTAGGTATATTTGTCTGTTCTGTAAGGGCGCAGTTGTTGAGGACAAATGAAGGGTGCTGGTCTAATTTTCTCTTTCTCCTCTGGAACCCATGATGTTGGTTTTCTTTAGGTTGACCGGGTAGTGCCCAGGTGGAGCTGAATTTTCTCTAAGATTTTCAGGTTGTCTTGGAGGCCTTTCTCGGTTGTGACAGAAGCAGCAGGTCATCTGCATACAGCAGGAATTTCACCGGGTGTCGTGGAGGGAGTAGAACCTGGTGCTGTGGAAGATTCAGAGCGGTAGCCGCTCGTTGTGTAAAATGTTTGAAGAGCGTTGGACTTAGGCTGCAGCCTTGTCTGACTCCACGGCTCTGTGGAAATAAGCCGTTTCTTTTACCCGTTCCACACTCACACGCAGAGGTTCTCGGTGTAGGAGCTTTTGATAACAATCGTAGGTCTTTCCTCCTATTCCGCTTCCAGCATTTCAGGAATAAGCCCGGGTGCCACACCGAATCAAAGGCCTTTTTAAAGTCCACGAAACAGGCGTATATCTTCCCGTTCTTTGTATTGTGGACGTGTCTTGAATGAGGCTGTGCAGGGTATAGATGTGGTCAGTGGTGCGGTGTTGGCATGAACCCTGCTTGGCTCTTGCTGAGGACTTTTATGGTTCGGTGAGGGAAACTGAGGATCCTCTTGTTCAGGATGCTGTTGAACAGTTTTCCCAGGTTGCTGCTGACACATATGCCTCTGTAGTTGGCTGGGTCATACCTGTCCCCATTCTTGTGGATGGGTGTGATGAGGCCTTGGTTCCAGGTACGAGGGAAGTAGCCGGCACTTAGCACAATATTGAAGAGTTTAACCATTGCACCTGTATTTCTGGGTGGGCTGTACTTCAGCATTTCTGGTAGGATTCCATCCAGGCCACCGGCTTT
Organism: Oophaga sylvatica; assembly: GCA_033576555.1. Taxonomy (NCBI): domain Eukaryota; kingdom Metazoa; phylum Chordata; class Amphibia; order Anura; family Dendrobatidae; genus Oophaga; species Oophaga sylvatica. The sequence goes on from JARQOD010000001.1 coordinate 103,610,280, forward strand.
TCTAAATCTTATGGAAGAATTCTCTCTGCTACTTCCTGTAATGTAATAGGTGTATCCACTGGGTTTTGGAAATTTTTTACTTTTTCCTCCATTGCTTTTAGTTTTGCCATTTATGTTTTCCTGTTCTTGGTTAGTTCTTCCTTTGGGATGTCTTTATAGAGGTCTCTGAAGTACTGGAGCCAGATGTTGCCATTTTGGATATGGATGTTGTTTTTCTTGTCTTTTGTGCCCAGTGGTTCCATAGTTCCCAGAAGGAATTGTCTTGAAGAGCATCTTGGAGTTGTTAAGCTTGGTAGAGATGTAACTCTTGCTTCTTCCTCCGAGGATGGTTTTGTACTGTCTTTGTATGGTTTCATAGGCTTCCCTCAGACCGGGTGGTTGGGGTCTCTATGTTTCTTGTTTGAGGCTGTTCCAGGGTCTTCCGTACGGCTTTACATTCTCTGTCAAACCAACCGTTGGTCTGTTTTTCTTTTGGTCTCTTGTAGTCAACTTTTTAAGGTCGGACAGTCTGGCCATTGCATAGAATATATTGTTGAGTCTTTTGTAGCTTGACTCACTCCCTTTGGGTTAGGCTGGTACTCATGGTTGTAGAGTGGTGGAGCATCCGCGTATTTCGGGTCTGCTGAGAGCCTCTTTGTACTTTAGTGCCGACGTTTTGGACCATTTATAGATGGAGGCCGGTTGAAGAGGCCGCTATGCTGTGGCTTTTGAGTGGGTGGTTTCTCTGTAGATTTCAAGTACAGAAGAAGTTGGCTGTGGTCTGGACAGGTGCGTTTGTGGGGTGACTATGAAGGCGCTGATATTGCCCGGCTCATGTCTGTAATGGCATAATCTTATACACTCCTCCCTAATGGGAGTTTAGTGTATACCTCCCTAAAGAGTCTCCTTTGGTACGTCCATTAAGAATATGAAGTCCTAAAACTTCTACATACGTCAGGAGCTTTTTTACCACTCTTGTTGACTGTACTGTCATAGCTGTTTCCTCTTGTGACTGAGTCTTGCCGTCATTCTCTGCTCCAAATATGTAGATGTTCCCATCCGTGGTCAGGAAGTCGTTTTCTCTCCTGTTCTTGCGTTGAGGTCTCCAAAGTTGAAGAACTTTGCCCAGGGCCCTGTAGTGGGCGGCTTCTCTTTGTAAGATCTCGAAGCTCTCTGGATTGAAGTAGGGGGACTCTGGCGGTGGTATATAGGTGGCGCAGAGGTGGACTATAAACTGAGAGGTGAGGATGGAGCTGCTGATCCTGATCCATATGTGGCTGCTTCCTCTCTTCACCGGTTTGATGTATTGGTGGAGCTCGTCTTTATACCAGATCAGTATTCCCTCCTGAGCTCCGGCCCTGTTTGATGTTTTTATTTTTCAGGGCAGGGACAGAGATTTCCCGTATCCGATGGGGGCCAGGGGATTCGTTTTCGGCTCTGGTCCATGTTTCCAGGAGGTCTGGATGTCTATATTTTTCAGTCTTTGTATAAAGTCCGGGTCATTTGTTTTACATCCAAAAGGTCGAGGTGTTGAGACCCTGAATATTCCAGCTGGCCTATTGTAAGTGAAGTCATTTTTCTATTTATCTTGGTGTGTATATACCTTGTAATGAGTATGGCTGTGTAGGACAACTGGATTTCTGACTGTTTTGTAGGTGTGCTTGGTTCCATCCGTCACATTAGTTTCCGTGATAGTGCGCTGAGCAGGGTCTTTACCTCATCCGTATCTCTGCTCTGCGTGTATCTGTGTGGGGTCGGTGGACCCTCCATGGAGGTCTCCTCCTTGAATGGTCTGATTTGGGTGAAGAGCTTGTTTTCAGCTCTGGAGATAGGATTGAGGTTTTCTGTCTTTTTATTGTTAGGGGTCTTTCGGTGTGATGTTGGTCACTGTTGATCCGGCCCTGGGTCCTCTGGTTAGTACGATGTCTTTCAGTCTTTGGCCAGAGCTGACCCCTTGTTTGTTGAGGTGCTTATTATCATATAGGTGATGGTGTTTATGGAAAGGTGTTGTGCCAGGGTCACCTTTGGGACAGTCTTGACCTTTTCTGTCAGTTCCATGTTGATGCTTTGGGTGATTTGCCTGGATATGTCCTTTGTTGGGAGCAGAGATGACAGAATGATTTTGCTGTCTGGGAATTTTAGTTTTGCTTCTTTGCTAGTTGGGCCAGTTGTGCTGCGATCTGCTTGTGTGGTCTGGCAGATTGTTTGTACCTTTGGATGCTCAGGTCTATATGATGTATACAGCAGAGGACCTATGGACAGTGTATATATGTATATGTCAGTATATATGATGTATACAGCAGAGGGCACTATGGATAGTGTATATATGTATAAGTCAGTATATATGATGTATACAGCAGAGGGCACTATGGATAGTGTATATATGTATATAGTCAGTATATATGATGTATACAGCGGAGGACACTTTTGGATAGTGTATATATGTATATAGTCAGTATATATGATGTATACAGCAGAGGACACTATGGACAGTGTATATATGTATATAGTCAGTATATATGATGTATACAGCGGAGGACACTATGGATGTGTATATATGTATATAGTCCCGTATTATGATGTATACAGCAAGGACACTATGGACAGTTTTTATATATGTATATAGTCAGTTATATGATGGGATACAGCAGAGGACACTATGGACAGTGTATATATGTATATAGTCAGTATAATTGATGTATACAGCAGAGGACACTATGGATAGTGTATATATGTATATAGTCAGTATATATGATGTATACAGCAGAGGGCACTATGGACAGTGTATATATGTATATAGTCAGTATATATGATGTATACAGCAGAGGGCACTATGGATAGTGTATATATGTATATAGTCAGTATATATGATGTATACAGCGGAGGACACTATGGATAGTGTATATATGTATATAGTCAGTATATATGATGTTTACACAGAGGACATATGGACAGTGTATATATGTATATAGTCAGTATATATGAGTATACAGCAGAGGACACTATGGATAGTGTATATATGTATTAGTCAGTATATATGATGTATACAGCAGAGGGCAAATATAGATAGTGTATATATGTATTAGTCAGTATATATGATGTATACAGCAGAGGGCACTATGGATAGTGTATATATGTATATAGTCAGTATATATGATGTATACAGCAGAGGGCACTATAGATTGGTATAAAATGTATATAGTCAGTATATATGATGTATACAGCAGAGGGCACTATGGACAGTGTATATATGTATTTTAGTCAGTATATATGATGTATACAGCAGAGGGCACTATAGTAGTGATATATGTATATAGTCATTATAATGATGTATACAGCAGAGGGCACTATGGACAGTGTATATATGTATATAGTCAGTATATATGATGTATACAGCAGAGGGCACTATAGATAGTGTATATATGTATATAGTCAGTATATATGATGTATACAGCAGAGGGCACTATGGACAGTGTATATATGTATATAGTCATATATTGATGTATACAGCAGAGGGCACTATAGATAGTGTATATATGTATAGTCAGTATATATGATGTATACAGCAGAGGGCACTATGGACATGTATATATGTATATATCAGTATATATGATGTATACAGCAGAGGGCACTATGGACAGGTGTATATATGTATATAGTCAGTATATATGAGTATACAGCAGAGGGCACTATAGATAGTGTATATATGTATATAGTCAGTATATATGATGTATACAGCAGAGGGCACTATAGTGTATATATGTATATAGTCATTTATATATGATGTATACAGCAGAGGGCACTATGGATAGTGTATATATGTATATAGTCAGTATATATGATGTATACAGCAGAGGGCACTATAGATAGTGTTATATGTATATAGTCAGTATATATGATTATACAGCAGAGGGCCTATGGACAGTGTATATATGTATATAGTCAGTATATATGATGTATACAGCAGAGGGCACTATAGATAGTGTATATTTGTATATAGTCAGTTATATGATGTATACAGCAGAGGAGGCTTTGGTTGTGTTTCGGTCGCGCAGTTACACGGGTGACAGCTCCTCTCGCGATCTTTGCTCTGCTCTCGCCCCTCCCCCGCTGTCACTCCCGCAGATGGCTGCTCTTCGCAGGCTCCTCTGTGCCCTCCGTGCCCAGCCCCAGCTCTGCCCGCCGGCACACACCCGCTTATGTCGGTGCACAGCCCGTTATCTTCCTCCCGGTCCTCCGCGCTGCTGCTGGTGTCCGGAGCAGCCGGGGCAGGACTGGCATTGGGGTGCTATGCCATCTATCGTGACGGCGGCGTTCACAGCTGGAGAGAGCGACTGTATCGCGACTGGGTCTGAGGTCGGGGGAAGGAATGCGGCGTCTGATTGGGGCCGGCATCCTGAGGCCTGTCAGTGCTGCCAAGGAGACGGTAAGAGGAGGATACCCAGGTGTCTATGTCTATGTCGGGGAGGTGCCAGCAGGTGTGAAGCCTCCGGACACGTATATACAGGGGGAGGGCATCACCCTGTATACAGCGCAGCACCATTATATACCGCCACTGCTGCACCTGTCACTGGGGGGCACCAAATGTGCCAGGCTGTGAATATACCCCCTCATGTACCCAGCACACCGCTGCACACTGTGTAATATATGGGGAGGGCATCACCCTGTATACAGCACAGCACCAGGCCATTATATACCGCCACTGCTGCACCTGTCACTGGGGGCTCCAGATGTACCAGGGCTGTGAATATACCCCTCATGTACCGCACACCGCTGCACACTGTGTAATATAGGGGAGGGCATCACCCTGTATACAGCACAGCACCATTATATACCGCCACCTGCTGCACCTGTCACTGGGGGGCGCCAGATGTGCCAGGCTGTGTTATACCCCCTCATGTACCGCACACCGCTGCACACTGTGTTTATATAGGGGAGGGCATCACCCTGTACACGCACAGCACCATTATATACCGCCACCTGCTGCACCTGTCACTGGGGGGCACCAGATGTGCCAGGCTGTGTATATACCCCCTCATGTACCGCACACCGCTGCACTCTGTGTGTAATATAGGGGAGGGCATCACCCTGTATACAGCACAGCTCCAGACCATTATATTACCGCTACCTGCTGCACCTGTCACTGGGGGCACCAGATGTGCCAGGCTGTGTATATACCCCTCATGTACCGCACACCGCTGCAGACTGTGTTTATATAGGGGAGGGCATCACCCTGTACACAGCACAGCACCATTATATACCGCCACCTGCTGCACCTGTCACTGGGGGGCACCAGATGTGGCCAGGCTGTGTATATACCCCCTCATGTACCGCACACCGCTGCAGACTGTGTGTAATATAGGGGAGGGCATCACCTGTATACAGCACAGCACCAGGACATTTTATACCGCCACCTGCTGCACCTGTCACTGGGGGGCGCCAGATGTGCCAGGCTGTGTATATACCCCTCATGTACCGCACACCGCTGCACACTGTGTGTAATATAGGGGAGGGCATCACCCTGTATACAGCACAGCACCATTATATACCGCCACCTGCTGCACCTGTCACTGGGGACACCAGATGTGCCAGGCTGTGTATATACCCCTCATGTACCGCACACCGCTGCACACTGTGTGTAATATAAGGGAGAGCTTCACCCTGTATACAGCACAGCACCATTATATACCGCCACCTGCTGCACCTGTCACTGGGGGGCTCCAGATGTGCCAGGCTGTGTATGTACCCCCTCATTGTACCGCACACCGCTGCACACTGTGTGTAATATAGGGGAGGGCATCACCCTGTACACAGCACAGCACCATTATATACCGCCACCTGCTGCACCTGTCACTGGGGACACCAGATGTGCCAGGCTGTGTACATACCCCCTATGTACCGCACACCGCTGCACATGTGTGTAATATAGAGGAGGGCATCACCCTGTATACAGCACAGCTCCAGGCCATTATATACCGCCACCTGCTGCACCTGTCACTGGGGGGCACCAGATGTACCAGGCTGTGTATATACCCCCTCATGTACCGCACACCGCTGCAGACAGTGTGTAATATAGAGGAGGGCATCACCCTGTAACAGCACAGAACCATTATATACCGCCACCTGCTGCACCTGTCACTGGGGGGCACCAGATGTGCCAGGCTGTGTATATACCCCTTATGTACCGCACACCGCTGCCACTGTGTGTAATATAGAGGAGGGCATCACCCTGTATACAGCACAGCACCATTATATACCGCCACGTGCTGCACCTGTCACTGGGGGGCTCCAGATGTGCCAGGCTGTGTATATACCCCCTCATGTACCGCACACCGCTGCACTGTGTGTAATATAGAGGAGGGCATCACCCTGTATACAGCACAGCACCATTATATACCGCCACGTGCTGCACCTGTCACTGGGGGGCACCAGATGTGCCAGGCTGTGTATATACCCCCTCATGTACCGCACACCGCTGCACACTGTGTGTAATATAGAGGAGGGCATCACCCTGTATACAGCACAGCACCATTATATACCGCCACGTGCTGCACCTGTCACTGGGTGGCCCAGATGTGCCAGGCTGTGTACATACCCCTGATGTACCGCACACCGCTGCACACTGTGTGTAATATAGGGGAGGGCATCACCCTGTACATAGCACAGCCCATGCCATTATATACCGCTACCTGCTGCACCTGTCACTGCTGGCACCAGATGTGCCAGGCTGTGTATATACCCCCACATGTACCGCACACCGCTGCACACTGTGTGTAATATAGAGGAGGGCATCACCCTGTATACAGCACAGCACCATTATATACCGCCACGTGCTGCACCTGTTACTGGGGGACTCCAGATGTGCCAGACTGTGTATATACCCCCTCATGTACCGCACACCGCTGCACACTGTGTGTAATATAGGGGAGGGCATCACCCTGTACACAGCTAGCACCAGGCCATTATAACCGCCACCTGCTGCACCTGTCACTGGGGGGCTCCAGATGTGCCAGGCTGTGTATATACCCCTCATGTACCGCACACCGCTGCAGACTGTGTGTAATATAGGGGAGGGCATCACCCTGTATACAGCACAGCACCAGGCCATTATATACCGCCACCTGCTGCACCTGTCACTGGGGACACCAGATGTGCCAGGCTGTGTATATACCCCTTCATGTACCGCACACGCTGCACACTGTGTGTAATATAGGTGAGGGCATCACCCTGTATACAGCACAGCACCATTATATACCGCCACTGCTGCACCTGTCATGGGGACACCAGATGTGCCAGGCTGTGTATATACCCCCTCATGTGCCGCACTCCGCTGCATGCACACTGTGTGTAATATATGGGAGGGCATCACCCTGTATACAGCACAGCACCATGCCATTATATACCGCCACCTGCTGCACCTGTCACTGGGGACACCAGATGTGCCAGGCTGTGTATATACCCCTTCATGTACCGCACACCGCTGCACACTGTGTGTAATATAGGTGAGGCATCACCCTTTACGCAAAGCCCAATTTTACCCACCTGTACCGCCCGGGGGGGGGCCCC
>JARQOD010000001.1:103617924-103665424 GCA_033576555.1 Oophaga sylvatica
CAAAAAAAACTATGAATTACATGTGGAATTATCATTCACTTTACAAAAAAGTGTAAAAACAACTGAAAATTGTTTTTTAATTCTGGGTTCTTAAAAGTAGCCCCTTTTTGTTTTGATGACTGCTTTGCACACTTGGCATTCTTTTGAAGCTTCAAGAGGAACCCCCGGGAAATTTTTTTTCCCAAAACGTCTGAAGGAGTTCCCAGAGATGCTTGCACTTTTGGCCCTTTTCCCTTCACTCTGCGGTCCAGCTACCCCAAACCATCCGATTGGGTTCATGTCGGGTGATTTGGGGAAAGGCCAGGTCATTGGCGTAGCCCCCATCACTCCCTTTTGTAAAATAGCCTTACAAGCTGGGGGTGTGTTTTGGGTCATTGCCCTGTTGAAAAAAAAATGATGGCCAACTAAACAAAAAACCGGATGGATACATGCCGTAAGAGCTGGGTAGCCATGTGTTCATTTGCCTTTTCAATTTTTGAAAAAATCCCCAACAGTGTCACCAGCAAAGCCCCCCCACCCCACCCACCACCCCCTCCATGCTTCACGGTGGGAACAAGGCATGAGAGCCCTCCCCCCCTTTTCTGCTCGAAAAAAGACACGGTGGTTTGGGGAACCCCAAAAAAATTTCTTTTGGATCATCAGACCAAGCACTTTTTTTCCACTGGCTAAGCCCATTCCTTGTGTTCTTTAGCCCAAAAATCTGTTCGTTGTTCCCTGTCCTTGCAGGGTTTCCTAGCAGCTTTTTCCGAAGGCTGGCTGCACAAGTCCCCTCTTAAACAGTTGTTGTGAGATGTGTCTGCTGCTAGAACTCTGTGTGGCATTGACCTGGTCTCTAATCTGAGCTGCTGTAAACCTGCGATTTCTGAGGCTGGTGACTCGGATAAACTTATCCTCAGAAGCAGAGGTGACTCCTGGTCTTCCTTTCCTGGGGCGGTCCTCATGTGAGCCAGTTTCTTTGTAGCGCTTGATGGTTTTTGCAACTGCACTTGGGGACACTTTCAAAGTTTTCCCAATTTTTCGGACTGACTGACCTTCATTTCTTAAAGTAATGATGGCCACTCGTTTTCTTTACTTAGCTGCTTTTTTCTTGCCATAATACACATTCTAACAGTCTATTCAGTAGGACTATCAGCTGTGTATCCACCAAACTACTGCACAACACAACTGATAGTCCCAACCCCATTTATAAGGCCAGAAATCCCACTTATTAAACCTGACAGGGTACACCTGTGAAGTGAAAACCATTTCTGGTGACTACATCTTGAAGCTCATCAAGAGAATGCCAAGAGTGTGCAAAGCAGTCATCAAAGCAAAAGGTGGCTACTATGAAGAACCTAGAATATAAGACATATTTTCAGTTGTTTCACACTTTTTTGTAAAGTGTAATGTATAATTCCACATGTGTTAATTCATAGTTTTGATGCCTTCAGTGTGAATTTACAATTTTCATAGTCATGAAAATACAGAAAAATCTTTAAATGAGAAGGTGTGTCCAAACTTTAGGTCAGTACTGTATATATATATATATATATATGTATATAATTTAAGTATTTGTATTGTGCAAAATTAGCACAACCTAATGAAAATTATGTAATTGTGGTATCATACTGACACACAGAACATGTTAACACATCGAGCAAACTGATAAAACAGTGGCAGAATTGTTGACCTTTGTTCATTCCTCCCCCTTCTGAAAAGAATAAAAAGTGATTCAAAAATCATATCTACCCCCAAATGTACCAATGAAGCCTTGATTTCACCCCGAAAAATATAATCCTTCACTCAGTTTTCTTGACGAGAAAAAAATATAAATTTTAGCTGTTAGAAAATTGCGACACAGAAGCAAAAAATTGTCTTCTCCAGAAACTTTTTCTTGTTCATAAGTCATACATCACAAAAATCATACAAGTTTGGCATTAACATACGGTAATCGTAATGAATTGCAGAATAAAACTAACATGTTGTAAATCCTGTAATGCAGCATACAATGCCAGAATTGCTGTTTTCTGCCTATTTCACCCCAAAAAGAGTAAAAAAAAGTTAGTGAATTAGTTATATGTGGCCGACAACTTATCTTAAGATAAACAAGCGCCCACACAACTATATTGATGGGAAAATTGCTAAAGTATTGTTATTTGAGAGGGACAAAGAAAAATCACAGCAAAAAGTTTCTTTTTTAAAGGGATCATCCACCTTTTGAGGACAGTCGTCTTTTTGCGTAAATGCATGTATTTGGGGCTAAAAATAATTTTTGCAATTGAGTTGAATAAAATGAGCTGAGAGGAACTCAGAAAAAGATTTACAAACTTCCTGTCAGCCTGTCATTGTGAGCTCGCTGATGGATACTCAGTTAAATCATCCCGAGATTTCTGGCTGAAACTCAAATATGCTTGTGTGAACCTTGCCTTGTGTGTCTTTTTTCTATCCTGAGCGTGGGAAAGAGAGGCCGCCAAATGTCAGGCGATAAGGGAAGAATCTTTACATCCTAATGTAAAATTTCCCGTGCTGACAATGCATGGCGTTCATCATAGTGATTGGATGCCATTGGGATGAGCGTGTAACACAGGGTTTGTGGCCGCTGTGGTCTGCGTCTGTGCTGACACCGTGATATGTGACTCGGAGTGATCTCAGCTGTGCGCCTGTTTACAGCAGCTTTTTCTGGTGGCAACGTCACATCTATGAGTTCTATACTGGAAGTATTTGCTTAAGCAGCCCCCGATCTTCCAGGACAGTGACGATCCCGGGGGCAATCCTTGAGCTTTATAAACAGATTCTATTATTTATAAGCTCACGTTAAGATTTTCGGTACTCGGAGGTCATGGGTCTGTATTACACGAGTCTTGTAATAAGATAGCGGCATGAAATGTGGCACCTGAAAGGGAACCCAAGGTAGAATCCCCGGTAAGATCACGTAACACACTATAAATAATTCTTACTTTTCCATGATGGACAGCTAAAGTTTACAGTGTATGCAATAGGGAATTATTAGTAGCGTTCTGTATATTAGTAATATAGCATGAGGGCTCGTGCACGCTGCGAAATCATGGCTGTACAGAGCCGGACTAGGATCACTTAAAAGACGCAGAATGTTCTGTGCACACTGCATTCAAGGCCGTCACTGGAAGCATACTGTACATCAGCAAGATATCCAGTGTGGCCGTGAATGCAATTCTAGAAATACTGTGGCACACGTTATCCATTGGTGAAAATGTTAAAAAAAAGGTTTTGTTGCACACAAAAAACAATATGTTGGGCTAATGGGGACATTTGACGTATATACAGTGGTGTGAAAACGTGTTTGCCCCCTTCCTAATTTCCTATTCTTTTGCATGTTTGTCACACTTAAATGTTTCAGGTCATCAAACAAATTTAAATATTAGACAAAGATAACGCAAGTAACCACAAAATGCAGGTTATAAATGAAGATATTTATTATTAAGGGAAAAAGAAATCCAAACCTACAGGGCCCCGTGGAAAAAAGTGATTGCCCCCTAAACCTAATATTTGGTTGGGCCACCCTTGGCAGCAACAACTGCAATCAAGCATTTGTGATAACTGGCAATGAGTCTTTACAATACTCTGGAGGAATTTTGGCCCACTCATCTTTGCAGAATTGTTGTAATTCGCCACATTCAGTAACGCAGCTACCGGGGGGGCAGAGGGGGCGTTGGCCCCGGGCCCCGCGCTCTGAGGGGGCCCACCCGGAGCTACGCTTCTAAACTGTATTGGCGTGCACAGCGCGCCGACACAGTTACACTGCGGTAGAGCAGGGAGAATCGCTCTCCCTGCTCTGCCGCCCGGCCGCTATGGGGCCCCTGAGCAGGTGGTGGGGGCCCTGTGCCAGCAGTGGGCCCCCGCCCGTCATCAGAGGGTCAGCTGTATTGGCATCTAGCCAATACAGCTGACCGTATTGTGAGAGAAGGAGCGACAGCGGGGCGATGACGTCACTGCCTGGCGCCCGCTGTCAGGAGAAGAGAGGGAGAGCAGTGAGCAGCGCAGGAGCCGGGAGCAAGAGAGGTGAGAACTGGATTTATTATTTTTGTAAAGGGGGTTCATTATACTACAGAGGCTGCCTATGGGGGTGCATTATACTACAGAGGCTCCATATGGGGGTGCATTATAAGTAAGGCTGCCTATGGGGGTGCATTATAAATAAGGCTGCCTATAGGGTGCATTATAAATAAGGCTGCCTGTGTGGGGGTGCATTATAAATAAGGCTGCCTGTGGGGGTGCATTATAAATAAGGCTGCCTATGGGGGTGCATTATAAATAAGGCTGCCTATAGGGGTGCATTATAAATTAGACTGCCTATGGGGTGCATTATAAATAAGGCTGCCTGTGTGGGGGTGCATTATAAATAAGGCTGCCTGTGGGGGGTGCATTATAAATAAGGCTGCATATGGGGGAGTGCATTATAAATAAGGCTGCCTATGGGGAATGCATTATAAATAAGGCTGCCTATGGGGATGCATTATAAATAAGACTGCCTATGGGGAGTGCATTACAATATAGAGCCTGTCTGTGGGGGTGCATTATAATACAGAGGCTGCCTATGGGGGTGCATTATAATATAGAGGCTGCCTATGGGGTGCATTATAAATAAGGCTGCCTGTGTGGGGGTGCATTATAAATAAGGCTCCCTGTGGGGGTGCATTATAAATAAGGCTGCCTATGGGGGTGCATTAGAAATAAGGCTGCCTATAGGGGTGCATTATAAATTAGACTGCCTATGGGGTGCATTATAAATAAGGCTGCCTGTGTGGGGGTGCATTATAAATAAGGCTGCCTGTGGGGAGTGCATTATAAATAAGGCTGCCTATGGGGGAGTGCATTATAAATAAGGCTGCCTATGGGGAATGCATTATAAATAAGGCTGCCTATGGGGATGCATTATAAATAAGACTGTCTATGGGGAGTGCATTACAATATAGAGCCTGTCTGTGGGGGTGCATTATAATACAGAGGCTGCCTATGGGGGAATGCATTATAAATTAGACTTCCTATGGGGAATGCATTATAAATAAGGCTGCCTATGGGGGGTGCATTATAAATAAGACTGCCTATGGGGAGTGCATTACAATATAGAGCCTGTCTGTGGGGGTGCATTATAATACAGAGGCTGCCTATGGGGGTGCATTATAATATAGAGGCTGCCTATGGGATGCGTTATAAATAAGGCTGCCTGTGTTGGGGTGCATTATAAATAAGGCTGCCTGTGGGGGTGCATTATAAATAAGGCTGCCTATGGGGTGCATTATAAATAAGGCTGCCTATAGGGGTGCATTATAAATTAGACTGCCTATGGGGTGCATTATAAATAAGGCTGCCTGTGTGGGGGTGCATTATAAATAAGGCTGCATGTGGGGAGTGCATTATAAATAAGGCTGCCTATGGGGAATGCATTATAAATAAGGCTGCCTATGGGGGGTGCATTATAAAATAGACTGCCTATGGGGAATGCATTATAAATAAAGGCTGCCTGTGGGGGTGCATTATAAATAAGGCTGCCTATGGGGGGTGCATTATAAATTAGACTGCCTATGGAAAACTGGCAATGAGTCTTTACAATACTCTGGAGGAATTTTGGCCCACTCATCTTTGCAGAATTGTTGTAATTCGCCACATTCAGTAACGCAGCTACCGGGGGGGCAGAGGGGGCGTTGGCCCCGGGCCCCGCGCTCTGAGGGGGCCCACCCGGAGCTACGCTTCTAAACTGTATTGGCGTGCACAGCGCGCCGACACAGTTACACTGCGGTAGAGCAGGGAGAATCGCTCTCCCTGCTCTGCCGCCCGGCCGCTATGGGGCCCCTGAGCAGGTGGTGGGGGCCCTGTGCCAGCAGTGGGCCCCCCGCCCGTCATCAGAGGGTCAGCTGTATTGGCATCTAGCCAATACAGCTGACCGTATTGTGAGAGAAGGAGCGACAGCGGGGCGATGACGTCACTGCCTGGCGCCGCTGTCAGGAGAAGAGAGGGAGAGCAGTGAGCAGCGCAGGAGCCGGGAGCAAGAGAGGTGAGAACTGGATTTATTATTTTTGTAAAGGGGGTTCATTATACTACAGAGGCTGCCTATGGGGGTGCATTATACTACAGAGGCTCCATATGGGGGTGCATTATAAGTAAGGCTGCCTATGGGGGTGCATTATAAATAAGGCTGCCTATAGGGATGCATTATAAATAAGGCTGCCTGTGTGGGGGTGCATTATAAATTAAGGCTGCCTATGGGGGTGCATTATAAATAAGGACTGCTTATGGGGAGTGCATTACAATATAAGAGCCTGTCTGTGGGGGTGCATTATAATACAGAGGCTGCCTATGGGGGTGCATTATAATATAGAGGCTGCCTATGGGGGTGCATTACAATACAGAGGCTGTCTATGGGGTACATTATAATACAGAGGCTACCTATTGGGGTGCATTATTAACTATATTGAGGACTAAACTGGTGTATTATGCTATATGGAGGCTATCTAGGGGGCCATCATAACAGTGTGGGGATTATAGTGGGGGGCCATTAAATAGTTTGGGGCTATTAAGGGGTCAGTATATATCCAGTGAGGGGGCATCATACTGTGTATAGGGGAGCTGTACAGGAGGGAGACTCGGACATTATTAAATGTAAAGTGGGCACTTATTGTTATAGGGGAACTCTGGTTACTGTGACTGTCAAAGGGGCACACAGGGCAATATTACATTCTAGGGGACAACACGTGGGCACTGTTTTCTAGGGCCCATGCACCTGGCATTACTATATTATAGAGGGTTGCTTTAGAATTTAGAGGTCACACAGAACCACACAATAGGTGCAGTAATAGGGACACATACAGCAGCAGCGGCTCAGCATTGAGGTATCAAGAGCAGTAATAGGGACACATACGGCAGCAGCAGTATTGGGGTGTCAGGTGCAGTAATAGGGACACATATGGCAGCAGCGGCTCAGCATTGGGGTATCGGGTGCAGTAATAGGGACACATACGGCAGCAGCGGCTCAGTATTGGGGTATCAGGTGCAGTAATAGGGACACATATGGCAGCAGCGGCTCAGCATTGGGGTATCAGGTGCAGTAATAGGGACACATACGGCAGCAGCGGCTCAGTATTGGGGTATCAGGTGCAGTAATAGGGACACATATGGCAGCAGTGGCTCAGTATTGGGGTATCAGGTGCAGTAGTAGGGGTACATTCTGCAGCAGCGGCTCAGTATTGGGGTATCAGGTGCAGTAATAGGGACACATACGACAGCAGCGGCTCAGTATTGGGGTATCAGGTGCAGTAATAGGGACACATATGGCAGCAGCGGCTCAGCATTGGGGTATCGGGTGCAGTAATAGGGACACATACGGCAGCAGCGGCTCAGTATTGGGGTATCAGGTGCAGTAATAGGGACACATACGGCAGCAGCGGCTCAGTATTGGGGTATCAGGTGCAGTAATAGGGACACATATGGCAGCAGTGGCTCAGTATTGGGGTATCAGGTGCAGTAATAGGGGTACATCCTGCAGCAGCGGCTCAGTATTGGGGTATCAGGTGCAGTAATAGGGTCACATACGGCAGCAGTGGCTCAGCATTGGGGTATCAGCAGGATAAGGAGTTTGTGCAGGTTTGGGATAGATGTGGACAGTGCTAAAAATATGAGAAGTGAAACGTGTCTTTGTTGTATTCTCTGTAGTCGAGTCCTGTTTGGAGGAGTCGTTATGTCGGTCTGGGCCAGATGGAAAAGACATGAAAAGTGAATGATTCCATCAGAAAGAACGTTAGCGGTAAGTCACTATCTGTAACTCTGCTATGATCTCTTATATTTTCTGTAGGACTGGTGTTATTTACCACTGACCATATGGCGTTGATATCACTATTGGTCTTTTTATGTATAGATTATTTTTGGCAACAGCGCGGTCATTTGCTGAGGTTCTCTGGTTAGGGGCCCACTCAGATGTTTCGTACCCCCCTAAACCGAAACCCTAGCTATGCCTCTGGCCACATTGGACGGTTTTCGAGCATGAACCGCCTTTTTAAGCTCATGCCACAGCATCTCTATCAGATTAAGGTCAGGACTTTGATTAGGCCACTCCTAGGCCCAAAATAATGCTGACTACCATCAAAACAATCACCGTCTACTGTAGTCTGTGAAAAGGACAAGAATAACACATGCTGACATTGTTTCTAAACTCACTCACTGACTATCATTGCAGTGGCTGCTTGCCCGTTCCAAACTGCAGAAGCTGGCAAAGAGATCAGAAATGGGACATGGATACTAAGTAAATACTTTCTCTCTGATTTTTATTTTATGTGGGAGACCAGCACTATCTGGTTGGGCTTAGACAGGCGTATTTTCAGTCTGGGTGCTACGTTTGCAGCGGACTGCACACGGACTGAAAAAACACTTGTCTAAACCCAACCAAACAGTGCTGGACCCCACGTAAAATAAAAATCATGGACAGGGTTTACAATCAAGAATATTTGCCTAGAATGCATGTCGCATTTCTATTCTCCTTGCCCACTTCTGCAGGGTGGAACGGGTAGGCAGCCACTGATGTCTGCTTTTCAGGAATGGCTGTTTGGTCCTCTGTGATTACGTTCCCCACATTGTCCTTGCTGGTAATGTAGTAGTCCTAAGTCATGGTGACACCACTCTTCTTGACTAATACTTGTTTTTCAGCCAGATTTTACATTAACATATATATTTTAGTATGAATCGCACATACATAAATTGCACTTTGTTTTCTACCAATCGTAGGTTACATTCCCACGATGAGCTTTAGTTGCGTTTTTGACGCCGTGTATTTTTGTTACGTTAAAATGCACCTTACAGTTCCAGCAAAGTTGATGGGATTTATAGAAATCTCCTGCCCACTGTGCTTCTGATTTACTCAGCATGAACTGCCCTGCGGTGCGTGTTTCAAATCCGCAGCATGTCAATTTCTCTTGCGGTTACCCTGAGTTTTCTGTATCAAAAACAGAGCAAGTTTATTTAAAGCATGACATACCAAAAAGAGACAAAAAAATGCAGCGTTAAAAAGGCATGATAAAAAAACGCACACAAAAACGCAATGATTAATTGTAAGTAACCTAATTTATTTACCGTAATAGGTGCAAAAATGGTGCAGAAATTCTGCCACGTCAAAAACTCACCAACAGTGTTGTTTTTTTAAAAAACTTCGGCCTGTTGTGCATTTACATTTTTCTGGTGTTTTTCCTGTAGGCTTTTCTTAGAAAACATCAGTAAAAAAATGCTTGTACAAAATACAGTATATCAAGATAAAAATGCCACTAAAAGGTTAAGTGCTCTGAAAAAGAAAAAAGAAAGCTTGAAATAATGATGCACAAAATGTCTGGTAAGCATTCCTTCATTCATCCACCTGCAGCTTTATACAGGTGCAAATCAAGCACTTTCTTTACAGCATTCACCCCGGGAAGTCTAATCTACATCCAATATCAGTGTTCCATCCATTTACCTTAAATTAAGGGCCCCTCTGTTCTCAGCTCTAGATGTTGATCTACAAGTGTTGTTACACTTATTCAGGGAAATCTCTACTGATCAGAAGCTCATTGTAGGAACCTCATTAGGTATGGAAATCTAATCAACACAATTGCTGCAAAACCAAGTGCCAATTAGTGTGAATACACATCAGTCTCCTCTGGCTGGGAAGTGCAGTATTGCCACTAGGGCTGGTTAGTGGGATAGGAGCATAATGTCCATATTGTGGTTGTATCCTTATCACAGCCATACCGTCAGGTCAGACACCTACTCCATGTACTTTCAGTTACGCATTGCATGTCTCATTTATCACTTCTGTTCCTGCTAAAATAATAATCTGCAGTCACATTAACTACAAATGTGCCATCATCCTCCGATAAAGGAAAATGATCCTATTCTAATCTGTATTGACCAAGCTACTTGGGGGCTTCTGTAACTTCTCATACTGTAGATCGTGCACAGACAAGTTGGAACATGTACCCATTATAGCTTATGGGGCTGTTCAGATCTCCATGCATTTTGGTGGACCGAGACCTGTCCGTTTTTGATCAGAGTCACAAATTCAAATCAGTGGTCCATGAAAAGTAAAGCACAGAGATGACATCCACACATCATGCAAGCGCTGTCCGCTATGTACTATTTAATAGGTGGGAGCAGGTTGAATTTTTTTTTCTTTGCATACAAGAAATTCAAATGCCACACTGATGGTAAAAATTAAAAACAGTCCAAAATTAATCAAACTCTGATTTACCACACTGATGAAAACAGTCCTTCTTTGACATACAAGAAAAAATAAAGTCTTAAACCTCGTAAAGTTGGCCGTACATTTAAGTATCTGCTGGTCAATCACTTGTTTAGATGATCGCTATCCCCCCCCCGGCCCCCGCCATACATTAATGGAGGGAAGTAAGCTTCTGCCAAATACCTCTGGCAGCTGCTAAAATCTCCTGAAGAGATAAGTATTGGGCATGTTGACATCCAGAGAAAAAACAAAAAAAAGATCCAGCAGGATCCTAGAAAGGCCAAAGAAAAACTAAAGAAAAACAAGGATCCTTAAAATTTAACTTTTAATAAAAAGACATTTAAATGTTCAAATATCGTTAGGACAACAGTAAAACACAATGTGTGCCTATTGAACCTTACAGGGTCACTATATTGAGTCCTGCCTGACAGTGGGGGTTGGCACCCTAATTTTCTGTGGTTGGCGCCCCCACTCCTCGGCGGTTCACCCTGCGGGTACTCCCTGCAATGCAGAAGTCCTAATTAGCCCTAGGTAGTCCCTAAATCGGGCCCTACCTAACAGTGAAGGTTGGCATCCTAAGTTACTGCGGTAGGCGCCCCCACTCCTTGACAGCTCACCCTAATATCCCTAACAGTCCCTACGATAGAAACACCAAAATAATTGTCCCAATGCACCCCAATACCCATGTAGAAAAAAACTAAAATTTGTAAATCCACAAAGATCTAATCAGCTTTTGTCGTTACCTTAAGGGTATGCCACACTAAGCGAGATCGCTAGCGAGATCGCACCTGCATCACCATTTGACGCAGTAGCGATCTCGTTAGCGACTTTAGCTGTGTGTGACATGTAGCAGCGATGTGGCCCCTGCTGAGATGTCGTTGATCGCTCATGAACGTTCTGAGCCGTTTTTTGGTCGTTGGTGTCCCGCTGGTGAGCCTGAATCGCTGAGTGTGACACCCTTTATGAACGACTTCACCAGCGTCGCAGGTGGGACTAGGTTTTCCCAACGACCGCAGAGGTCGTTATACAGATCGCTGATGAGTTGTGTTTGGAATCACAGATCGCTGATGAGATGTGTTTTATAATCACACAGCTAAGTCGCTAACGAGATCGCTACTGCATCATAAATGGTGATGCAGGTGCGATCTCGTTAGCGATCTCGCTAGCGATCTTGCTTAGTGTGGCATACCCTTTAGATTAGATGGATGTTTCAATAGGTCAGTAACATCACCCCTGCAGGGATTGTCTGTTTGTTAGGGAATCCCCACATGTATTCAGGCTGTCTAGCAGCCGCAAATCATGCTGCTATGGGGACTCAGAGATAATTTACGAGCACACCCAAGATATTCAGAGAACACCCGAGCATGTTCGGAAAACTCGAATAACGAGCACACTCGCTCATCACTAATCAGCACTAAATAATCTAAGCTGGTGAATTGAGAAAAATATTGCCAAAAATTTAATTTATGGGTTCAAATAACTAAAAATTGTTGTGTGCATATGTATTCACCCTTTGCCATGTATCCCTTAAAAAAAATACTAGTACAAGCAATTGCCTTCATAAGTCACATGCTTACTGAAGGGAAGTCCCACCTGTGTGCGATGTAAGTGCCACATGGTCTGTCAGTTATAACACTTTACCTTCTCTGAAAGGCCATAGAGTCTGAAACACCATTAACCAAGAGGCACCACTAACCAAACACCCTCATGAAGGCCAAGGAAATCTCTGAACAAGTCAGGTACAAAGTTGTTAAGAAGTAGAACGAAGTCAGGGTTGAGTTATAAAAAAATCCCAGTCTCTGATGACCCCCCCCCAGAGCACCAAATCCATTATCACCAATTGGAAAGAACATGGTACCACAACAAACCTGGAAAGATAGGGATACCCACCAAAACTCTGAGTCCAGGCAAGGAGGGTATTAATTAGAGAGGCAGCAGAGAGACCAAAGGTAACCCTGCAGAATTGCTAACTAGAGACTGGAGAATCTGACCATAAGACCACAATAAGCCGTAGACTCCATATTGGTGGCCTTTATGGAAGAGTGGGCTAATGAAAGCCTTTACTTACACACACAAATTGTAAGGCTCGTTTTGAGTTTGCTAAAAGACATGTGGGAGACTCCAAAAAATGTATGGAAGAAGGTGCTGTGCTTAAAATTGCACTGGGCTCCTCACCCCAAGAGAATCATCTCTACAGTGAAACATGGTGCCGGCATCATCATGCTGTGGGGATGTTTTTGGGCAGCAGGAACAGGAAAATAATCGACAGTGGTGCTAAATACAGGGATATTCTTGAGCAAATCCTGTTTCAGTCTATCAGTGATTTGAGACTGGAATGGAGATTCACCTTCCAACAAGACAATGACCCAAAGCAAACTGCTAAAGCAACACTCGAGTGGTTCAAAGGGAAACGTGAAATGTTTTGGAGTGGCCTAGTCAAAGTCCAGCCCTTAATACATTTGAGAATCTGTGGTCAGACTTGAAGATTGCTGTTCACCAGAAGAAACCATATAAAGTTGCCAAAGCAACCCAGGAGTTTATTAAAGCAAAGAAGTGGAATATTCTTGAATGGCAAAGTCAGTCACCTGATCTCAACCCAATTGAGCATGCATTTCACTTGTTAAATACTAAACTTCAGACAGAAAGGCCCACAAACAAACAACAACTGAAAACCACCGCATTGAAGGCCTGGCAGAGCATCAAAAAGGAGGAAACAGCGTCTGGTGATGTCCAAGAGTTCAAGACTTCAGGCAGCCATTGCCAACAAAGGGTTTTCAACCAAGTACTAGAAATGATCATTTTATTTACAATTATTTAATCTGTCCAATTACTTTTGGTCCCTTTAAAAACAGGGTGGCACATGTTAAGGAGCTGAAACTCCTAAACCCTTCATCCAATTTTAATGTGGATACTCTCAAATGAAAGCTGAAAGTCTGAACTTCAACTGCATCTGAATTGTTTTGTTTAAAATTCATTGTGGTAATGTCTAGAACCAAAATTAGATAAATGTTGTCTCTGTCCAAATATATATGGACCTAACTGTAGCTTGAAGGAGCTGGGGCCATTTTACCCTAAGGAATGGGCAAAAATCCCAGTGGAAAGACGTGTAAAGCTCATAGAGACTTATCCAAAGTGACTTCCAGCTGTAATTGCTGCCAAAGGAGGCTCTACAAAGTACTGACTTTAGGGGGGGTGAATAGTTATGCACACTGAAGTTTTCAGTTATTTTGTCCTATTTGTTGTTTGCTTCACAATAAAAAGAAAACCAAATGTTCACAGTTGTAGGCATGTAGTTTACGTGAACTGATGCAAACCCTCAAAAAAAAAAAATAGTGAAATTCCAGGTTGTGAGGTAGCAAAACATGAAAAATTCCAAGGGGGTGAATACTTTTACAAGCCACTATATATCATATATACAGTTCAACTTCTCATATCTACAGGGATGGCTTCTAGTTGACCTCTCAAGTGAATCTTCCTTTCAATCTCAGGTACTGAATATTCAAGGAGAGGTTAATTGAATTATCCTGCAATGCTTTCAAATGCAGCCTGACATTACCATTAATTTGTTTTGTGTGGCTTCAGAATCTGTTTCTTTTTGGAATGTACTTGCGACTTGCTGAAAGGGAATGACTTCAGCCAGTCTTGTACATTGTCTCCATGTTGTATATTGACCTTCAAGAAAGGCAAACAGCTGGGATCTGCTAACCTTATATAAGGTGAGAAAACCCTGCTACCAATTGTTGGAGTGCCTATTGTCCCTAGCAGTTTGTAAATCTACATGAACTCTTTTCTAGCCATCCATGGTGCAAATTGTTGCAATGACTTTTATTTTTAAATGACACAGAACAGGAGGAGCTGACAAACCTGTGAGCACACAAATCAGTGCTAGACTGCAGACCTTCACCAGAGGTGTCACAATTCAGGAGATCTGTGAAATATAAAGAAGTGAAATTTACCTTTACTCTTTTTTTATATTAGAATCTTAAAAATTGTAAAAAAAAAAGCCCATAAATATCTTCATGTTATGGTAGATATCCCTGTTTCATGCAATTAACATTAATTTCATATATTCTTCTCCCTACCATACCGCTTTCATAGTCCATGAATTCAGAGCTGTGTTGTTTTATGTAGACACCTTCTTTAAAAGGGTTGTCCAAGACTTTTATATTAATGGCCTATTATTAATATCTGACGGCTAAGAGCTTTCCCTATGTTACAAGATTAAAGGGGTCGTGCAGGACATTTATATTGGCCTACCATTAGGATAGGTCCTCCGAGTCTGATCAGTGGCGGTGCAACAACACCTGGATGTGCTCAGTTGCAGAACTGCACAACACAACTCCATCAACTGTACAGTGGCCTCAGCCGCGTATTATACATCCGCTTCTTGTTTGAATCAATGGGGGCGGATGTGCAGTTTCCCCCCCGCAACTGACCAACGGGAACAGCTGATCGGCAGGGTTGTCAGGTGTAGCACCTCCACCCATCAGATGTTAATGAACTATACTATTCTATGGCTAGGGTAATTTTCTCTCATCCGAGTGAATCGGGCCAATGATGCCAATCACACGCTCATCAAACTTTGTGATCTGGTGATGAGAAGATGAAAATAAAAATTCTCCATTCAGTCAGTCTGTGAAAATTAGACTCAGAGGTCATTCAAGTGCAGTCTGATTTTTTTGACAATCCCATTGACTTGCTTGGCCGAGTGCTATCCGAATATCGGACGCAATTTTGGCATGCTGCAATTTTTTTTCCTCAGACAGACTCAGTCCGAGGAAAAAAATCAAACGTGCACAGCCCCATAGAATAAAATTGGTCCGAGTATGGTCCGATGTTTTGCCAGACCGAAACTACGGTTGTCTGCAGGTAACCTAAGGGTAGGCCATAAATATAAAAGTCTCTGACAACCCTTTTAAGCTGGTAACATAGAAAAAGCCCATTGTGGCCTTCTGATTGCTCTGTGGAATAAAGCCTATTGAACATATTTTGTGCTTGTGGAAGGACTCCCCCGCTGGGAAAAAAATCCAAACACGTCAATGCTACACTATTTGACCCACCTGATGTTGTACGGAGCCAGTTCAGAGACAGTTTAGTTCTTTTCTATATGCAGTGGCCATATGGAGCATCTGTGGAGCACTGTGTTACTGAGAAGCATTCGATAGGGATATCCCATAGGGTCACCACAATTTTTTAGGAAGCATTCGGATCTAT
This sequence comes from Oophaga sylvatica, assembly GCA_033576555.1. Taxonomy (NCBI): domain Eukaryota; kingdom Metazoa; phylum Chordata; class Amphibia; order Anura; family Dendrobatidae; genus Oophaga; species Oophaga sylvatica. Next base: position 103,633,352 of record JARQOD010000001.1, read on the forward strand.
AGCAAGGTACATGCTGGTGGTTAAAGCCACAAAATTTGCATCTGAGCCAATAATTCAGTAATCTCAGCCTTAATGGTTCAAAAGAATATGTGAGGTAGAAAATTGGAGGCAAGAGCTGACAGGAGAAAATACACGACAAGAACTGTAAATCTGATGAAGGGGTTTATCCCGAAAATCCTTTATTTCTGGATCAGTTGTTTGAAATAAAGACTATTCAAGATGGCAGTGCTGTATTTTCTTATGTCTGTGCTTTTGACCCATTAAATTTTTGCTGGCAAAGCCAGCAACATCGGCAGCTCCATACCAGAAGACACACACATACCTTGGCTACCTACAAACATTGCTGTCAGTTTAACAAGACATTAGTTCCCGTTGGGATTGGCCCTGTGATACACGACTTTAGCTTTAGCCATAAAGTGAGATCTATGAGGGTCTCTTCTGTTTTAGCATTCATTACAGCAATGAGAGCCCAACAAACATTGAAAGTGTGACAAAATGCAACAAAATCCACATTATTTGTAGCGCGTTTTATATTTTTATTATTAACTTACAAGCTTCATCTGGCAACAATTTTTTAGCAAAAATACCAGAGAAAAGTGCCACAAAATCTCACCATTTTAACCAAAGATGTGTGTGAAACCACCATAAATTCTCTTATAAAGGGGACGGCCTACAGAAAGCATTTTTCCATGGGAACCACTATTGAGACATCTCTCTGTCATGGCCTGTTTGAGTAGAGTGATGGTCACACACTTCTGCTCCATTGCTGTGTATGGAATTGATATGGAGCTGAGTACATCTCTATGGATATTAGATAAATCATTTTCTTGTGCCATCCCCTTTAAGAAACCAGAAACATAGGAGATCTGACCAATGTTCTGACCTGTACAGATAAAATCTTAAAATCTGTGTGATTCCTAATTCCAGAGTCTAAGCGGTAACGTCTCTCCTTGTGGAGAGTGACATGCCCATGTCATGACACTTATAGGCCTTGCATGCTCCTCTTGGATATGTAAAATGAAAATTGCCTCTCCAGGGAGGAAGACGACTTGAACTCTAGTGCCACCTGCTGGAGGTAACAATTCTAAAGGTCAATATCAATGTGTTTTGTCACGTATCTTAGGCTAGCCAGCCAAACCAGATATTCCATTTGCAGAAACGTGTTTCGGGGTGATTGCCCCTCCTCAGTGCAATCAAGAGATCTAATTTTGATCTGTGAGAGGCCTTTCACTGTTACGCCTTTATCCTAAGTTATTTAGGCAAGACTCATTAAAGGGTTGATGCTGACTTTTAGGCTTGCTACTTCCAGTAGGTGGCGCTAGAGTTCAAGTCCTCTCTGAAGAGACAATATGCACTTCTAATTCCAGCACAGTAGTGTGCAATTTGTATTAGCGCCCTTTGATGTGTTTCAGGACAATCACTTATCAAGCATTGGGTGCACTGATAGACTGTGGATAAGCTGTAAAATGAATGAGCACTTGTGATGCGACAGTATAGTGTCAGACTTCATGTGTACGTACACCGCTGTGCTGATACTCTACCGTTGATACATACGAACACATCATCTGTATTAGCACACTTTTTGATTGTGATTGTGCAATGATTGCTAACGTGCCCCTCTTACCATGGATGTAAACTGATTCAAGCAATGAACTCTCAGCTACTTAGCTGTATGTGACCTACTGCACCTGCAGTGCCCCCGAATAAGTGTTTGCCCCCTTTCAGATATCCCCTACTAATCTGGAAAGACTAAAGCCCCCCATGCACCTTATCTAGCTTGTGGCCAAACAATGGTTCGGCTGGTAACTATCTCGCCTGACTTTGCCGAGTTCTCTTGTGTTCTCTATGAGAAAGCTGCTGCCAAACTTCCCTGGCGAATGCTTATCTCTTGGAGATTGAAAGGATCAGCCGTCCAAAATTGGAAAACACATATTTATCTTCCCCATACACATTAAACGATTGACTGAGCCTGTCGATTAAGGCTGACGATCGTCTCATGTGTATGAAGACCTGAAACCATTTCAAGTCACAAATAGGACACAAATGGTACCAGAGTCACAACCTAAAACACAGCCCCTTACAATCCCAGCAAAGTGGATGGGATTTATAGAAATCTCCCACCAACTGTGCTTCTTTTATGCAGCACAATCTGACCTGTGTTGTCTGAAATCCACAACATGTCAATTTCTCTTGCGTATTTTCGCCATAGACTTGCATTAGATATGGAAAATCCACAGGTAAAAGCTTATATCCATTTTTAGTGCATTTCTGCTACTGAAACGCTGTAAAATACATGTAATCCACACATGTAGATGACTGTATCAGTAAAGTTCTGCCGAAGCCAAATACCAGGATGCATCTAATATATAAAGCTGAATGTATGTATGTGTGTATGTATGTGGGTATGTTTGTCCGGGATTGGAATCCGCACCGTCGCACTTACGGGCATGAAATTTTGCACGCCCGCACGTCTCGACCCCGAAAGCGTCCTAGGCTATGTTTTGAATCGAAATTTTAACCCCGCGCGTTCCAAATCGCCAAACAATTTTGGCCCTATCTACATAATGGGGAGAAAGCTGAATGCTTGTGTGTATGTCCAGCATAGGAATCTGCATTTACGGGCATGAAATTTTGCACACCCGCACGTCTCGACCCCGGGAGCGTCATAGGCTAGGTTTTGAGTCGAAATTTTAACCCCGCGCATTCCAAATCGGCAAATAATTTTGGCCCGGGATAGGAATCTGCACCGTTGTACTTACGGGCATGAAATTTTGCACGCCCGCACATCTCAACCCCAGGAGCATCATAGGCTATGTGTTGAATGGAAATTTTAACCCCCGCACGTTCCAAATCGCCAAACAATTTTGGCCCTATCTACATAATGGGGAGAAAGCTGAATGCTTGTGTGTATGTCCGGCATAGGAATCTGCATTTACGGGCATGAAATTTTGCACACCCGCACGTCTCGACCCCGGGAGCATCATAGGCTGTGTTTTGAGTCGACATTTTAACCCCACGTGTTCAAAATTGCGCGCATTAAAAACACACACACACGTCTGGTATTTTTATCTTTTAAAAATAAATATCTGATTAATAACCAGCCAAACTACAAGACCAATTTGTTATAAATTTGCCATATAGGGAAATAAGCCACATGTCAGTCACATGAGCTATATATTATTTGTATGTGTGAGGTAATATATACTGCCAGAGGGGAATGTTTTCTGTTGGCTGGAGAATTATCAGGCTGCCTATAGCAACCAATCACAGCTCAGCTTCTATTTTGCGACAGGACATTAATATGACCATATAGGGAAATAAGCCACATGTCAGTCACATGAGCTGTATATTATTTGTATGTGTGAGGTAATATATACTGCCAGAGGGGAATGTTTTCTGTTGGCTGGGGATTTATCAGGCTGCCTATAGCAACCAATCACAGCTCAGCTTCTATTTTGCCATAGGTCATTAATATGAGCTCTGTTTGGTTACTATAGGCAACAGAGGACATTGTCAGTATAAGAAAGCTTGTGTGAGGTAATAGGATTTCAGTTACTATGCTTGGCCAATGTTGGTGTAATGACTGATGTAAGTCACATCACCTGTATGTGGGAGGATATATATATAGTAGCAGCCACAGCTTTGTCCTTCTATGTTGCTATCCTGATGAGGGCACAGTTAAGTACATTAACCCGGGCGAAGCCGGGTACTACAGCTAGTATAAAATAAAAGGAGTGTGCGAGTCCCAGGTCTCTATAAGAGAACGCGGCTGCAGATAAACGCTATCTGTCACTTGGAACACAGATAGGTTCTGCGCTGTGGGGTGATGATATTCACTCACCCAGCTGGCCTCGGTGAAAGTATACCTTAAACAGGAGGAGCGGAGCATGAGGAGCCCGGAGCCTCTGTAATGGCTGCCGCGCTGAGAGAAGCCGGAAGAGAAGGACAGTGAAGCTGCAGTCTCCTCAGAGCGATTCCTGTCACAAAAAGAGCGGGAAGCGTGAAGCCACGCCCCCCTCCGGCTTCAAAAAAGAGCAGCCGCTGAGAGCACACACACATTCACATAAAAATGCGGTACTCACCAGCCGAGCGCCACAGGGACCCCCAGGGGGTTTGTGGCGCTGTGCCCATCGCTTCCCCCCCCGGGCGGGGAACGCAGTGACCCCCGATGTGCGGTTTGTGTCCCCACCAGGGAAGCAATCCTCATCCCCCAGGGCCGGCGTGAAACTGCAGGGACCACCATACAGGGTATTACAGATCGCCAAGGGAGAGGTTGGGGTCCAGCAGCGCTGAGACCCCTGAGACCTCTAGACCACTTCTGGTGATCCAAGTCTCTTGTCCGATAAAAATAATAAAGTTTTCTGAGGAGCTGCTTCCAGCAGCGACTATCCTCTGGACTTCAAATTTTAGACTGAAGAAGCAGGAGTAGGAGGAGCCCGAGCTGGAGGGGCCGGTCAACACTCTTTTTAATCTGAGGTGTCAATCCTATCTGGGGCTCCGCCTACCCACTAGTAAAAAATAAAGCATTATTTAAAACATGACATGCCAAAAAGAGACAAAAATGCAGCGGTGCAAAATTGCTGCAGAAAATCTGTAACATCAGAAGGTCACCAAATATTGTAACTAAAAAAATCAATATGGCCCATCTTATCTAAATGATCAAAGACAGGTTAATTTGCTCACCCATTAGGGTGCTTTCACATTGCGTTGTGTGTCCCCATTGGGGCATATGTCCGAAATCCCCCGCAAAAAGTGGTCTGGATGTATGCACCGATGGGGCCATAGACTACGCCTACAGGAGGGGGACACTCAGCTGTAGTAGACTGAGTCTGAGTGTCTGCACCCTTTAGGTGAACATTCCAGAAAAAAGTGCACGGCGGAGCTCGCGTTCACTCCGCCGTCACCAATGCAGTATACGGCCCCACCGGCGCATACGTCTGGACCTCATTTTGCGAGAGTTAGGGACTTATACCCCGACGGGGACACACAATCAATGTGAAAGCACTCTTAGGAAAAATCCTCGCTCACATGGTGCATGGGGTTAGCAGGGCTTGTCCAGGAACAAAAATCCAGTACAAAATGAAATACGCTGTTTACATAGCTTTAAAAAATCCTTCTCTAAACTGATAAACGCACGTGTGATACAGACATTAATATCCAGCCATTCTATACATTTCTACCATCTTAGTGGTTTTAATTATGGCACAGTCAGTTGAACAAACTCCCCCACCACCTATTACCCAAAAATAATGAATTTTTACTAAAAGGATCCAATCAGAGATCAGCGTGCGTTTTAGCAGAGCAGTGTAAGAAATGAATGAAGCCCATCTTATCCTTCCTGCCAGTCCAGTGTTATGATGTATCGGACTGGTTTTCTTATTTTCTGACTTTCCCTTTCCAGCTTAGGTGACTTTTACTTTTGGTCCAAAAGTCGCGTAACACAGGGTCCATGGCCAACGGCAAAAAATAGAAAAAATGGACAAGTAGAAAAAGCTGGGGATACAACGAAAAGCGTAAAAGGGTTTTAGGATTGGCGAGAAGAGTAAGGGTGCATATAGGGGCTCACCTGATGGGGTTGCGGGAGACATAACTACTGTCGAAGCTCAAAAAGTCAGCTACTGGAAGCTCAGGAGGGATATAGACGCAAAATAGAGCGGGAAAAACTGTGCTGCAGATGGATCCAAGAGACCGAAGAATATTCAATGCCGTTTATTTGTCAATGCGTTTCAGAGTCATCCAACTTCTTCATCAGGACCAACCACCCATGTCATATATGACTCCGTATTGAATAGTTCTCGGTCATCTGGATCTTTCTGCTATTCATCAGCAGTGCAGTTAACCCATGTTTTTCCTGCTCCATTTCACATTTATAGAAAAAAAAGACAGCCACATATGCAGACACCCGTCTTTGAACCCAACACAGGTCAAACATCACCGTATGGGGTCGTATTGCAATTCGCAAAGGAAGTTTCAAAAAGTTGGATTTTCTGAAGATCGTCTTTTGTGGAGGCAGTACCTTGTAGGATGTCATTGCAACCCAATTCATTCATGGATGATGCTGCGATACAGTAAAAGCATACACCGGAGAGTAAGGCAAATTTTGTTTGTTTTTAAACAAACTGCACCCAAATCAGAAAACTTTGTAAGACTTGTGGACAAGATTTCTAAATTGATAGAAACATTGGAATTGTGTATTAGAAACAAACAAATTGCATAAATTGGTGAAAAAGTGAGTTGTGTGCTTTAGGTATAACTATACTGGTATCTTTCTTGTATTGCAATTACTGATCTATCCGCTTTACTAATGTTAAGGGCTCGGGAAAGCAATCTGTGCCCAAACGCATGGGTGACCTTGGCTTTAGCAACAGAAGAAAGCAGCCAGTGTGCAACTATGATCACAATTCCGGACAGTAACTTTACCCTAATTCTAGCTGAGTAATTTACTGCTAAGTAGGAAGTGATTGTATGTACTAATCCTACAACTTCGTGTCTTAATGTATTTCTGAGAGAGACTGAACCTTCAATGTTATAAAGGGAGCAGGATACAAACTTTTGTGAATAAATTCTCCTTTATGTATGATAGTAAATGTAGTGTCTGAAAACTGCTACTGCACAGGCGCGGATAGCACCATCTGGAAGGAGGAAAAATTTTTTCTTCTCTAGCAAGATGGCGCCGCCTGCGCAATAGCAGTTATCGGATCACAGCTATGTATACCGATAGCTGCTACTGCGCAGGCGCGGCGGGCGCCATTTTTAATTTTTTTGTTATGCTCCGAAGGAAAAGCTCAACCACATGTAGTAACTACACAGTAAACGTGATCATGCTGCAGCGCAGGTCCCCAGGCCGGCACCTGCCTGCAGAAGGGTTGTTTTTCTTCCCATTTACAGGTATTCATTATGTTAATTAGGAGGCAGGTCAGGGAGGGATCAGTGACCTGTCAGAAGCCATACACATGAATACCTAAGCAGAGCACCACATAAAGACCCCCACAGGCCGCCCCGGAGCACGAGCATATCATTAACTGAAATTAAAGATTACACAACAACCACATCATCCAAGGTGTCATTGTTATCAGTATAACGACGCCGACCTGACACTGCCTGTAGGTTACTGAGCACAGTCCTGCTGACAGGTTCCCTTTAAACACATCCAGTTGTGGAAATTACTATTACTCCAAAATCTATGTATTAACAATGAACTTTTGTTTGTGAGAAAACCCCTTTAAATGTATGCAGTATCTGACACAGCAAAAGGAAACATTGCAAAATACTTTTCAATATTTTTATGACTGTCAAATATAATTTGGCATGTTGGATTAGAGGAATTTTCCTGTACTAAAACATTGAAATCTACACATTGTAAATAATATGTCCCTGAATGATTCGATAGTGAAGCCACGAGCACTTGCTACATCTCATTGATGCTCCTGGGTCTGGCTTTCCCGTAAAAGATACAGCACCTGCTGGTCTTCCATGCTTGTTCCTGGTGTACGCTGTGGGCACAACACTTTATCCTCTTGGGGTTATAAAAAGGCGAGGGTAACCTAATCACCCAGATACATGCTGTGGGTATTCCATGCTTGTGTCCTGACCTTTCACTGCACTATGAATCCAGAGATCATGACACCATCTAACCTATGAGGAAGGACAGCTTAGAGCTCTACACTTAATACTTGGGGAATTAGTGTTTTTATTGCACAAGAAGAGAGAAAAACTGGTGTCTATACAACTCTAGTAGGCAGCAACATAGATAAACCTGTTTAAAAGGGATTTTTCCTAAATTGCAAATCTATAACCTACACTGATAACCAAGCATAGGATAGTGTGGGTCCAATCCCTGGAATGCCCAATGATCCTCAGAACACCCATCTTGAATGCAGAGGAGATGCACATGCTCATCCTCCGCTCCATTTATTATCATTGGAATGCTGGATATAGCCAAGCATTGTATCTGGCTGTACTTCTCAGGATTGATTAAGGTCATGCACCCAAGAAATCAAGTTATTTCCCATCCTATGAATAGGGGATAACTTGTGGTTTTGGTAAAACTCCATTAAATGGTCATACTAGGGCTAGTTTTGGGTTCCAGTAGCAATAACTAGGCTCCACATAGTAGGATCACAGTAAAAATGGCACTTTTTCATTTACTCATGAAATTCCCACATCTGTTTATATACTTTTTCAACATTTTATCATAAGTAAGGTTCTGTGCACACTATGTGTGAGCTTTACATTTATTTTATATGCCAGGAACATTCCTGACACACTACTCGTTAAAAGTATTGTGTCAAAACAGCCTTTAATAGGGCTTCCACAGACACAACTAAGTACTCCATCTACCATGTATTCCAAGGGCCTTTCTTCCCAATCCAGGGATCTTGACATATGCGCCTGTGTTTGCAGAGTGACTGCTGGCTGGTGGATCTGGTTGGCAGCAGATTATCAAAAAGTAGAGTCAATACCATAAGGTCAGTAACTGAAACTGCATCGTCAGGTGCCAGAATAGGAGGACACAGAACCTGGTCAGACATAGGAATCAAACTAGCTAGAAACAGGAGTGACTCAGGATAAGAGAACCTATAACTAACCAGAGGTAGTAAACCAGGGATATAAATAGTGTGAGCCCAGCCCAAAGCTCGCAGAAGGGAATTGATGAGTTCAGGAGATAATCCAAGGTTCCTGCTTAAAAGGTAATAGAAGTCCCAGAAATGAATCTACACTGCTTCATTGTCACCCCACATTGCCGGAAATACAGGCGACACTTGGCAGAAAAAGAGGGGTAGCAAGCACAGACGTGGATGTAACCAAATCCATTGTCATTTTGGCCTTTCCTGTTCTGGTATATATCGGTAAATTTTTTTTTTTGCCATGGCATCCTAGTCGTGGGTAATTCTCCTGACTTATACATCTGACAGAAGGTTTAGATGTGAAGAGAGGATCATATCAGACATTTTGCTTCCGTAGTTGGGTGCATTCCCCTACATTGGGTGTCAGTTACAGGCAAGAATCACCATCTGATGCCGTATTGAGCAGAATTCATTACCAGTCAAACAATTAACGGTAATACACTTCCATCATATAGACATTGACCTCAAACCTTTCCCACCTTCCAACCCTTAGATGATCATTTGCAGGTATCTCGGGGTTGATGAGAGATGGGGTATTGTGTAGGGCCGGGATAGCTGATATAATTGTTTCAGTTTACCTGTTTAGTATATTATCAGCTTGTAGACATCAGTATCCTCTGTCAGCCAGTGAATCCCTTATCTGGCATTTAATCTTGTCTGTATGGGAAAACCAAATATTTTGCCCGCTGAGTGAAACTTTTGAATTACTGACCTAGCGTAATGTGAGACAATGCCTTGGCGGTGAACCTTTTCTCTTCTTACCTATGGGATAATGAAGTAACACAACCAGTGAGCGCCAACAATCAGGTAGATGGATCTGTCTCAGAATCCCCTTTATCTAACGCCACAAACTACTTTCAGAAAGACAATGGCGAAAGGTGCAAAATAACTTGCTGTGTTTGATCCTGTTGGACTCAGAACAATAAACTGCAATTTCTATGTTCTTTTTATAGATTTGTGTCATTCTCACACTAAAAAAACTAATTGACCTCTGCAGCAATTCATAGGAAAAGCCATTCTGATTGTAGCAGACATCTAATATTTACCTCTTCATGACCAGTATTCAGATGGGGAAAAATATTGATATGTTCTCCGTATTTTTTTCAAGCTGGATCACCTCCAAAACAGCTTTTATTATCTCAAGCCACAAATCCAAAGGACTATAAAATGTTTGTGCTTCTGATTTGGGTGAGGGATGGGATTGTATGCCGGTCTTAATATTTATAGCTATGAATATTTTAGGAAATGTTTTGTGCAATGCACATTTCTGAAAGATATTTCTAAAAAGGGACTATGACGGAGCTTTCTGCTTGCAAACCCTGTAATTCCAGAAAACCCCAGGAATCCACATTATCATGGTTGGGAAAATATTGATATACTCATGCCCACTAGTTATATCATATCTCACGTAATTGATTATAAATGAATTAGCCAGTTGTCACCATTTCATATCTGACTTTTGCCTAGGAACGCTGTGAGTGACAGATCAGAAGCTCTATGGAATCTGGAGAGTGCTGGACTTTTGGTTGTGTGAGTGACTGTCTAGTCATCCAATCTGATCCTGGGGCATGCTGGCCTGTCAGCATTTTGATTGACAACCCTGCTGCTCTATCTGGTTTAGTCATTGTTTCCTCAGGTGCCTCCCGTCTTTAATCATTTTCAAGGTATTTAGGTAGCTAGATGTTAGTAGTCAGTGTCAGTTGTAGCTGTGCCTAAGCTGGATGTGATTGTTTAGCACTGTGTCTCTTTATTCCGACCATGTTGCCGGACTTTGGATTTTTTGTGACTTCTCCTGTGGATTCCACTTTCTGCTTTTGACTCTCTGACTTAAGGCATCTGACCCTGAAATTGGCCTCTGACTATCAGTTTGTTGTACTCACTGGTTTTGATGTACACTCCTGGCATTTGACACCATGCTTTTTCCTGACCATGTCTTTGACTTCCCCCTCTGTACTGAAGCCCTCCTGGTATCTCACCTCGGACTTTCTGACTACCCTGTCTCACGGCTTGCTTATGAGTAGTGAATCAGCATCACATTATAACTCACTGTATACTTTTTTTTTTTTTTGCCAGTATGGAGCCTGTTCACATGCTTTGACCAGGTGGCAAATTTGACTCGGATGGTGCAGGATCTGGCTAACGAATGCCAGAGTGTGGGATCATCACAGTCCCAGTTACAAGGTAAAGCCCCCGTTACACTAAGCGAGATCGCTGAAGCGTCATCGATTTTGTGACGCAACAGCGACCTAGCCAGCGATCTCGCTTAGTGTGACACGCAGCGACGACCGTCCCCCCTGCTGGGTATCGCTGATCGTCGTTGAATGTCCTGGACCATTTTTTCATCGTTGGTCTCCTGCTGGCCAGCGCGCATCGCTGCGTGTGACAGCGGGAGACCAACGAGCTGGGAGCTGGTATCCAATGTACATATCGGGTAACTAAGCACCGCGAGGCACCTAGTTACCCGATATGTACCCTGGTTACCGGCTCCCAGCTTCTGCTGTAGAGTGCTGAGAGCCGGTATCTAGGTACATACCGGGTAACCAGGTGCCGCGCGGTGCTTAGTTACCCGATGTGTACATTGGATACCAGCGTGGTGAGCTGTCACATGGGCAGACTCACCAGCGATCAGCTAACGATGTCCCAGTGATCCCATCCACGTCGTATCGTTGGTGGGATCGCTGGGACATTGAAGAGTGTGACGGGACCCTAAGATAATTAGTCTTATGAAAACTACCTCTATCCCTTCACTGCTAGCGGAGACTGCAATGTCTGTCCCCTATGACGTTCAGCTGGTCTCCCCCAAACCAGTTGTAGCCCTTACTGATACATTTTTTGGGGAGAGAAACCAGTTTAGAGTGTTCAGGGAAAGTTGTAGGCTATTCTTTACGCTACTACCCTGGTCTCCAGGCGAGGTGTCCCAGCAGATGGAAATAGTTAAGTCCTTGTTACGAGGGGCCATTTTCCTTGTCCCCACAAGCCCCTGAACAGTCTTCAGTTGATGCCTTTTTTATGCCTTAGGCTTAGGGGTTATCTATGACGAACCCGACAGAATCCAAGTTACTAAGAGTAGGATCATGAACCTGACATAAGCAAGCTGCAGCACTGATGACTACTGTACTGAATTCCAACAGTGGTGCACTGTGGTTCTGTGAAATGATGGGGCCCTAAGGTGCCAATTTCATAGTCTGTCGGAATCCCTGAAGGATGCTCTGGTTCTGCATGATCCCCGTTGTTCTTTGGCAAAAGCCATTGTCGGGGTCGTAACGACAAACCACTCGTCCTTCAGTCACTCCAAATTAGATTATGAGCACGGGTCGACCGTCAAAGAATGAGTCAGAACAACAGACTGATTCATACTCAGAGCATGCTCAGGAGGGTACTAGCACTGTTCTTTATTTTCACATACATAAGATTATCTACACAGGATGTCAGGGTGGAGTAAAGGGTGGATGGGGGCCGAGGAGGTAAGCTGTATACGTCTAGCATCTGGCCATCTCTGATTGGTTCCACTGTTCCTTAGATCTTCTTCTAAGTCCTCCTTTCATCGTGTCATCCTTAAGTTTCATTTTCTGAGAATCGATACTGCTTTTCTTGTATATCACATGGTTTCTCAGTTCCCCAAAGGTGGGGGGCAGACATCAGTGCATTTCTCAGAGACAGGCACTAGGTGATACTAACATCATCTTAGAATAAGTTTGTTTCTGATGCAATACTCATCAAGGGAAACTTTGTGTTTATCTATAGTATCAGAGCTCATATAAACATATGAATATAAAGGTATAAAAAAAAAAATAGCAAAACACATATAAAAATATAAAGGCAGAAAGTTATATTTTACCTTGACACCATAACCCAGGCTGTATGGATGGACTGCAGAATTTGTGAGAGGCATGGAAGGCAGCAAAATGCCTTGTATTCTGACCTGGAGCCAGCTGTTTACTCGCAATTGGACCAATTGAGGTTGCAGTTGTCAGTTTTTGTGCCATGGAGAAAAAAATGGAGACAAGATCTTGGACTCTGTTTCTATTGTGGTCTTGCAGCAACCTATCGGGAGAACCTCTAAGTCTGGATGATAGTTGAGGAGGTCACCAGACTTCCAGGTACCCTTTTCTCTCCTCGGATAAAGTACTGCTCAAAACGGTTTTGTCTTTCAAGAACCAGGCATTGCCAGTATTGGCTTTCATTAACTGCAGGCCTGCAGCTAACTTTATTCTGAACTGGTTTGAAAATTAGGATTAGGGACACTTAGTCTGACAAAACCCATTCAAATTATTGCAATTGATAAAACACCGCTACTCAGATTTGTGTCACATTGGTAACAGTGGAATTCACGTTTCAGCAAGGAGCACTTCACTCAAAATCCATTTCCTGTTTTGTCTTGGATAAGTTACCTGCTTGGGTGGTATTGGGGCTTCCATGGTTGCTCATTCACAATCCTGTTATTAATTGGTTTCAGAAGGAAATTGTTAAGAGTTGCCCCAAATTTCATAAGAAAAGTCTAAGCTCTGTGGAAGTATGTTCTACTACTACAAGTCTGGAGGGTCTACCTGGGAACCTAAAAAACTTCAGAGACGTGTTCTTGGAAAAAGAGGCAGAGATATTACCCATCGATCATCCTTATGACTCTGCTATTAATTTTGTCGATGGTGTTAAATTACTGAAAGCTCGCCAGTATAATTTGTCTGGGCCTGAACATTCCGCCATGAAAAGTTGTGTAAACGAAAGTTTATGGTTTACGAAAGGATCATATCCAGCCTTGCTCCTCCCCTGTGGCTGCTGGATTCTTTTTGTAAAAAAAAAATATGGGGTCTCCACCCTTGCCTCGATTTCCGAGAAATGAACAATGTCACGTTAAGAATGCATGCCCACTTCCACTCATCCTCGACCTCTGTAATCAGCTTACTGGGGCTGAATGGTTTTCTGTACTAGATCTTAGAGGAGCTTACAATTAATACGCATCCAGAAGGGTGATGAGTAGAAAATGGCGTTTTTAACGTCGGAAGGTCTATTCGAAAATCTTGTCATGCCTTTTGGGTTAACCATTGCACCTGGAGTGTTTCAAAACTTTATGAATTAAATCTTTTCTGATTGCATTGGGAGATTTGTTGTTATTTATCTTCATGATATTTTAATTTAATTTTTTCTGATTTGGATTCTCACCAGGAACATGTCCAGATTGTATTACAAAGGCTGAGGGAAAATTCTTTGTTTACAAAAACTGAGAAATGTATTTTTTCTGTTCAGGAGGTTTAATTTCTGGGATACATTTTGTTGGCTAATGGTATTAAAATGGATACTGGGAAGGTACAAGTTATAATGGATTGGGTTCAACCTAGTGACCTAAAACCGTTGCAACGTTTTCTAGGATTTGCCAACTATAAGGCAGTGTGCACACGTTCAGGAATTTTCACTTTTTTTTAGCGTTTTTGCGGCAGTTTTCCACTGCAAAAACGCTTAAAAAAACGTATGTATTAAGCATCCTATGATTAGAATGCATTCCGCAATTTTTGTGCACATGTTGCGTTTTTTTTCCGCCAAAAAAAAATGCATCACGTAAAAAAACGCAGCATGTTCATTAATTTTGCGGAATCGCGGCAATTCCGCCGCCATAGGAATGCATTGAACCGCTTACTTTCCGCATGAGGCTTTGCCCACCATGCGCAAAGTAAGCTGTTCATGTGCGGATGGTACCCAGGGTCTGGAGGAGAGAAGACTCTCCTCCAGGCCCTGGGTACCATATCCCTGTTAAAACAATAATTAAAATAATAAATCGGGATATTCTCACCTTCCGGCAGCCCCCGCAGCTTTTCTGCTCCTCAGCGACGCTCCTGGTAACTCCCGTTCCCAGGGATGCCTTGCGAGAATCACCTCAGATGACGTAGCGGTCTCGCGTGATGCTACGTCATCTTGGGTCATTGTCGCTAGGCATCACTGGGAACGGGAGTTGCCGGGAGCATCACGAGGATCAGGAAGGCTGCGGGGGCCGCCGGAAGGTGAGAATGTCACGATTTTTTATTTTTTTAAATTATTTTTAACATTAGATCTTTTTACTACTGATGCTGCATAGGCATGTTAGATAATTAAAACTCACTCACCTATTGTGGTTTGTGGTTGTGTGAGACACAACCACTGTACTTCGCATTGGCGGCTTCTGCAAGCCCCGGAGCGATGATTCCTTGTTGGGTAAAGAGAATGGGGCATCAGACTGCATTGCTCGCCTGTCAGAATGATGAACTAGAGGAATCCAAGTGGATACAATAGAGAAATAGACTTTATTTCTACTCGTCTTAGCCTGTCCTGAGGAAGTGGTGTGATCACCACGAAACGCGTAGAAATAAAGTCTATTTCTCTATTGTATCCACTTGGACTCCTCTGATTCATCATTCTGACAGGCGAGCAGCGCAGACTGATGCCCCATTCTCTTTACCCAACAAGGAATGACCTCAGGCTAAAGCGCACTTGGGTTATGCAGCAGGACAATGATTCAAAACACACCAGCAAGTCAACCTCTGAATGGCTTAAGAAAAAAAATTTAAGACTTTGTAAGTAGCCTAGTCAAAGACCTGATCTTATTCCAATTGAGATGACGTGTTATGACCTTAAATAGGTAGTTCATGTCACGAGTGTGTCACATCCTCCTGTGAGATCTGGGGTTAGGCGATCTTTGCGTACTGTGAATTGCAGATCTTCCATTTAGCCTATCTGTTTTGTTCCTCATTAAATGGACTTTTTTTCCTTTGGCGTTGAAGAGGTTAACAACTCTTTTTGTATGCCGGTTAGAGACATGCAGCTCCATCTCACGTCTCATCTCGCTTCTCCTGACCTTCTAATTTTCTCTCTGTAAAACCGGGCCAGACCTTCTCATCCCTGCCTGTGAACGTTTTGCTTCCTGACTTGCTGGCGTTGGTGTGCTGAAGTTCGTAGTTGCTGCTGGGGATTATTGTCTGCTGTTTTTGGGTGCATGCTTTCTCCATTATCCTATTCCCATTTGGTTTACAGTGGGTACGGAAAATATTCAGACCCCTTTAAATTTTTCACTCTTTGTTTCATTGCAGCCATTTGGTAAATTCAAAAAAGTTCATTTTTTTCTCATTAATGTACGCTCTGCACCCTATCTTGACTGAAAAAAAACAGAAATGTAGAAAAGTGGATCTAATAGGTGGAGATATAAAAGAAAAGATTAATACTTGAAGAATAGCTGTATCCACCAAATTAAAAATTCTACAATATGTAAAAATAATCTAATATTAAAGAGGACATGTAAAAAGTGGCCTGTTTTTATCTGACTACAAGTCTTTAATATTAGATTTTTCTTTATCTTATTTTATGCCTGCTGTCACTGAGTGAAACTGCCCTGTATGATCCCGTTGTTATGCACCTGCTCCGGTCCGCTAAACTCTCTTGTGCTCCATGTCGGGCTTTGCAAGTAGCCCAGTGTGCCCCCATGTGTTTATTTCTAAGTCCTATAAGGCAGGGGTCGACAAAGTTGTTCAGAATCTAGGAGCCAGCCAAAAAATTTAGGAGCCAGAATTTTTTTTTAACAAACTTGGTTTTTAATGTAACAAAAAAACATTACAAACGTTATAAACATTTAACTTCTAAAGATAATAAATATTATATTTTGATATATTAGATTTTAGGCAACATTCTAGTGTTTTTCACTTTGCTTTTTGTGGCCATGAACATGCCTTGTGATTTTAGGCAGCCAATCAGCGCGGCGCAGCGGAGGCAATCCAGACCGCCAGGGCCGGCTCCAGGTTTTTATGGGCCCCGGGCGAAAGAGTCTCAGTGGGCCCCCTTAACACAGACCACGATTCATGATGCACAGATGCTGCAGAAAAATATGGGTATAGTACAATGCCAAACACTTCTCTTCTTCCATTACATGACTGATACCTATTGTAAATTGTACAATAGCTCAAAAACCGCCAAATCCTCACAGCGCACAGTACAGACTGGACAGTACAGTCCTCCATACAATATTATGGGCACCACATAGTCTCCCCCTCATCACCTGTATAATACCCCATGCAGGATGTCACCCCGCCATCCCCCATATAATGCTCCATACAGAATACTGGACCCAATATAATGCTCCATACAGAATACTGGACCACATATAATGCTCCATACAAAATATGGAGCTCTCCTCTACACTGTGCTGCGTTCTGCACTGTTACGGCTCAGGAAAGGGCGCTGTGGAAAGACTCCCCATTATCATCATCATTGCCTGCCCATTATCATCATCATTGCCTCCCCTCATCATCATTGCCTGCCCATCATCATCATCATCATTGAATCCCTATCATCATCATTGCCTCCCCATTAATATCATCATCATCATTGCCTTCCCATTATCATTGCCTCCCCATCATCATCATTATCATTGCCTCCCCATTAATATCATCATCATCATTGCCTTCCCATTATCATTGTCTCCCCATCATCATCATTATCATTGCCTCCCCATTAATATCATCATCATCATTGCCTTCCCATTATCATTGCCTCCCCATCATCATCATCATCATTGCCTCCTCACCACCATCACTGTCTCCCCCCACCACCATCACACATACAGCACCGCAGGCAGCACTCTCTCACATACACACACGCAGGCACACACACACACGCCTCACCTGTCCGGCGTCCGCACGCTCTCTGCCACAGCCGGCCGCTGAATGATGATGTCATTCAGCGGCGCTGCTGTGAGAGAGGAAGCGCAGGCGCCCCCTGGAGCTCGGAGCTGCGGCAGCGGAGGCACGGGGAGAGGTAAGTATTGCGCCGGCTGCTGCCGCGGCCCTGAGCAAGCGGGGGGGCCCAGTGGCGGCGCTGACACTGCTAACGGGCGCCGGGGTGCCCAACGGCGATTGGGCCCCCCCGCCTGCTCAGGGCCCCGGCACTTGCTTGGGTGTGCCCTGTGCTAACGCCGGCCCTGTGAGACGGCGCAGGAGGAGCTGCTAATCAGCTGACTAAAATTTTTTTTTTTTCCTCTTTAATTCCCCGGGCGCCAGGCATGATTTTCTAGGCACCACTGGTGACCTGGCGCCCGGGTTTGTCGAACCCTGCTATAAGGCCTCCCAAAATACACACCTGTGTGTATTAAGACTTTCTGGTATAGGTTTGTCTGTGCATTGTTCCCGTCCACGACCTCCAAGACACCTGTGGTTTCCAGTCCCTGAGTTACATGTCTGCGGCTTTCAATACCACTGCTAACTAGCTAGATTTTCCTGGATGTCTCCTATCTGCATGCAGCTTCCATGCTTTTCAAACTCTCTAGTTACTCTGCAGTTCTGTCTGCTACCTGTTCCCTTTCTTCTAGGACCTATGCTGCCTGTCTGGTGATTTCCAACACGTCTTCTATCTGCCTGCGGCTTCCATGGTAATGGACTTTCTTGTTACTCCGGAGTTTTGTCTACTACCCGTCCTTGTTCTCCATGAGGCCTCCTGTCTGCCTGCAGTATGGAGTAACTGAAATCTGCTTGAGGTGTTCAGTAACTCTGCAATATATCTGAAAACTTCAGTAATTCTGCAATCTGCTTGCGGTTTCTGGTAACTCTGCAATCTGCCTGCGGTTTTCAGTATCATTGCTAACTGTCTTCAGTCTCCAGGACGTCATTTGCCTGTCTGCGGGTTCCAGTCCCTGAGTTATCGGTCTGTGGCCTTTATTACCTCTGTTGATGGACTCCTATCTGCTTTCCTTGTCTGGCATGCCTTACTCGCTTGCTGCACCGACTCCCATAGCCGATGTACACCCTACACCTTAAAGGGAATCTGTCACCCTAAATTGGCGGGATATTTAAATGATGGCAGTCAGGTCAGATGGGCGGTGTTTTGGGTACTTGCCTTAACATGTTGTTCGCCGCTGTCTCAATTATTTCTGGGAATTGTAGTCGTTGCCCTCCATATAACGCGCCTGCGCATTGCAATCTGCGGGCAAAGCATACTGTGCGTGCGCAATTCAAGATTGCAGTGCGCAGGCGCGTTATATGGAGGGCAACGACTACAATTCCCAGAAATAATGGAGACAGCGGTGAACAACATGTTAAGGCAAGTACCCAAAACACCACCCATCTGACCTGACTGCCATCATTTAAATATCCCGCCAATTTAGGGTGACAGATTCCCTTTAAGCTTGGAGGATCCACCTCACTCAGTGAGTCCGCATATACCAGCTTCCATTATCCAGAGTAGGTTTCCTTCACCCTAGAGTGTCTGGATGGTGGATTTTTAGTGAGAGGCTGTGGTTCCACGGTCCGGAACCACAGCGCTTTGGACGGAGCGGAAATTCCGCTCCGTCTAAGCCCCGCCCCCTTTATGACACGCGATCTTTCCGGAGGTGTTCAGGACACCTCCGGAACACCTCCGGAAAGAGCGCAGGGCTACATAGCCCTGTGTTAATTCTGTTGCGGCGACGCACCGTCGCCGCAATACGCGAGGACATGCTGCGGTCTAAAAAGACGCGCCGCATGTCCGTTTACGCAGGTTTGCCACCTGCGTATTGTTACGCATAGTGGAGACGGGATTTCTTGAAATCCCCTCCACTATGCTGTAACATCTGGACGCTGCGTGTTTGGCGCTGCGCCAGCGCACAGCGCCAAACACGCAGCGTATCCTGACCGTGGAAACTCACCCAGATAGTCATTTGCCGCTGGACACTGCCTGCAAATATCTTTTCAGCTTGTTTCCATTGTTGAACGTGTCTAGGTTCCTTTCTAGCAACAAACTTCTGTGCCGTTCTTTGCGCTTGGCTTCAAAAGAAGCATGGACAGTAGTTCAAAGATCCTCTAATTGCTGCCTTTCATTCAATAGCTTCAAAATCAATTAGATTACAAAACAAACTAAGCGATATATTTGTGATGTAAAGCACGGATGACAGCCCGTCTGTTTGCTTAATTCTTAGCCTGGACAACTCTGCTCTGAGTGCTACAAAGAGTTCACCAGCTTGGTCTGCCGAGAAGAAATGACACTTATTGAAGGTTTTCAGCTCCCACCATTTTCAAGATCTTTGCTTGCATTCAGTGAGAGAGTGAGATAACCAGTGTTGTCATGGCTGCAGGGTTTGTTGAAAAAAAACACCTCTGATGCACTGTAAAGGCCTCCATACACATTAAACTAAAGTCTAGTCTGATGTACATGGGGGCCTGATAATGTCAGGGGTGATATGGTTCTGGCAGCTTTAATTTTAACACCCGACCCTTTTTGGGTTATTGTAAACTTATAGTTTTCAGTAGGCTCCTTATTAGAGAAGGGCGAACCCAAACAGTAAAGTTTGGTGATTGCACCGAATACCTACTGTTCAGGCATGGACAGGACCAGGAAGTCCGTGTTACTGTTTGGGTTCAGCTACCTGAACATCGGGTGTTTGTCGCGCTGATCGGTGGTGAAATCATCACCACCTGTCAGAGAGCCGCGGTTCCCACGCTGTCATTTGATCAGAGTTATAATGTTTACCTCCGGTCACTGGTGTTAGCTGATGGGACTACTGCTCCCATCAGCCGACGCCTGCTGCCACTAATAATAGTGAGAGCAGGAGTGGCTGATGGGAGTATTCATCAGCCGCTCCTGCGCTGGAAATAAATAATTTAAAAAAAAAGTTGTGGGTTCCCTTGTATTTTTGATAACCAGCAAGGCAAAACTCACAGCAGGGGGCTGCAACCCTCAGTTGTAAGCTTCAGCAAGGCTGGTATCAAGAATAGAGGGGTCCCAACGCTGTATTTTAAATTTTTAATAATTTAAAAAACAGCTTGGGGTTCACCCCATTTTTCACATCCAGCCTTGCTGGGGGCTAGTATTCTGAGGCTGGTAAAGGGCCATGAATATTACCCCCCACCCCTCAGCCTAAAAATAGCAGCCCCAGCTGCCCAGAAAAGGCACAATATTAGATACGCCAATTCTGGTGCTGCCCATCTCTTCCCACTTGTCCTGTAGCGGTGACAAGTGGGGGTTCATATTTGTGGTTGATTTGTATTGTCCAGTAACCTCAAGCCCACGGATTAGTAATGGAGAGGTGTCTTTAAGACACCTCTCCATTACTATTCCTATAGTTATATGGTAAAGACACAGCCAGAATAAAGTACTTTATTTGAAATAAAACAAAACACTTTTTAAATAAAAATGGAACACACAGGTATACTCACCTAATGCCTAATTCCACTAAATCCCTCATCTCCTGTAATAAAACAAAAATCAAAAACAACAATATCCCTCACCTATCCGTCGTTCTGTCCCACGCCGTAATCAATGTCTGGGGGATAAACTTTTCACACTGGACGGTGCCAAGATGCGACCATCCAGGCTGAGAACCCGCTAGCACTATGAGAATTTCACTGCGGTGAATTTGAACTGCGGTGAACTTGCCTCTGCACCGTGAGACTTTCTCAAGGTGCTAGCGGGGATCTCACCGACGTCACCGCAGGGCTGGGAATGCAGCCTCAGTAACCTGCCGTATCCTCTATGACATCACCGCAAGGCACTGAGGCTGTGCTCGCAGTAGCTCCTTCACCAGTGGTTCTCAGCCTGGACAATCGGTTCTCGAAAACTTTTTTAGCCCCTTAACGACCACTGATACGCCTTTTAACGACGCAGTTAAGGGTAGTTAGCCCTCAGCGCCGCTTTTTTAATAGCACTGAGAAGGGTATAGCGTGCCCCAGCGTCGGAGAATCATGATCAGGGCCGGTTTTTACAGTCCCCTGTCACGTGATCTCTGTTATTCACCGAATAACGACAATCACACAAAAAAAATTCATTCATTTCTCTGTCTTTTGATGTGATCTAACATATAAGAGAAATGGGGTCCCCAGAGTCCCCCTCCCCCCCGATACCTTCACCATCCCAGGCCCTCCTGATCTATCCCCCAGCCTTCCGTGTCATCTTCTTGGAAAAAAATGGCGGGCACATGTGCAGTGTGCCCGATGAGATCTGCCGGCCGATGCCTAACAACAACAGGGAATGTTTCCTATTGGTTCCTTTTGATCACCCAATCACACTGATCAAAATAAAAAAATAGTAAATCAAATCCACCTTTGTCACCACTGGGAATGAGTGAATAGGTTCAGATAACTCCTTATCCAATATCTATAGCGCTGTCTGAATAGCTGCATCGGGAACCCGGATACCTGGAGCGCTCCCGATAATCAGGTCCCCGGCTCTGCAGCTGCATGTCACGGCTGTGTGACAGTCACAACACATGCATGGAGATCCCAACAAACGTGCTGTGCCTGTCACACAGCCGCGACACATACAGCTGCGGCGCTGAACAGCTGATTATCGGGAGCGCTCCAGGTATCCGGGTTCACAATGCAGCTATTCGGGAAGCGCTATAGATATTCGGATAAGGAGTTATCCGAAGCTCTTCGCTCATCCCTAGTCACCGCCTTAATTACATTAATATTTTAAAATAATTTTTTTTAATTTTTTCAAAATTTCCGTTTTTTTCATAAACGCAAATCATATAGAAGAAATTTTATCACTAACATGAAGTACAATATGTCACTAAAAAACACAGTGTAAGAATCAGTGGGATCCTTTGAAGCGTTCCAGAGTTATTACCATATAAAATGATAGTGGTCAGAATTGTAAAATTTGGCTTGGTCATTAAGGTCAAAGTTGGCGCTGTCACTAAGGGGTTAAAAGCAATCAGAAAAAGTATTTATTCCTATGTGAAATCCACTTTTCTGTTGGTATTAGGAGTTTTTGAGCCTGTTTGTTGTAAAATACCTATGCAAAAAAAGAAAAAGAGATCTTGTAACTTTGAAACATGCTGATGGAGCCTAGTCCAAACTAGGCTGCAAAAATCACGTCAGAATGAAAAATGTACAAAATAGTTTAAAAAAAAAAAAAAGAAAATTCTCTAAAAAGGAGCATTTCTTACATTCAGTTTATAGTTTTTTGAGCGTCCCAAAAAACTGTGTGAACATGGCGTAACGGTTCCTGAACCTCTGAAAGCAGCGTATTTCCTATAGACGCTTTTAGCCTCTTAATAGAAACTTTTTTTTCTATTCACTAACAGCAAGTAGAGTTCTTAAACACAACACAAACCCAGTCAACCACAGGCTTTTTACATGCTCGACTGCAATCACGATTTGTAAACATTTTGTAGGTACTTTTTTTAATTAATTCTGAATACCGTACTCCTTATAATAAATCCAGGTCTCTCCATCTTTCCTGCTGTCAAAAACAGCAAGCGGAGTGAGGGTGTGTTCACACTGAGTTTTTGGAGCAGAAACTGAGCAGAGTTTTGAGGAGGATTTTGGAGAGTATTTGCTACTAAAATTCAGCATAAAGACTCAGTGTGTACACACCCTTAAGCAGCGTCGGACTGGAGCACCTTGGGCCCACCAGAGAAAATCATTCTTGGGGTCCACTATGTAGCTACGTAGAAATAAATACAAGACCACCAATTGTGCTGTAAAACACGCTAACATAAGGGTGTAATATAAGGTAGTACACGTCTTAATTATGTAGCAGGTGTTGGGAGCCCCCCTCATAGAATATAAAGTAGCCCCCTCATATAGTATAATGTAGCCCCCTCACAGAATATAATGCAGGCCTCATATAGTATAATGTAGCCCCCTCATCGAATATAATGTAGCCCTCCTCATAGAATATAAAGTAGCCCCCTCATAGGGTATAATGTAGCCCCCTCACAGAATATAATGCAGACCTCATATAGTATAATGTAGCCCCCTCATAGAATATAATGTAGCCCTCCTCATAGAATATAATGTAGCCCCCTCATAGGGTATAATGCAGCTCCCTTCATATAGTATAATACAGCCCCCCCACAGAATATAATGTAACCCACACAGAATATAATGCTGCCCCCCTCATACAGGGTATCATGCTGCCCCCCCTCTCATATGGGATATCATGCTGCCCCCATCATACCGGGTATCATGCTGCCCCCCTCATATGGGGTATCATGCTGCCCCCACCCCTAATAGGGGTATCATGCTGCCCCCTATCCCTCATACGGGGTATCATTCTGCCCTCTACCCCTCATACGGGGTATCATGCTGCCCCCCACCTCTCATACGGGGTATCATGTTGCCTCACACCCCTCATACGGGGTATCACGCATCCAGGAATCACTATATATTTAAAAAAACAAAAACCACTATACTCACCTCTCCTCCTCGCTCCCATTCTGATTCCGGCGGTGGCTCTGCTCCGGTGTCAGGAGCTGCGCTGCAGTCAGCCCAGCACACAGGGGGGATGCGATAAAGTGACATCATCGCGCACCCGCTGTGTGGCAGAGGGGTATGATGGGAGAGGGAGCATCATGTGACGCGCTCTCATCTGATGCCGATACAGTTAAATGCGGCGTGCACTGGGGCGGCTCTGATGCCGGCTCTGATGCCGGGTCCATCTCACTTTTGGCTGCATGGGCTGGGGGAGCGGGGGTCTTGGTCTGTGGGCCCTGATAGCAGGCAGTGTTAGCCGCAGCCTGCAGCTAACACTGACCGCTTAATATTCACTCTTCTCCACGCCCATGGGGGTGTGAGGATGCATGACTATTCATTTCACTTTCTGTGGGAACAGGCTTTGGCTTCCTGTCACCTGCTGCTGCTCAGCTGGCATCGGGGGCCCATAGCAGCTGCGTGGTGTGCCGCTATTAGCGACACACCACTGGCTGGGGACCCCTGGAGCTGCTGGCCCTATATGCCAGCAGGTGTCAATGCCTGGGCCCACCGGGAATCCTCCAGTTCTCCTGTGGCCCAGTCCAACCCTGTCCTTAAGTTTTGTCAGCAAAGGCACTTTAGGAAACCGCCAGCAGTGTTTTTGCTGAAGTAATTTTTTTCTTCTTTTTGGACATCCTTTATGGTGGTTTTTATTCTCATATGTGAAAAACACATACTGATTTTTACCATCAGTATTTGGTCAGTGTATCAGTTTTTACCATCAGTATTGGTCAGTATATCAGTTTTTACCATCAGTATTTGGTCAGTGTATCAGTTTTTACCATCAGTATTTGGTCAGTGTATCAGTTTTTACCATCAGTATTTGGTCAGTATATCAGTTTTTTACCATCAGTATTTGGTCAGTGTATCAGTTTTTTACCATCAGTATTTGGTCAGTGTATCAGTTTTTTACCATCAGTATTTGGTCAGTGTATCAGTTTTACCATCAGTATTTGGTCAGTATATTAGTTTTTACCATCAGTATTTGGTCAGTGTATCAGTTTTACCATCAGTATTTGGTCAGTATATTAGTTTTTACCATCAGTATTTGGTCAGTGTATCAGTTTTTACCATCAGTATTTGGTCAGTGTATCAGTTTTTACCATCAGTATTTGGTCAGTGTATCAGTTTTACCATCAGTATTTGGTCAGTATATCAGTTTTTACCATCAGTATTTGGTCAGTGTATCAGTTTTTACCATCAGTAATTTGGTCAGTGTATCAGTTTTTACCATCAGTATTTGGTCAGTGTATCAGTTTTTATACCATCAGTATTTGGTCAGTGTATCAGTTTTTACCATCAGTATTTGGTCAGTATATCAGTTTTTACCATCAGTATTTGGTCAGTGTATCAGTTTTTACCATCAGTATTTGGTCAGTGTATCAGTTTTTACCATCAGTATTTGGTCAGTGTATCAGTTTTACCATCAGTATTTGGTCAGTGTATCAGTTTTTACCATCAGTATTTGGTCAGTGTATCAGTTTTTACCATCAGTATTTGGTCAGTGTATCAGTTTTTACCATCAGTATTTGGTCAGTGTATCAGTTTTACCATCAGTATTTGGTCAGTATATCAGTTTTTACCATCAGTATTTGGTCAGTGTATCAGTTTTTACCATCAGTATTTGGTCAGTGTATCAGTTTTTACCATCAGTATTTGGTCAGTGTATCAGTTTTTACCATCAGTATTTGGTCAGTGTATCAGTTTTTACCATCAGTATTTGGTCAGTATATCAGTTTTTACCATCAGTATTTGGTCAGTGTATCAGTTTTTACCATCAGTATTTGGTCAGTGTATCAGTTTTTACCATCAGTATTTGGTCAGTGTATCAGTTTTACCATCAGTATTTGGTCAGTATATTAGTTTTTACCATCAGTATTTGGTCAGTGTATCAGTTTTACCATCAGTATTTGGTCAGTATATTAGTTTTTACCATCAGTATTTGGTCAGTGTATCAGTTTTACCATCAGTATTTGGTCAGTATATTAGTTTTTACCATCAGTATTTGGTCAGTGTATCAGTTTTACCATCAGTATTTGGTCAGTATATCAGTTTTTACCATCAGTATTTGGTCAGTGTATCAGTTTTTACCATCAGTATTTGGTCAGTGTATCAGTTTTTACCATCAGTATTTGGTCAGTGTATCAGTTTTTACCATCAGTATTTGGTCAGTGTATCAGTTTTTACCATCAGTATTTGGTCAGTATATCAGTTTTTGCCATCAGTGTTTCATCAGTGATTTTCTCATATGCCAATAAAAGTACATTTTCTGCTGCCCATTACAATGTTGAATAATGGGCAGCACACGGACGGTCCCAGTTGCCATCCTTGCCTTTCACGTACCCATAGACGTGTATGTGTGATTTTAATCAGAGACTCAAATAAGAAATGCACACGTCCGTTATTTGTTTATGGAAACAAGGTAAATAAAACGTGACTGTGAATCGTACCGTAGATTTTAATGGGTCCATTTTCTATTCATGCGCTCAGACCCAGAATGAAGGAGGTATAACACGATGTCTGCAGTTAAGGTTTATTATTGGCGTTGTGATGGTATTATGGTCTAAAAGGAATTTCATATTTTGGGATTTTTTCACTTTGAAAGTGGTTAAACTATTAGATGGAGTTAATCAGGAGGAAGTGGGGCTGCCACCTCTGTCTGATGGAGTTATTAACACAAATCTGTATCGGCTTATAGCAGGGGTGGAGTTCAGCTTCTGGAGTAAAAACGTGGACACCTCGAAAACTTTTGGTGCATCCTCAGTAGAAAAGAGTGTAAAACTAAAACTCCTCTTAAGAGCTTGTTCACACGTCCGATTTTCTCGTGCGAGTGTTATCCGTGGTTTTCCGGAATAGCACTCATACCTATGATACTCTAGGAGGTTGTGCACATTTCCAATTTTTATTCTTCGACCAAAATATCGGAGACAAGTCTGATTTTGATCCGAGAGTAGGATCAATATCAGCAATGCAAGTCTTTGTCTCCTTGAAAACATTGTTCTGCACTCGGATGACGTCCGAGTGCGATCAAATCGTCCCGGAATGATAGAAAGGAGAAGGTGGGGAAACTTTTTTTTTTCTCTCTATGTACGAGAACTGATGACACTCGGCTCTTAATCTGATCAAACGCTAATCACTGACTAGAGTATTCGGTCCAGTATGTGGCAAATACTGACGTGTGTGAATGAGCCCTAAGTGTTTGCATACAGCAGTTATATAAATATGGCTTTCTCTCCCTACAGAGCTCAGCAGAAAAATCTGATTTCGAGGATCTGGACATGTTCGCTAGCTCCCGTGAGCAGAGGTTTCGTGTATTTGCGTCTCTAGAATTTGAAGGACAACTGTACATGACGCCAAGGGATTTCTTGGAATCCGTCACTACTGATGAGCCCAGAAGTAAGTGTTACTTATCATTGCTTAAAGGTACTGCCACACTAAACAATCCCGCTAGCGATCACGATAACGACGCATACTAATGCGATCGCTAGCGGGATTGTTTCTATATCGCTAAGTGCAGCCACATTTAGCGATATAGTTAACGACGCTATCGCCGTTAGCGATCTTCTTAACGACTTTAGCGGTACAAAAGTACCGCTAAATCGCTAAGAAAAGGTGCCACACTAGCGATATATACTTACCCAGCGGGAGCGCCGACGATAAAATAGGGTCCGGAACGATTCCAGCGACGAGCGAGATCACAGCAGGAAGCTCGTCGCTGGAAGCTGCCGCACTGAACAACATCGCTAACGGGATCGCTAAATAGTGACGTTTTTTAGCGATCCCGTTAGCGATATTGTTCAGTGTGGCATACCCTTTAGTCCAATAGATCATTAACCTTTCACCCATTGTAAACAGGCAGGGGCAGATTTCAGCACGGAGCAGACTGTAATCCTGCTGGGAATGAGCAGATCTTTTATATAGTAAGAATAGGCTATCATTGTGTGATTGGTGTGGTCACAACTAGTGCTGGGTGAGTAGCATCCTTGCTCAGGTCTCCCCCAGCACACTCGGGTGGTCTCCGAGTATTTGGGAGTGCTTGGAGATTTAGTTTCTGTTGCCACAGCTGCATGATTTGCGGCTACTAGACAGCCTGAATACATGTGGGGATTGCCTGTTTGCTAAGGAATCCCTACATGTATTCAGGCTGTCAAAAAGCCGCAAATCATGCAGCTGTGGCAACAGAAACGAAATCTCCGAGCACGACCAAAATACTCAGAGATCACCCGAGCATTCTCGGAAAACTCGAGTAACGAGTATACTCGCTCATCACTAGTCACAACCCCCTGAACCACCACGGCCATCAATATAAGGAGGTGCTGCTCAGCCCCTCTGAGTAATGAGGCTGAGTTGTGGAGGTAATTCAGCACCTGACACAGCTGCAGGGACAAGAGGGAAGCTATGTTGGGCTGCGGCAATCGTAAATTAGTGTCCTATCATTGGTTTGGTCCCCAGGGTAAGTATTATGGTCCACATACACATATCCTATTTATTTACTTCTAGGTACAGTAATCCTGTATCCTAAATGTCGGCGATAAGGACAAGATCAAAAGATGCAGGTGGCGGGCATCACTAAATTATAGTCTGGGGCAAGAAATGTTGTACACCTGAAAACAGTACATCAACACAAGAAACAAGAGTGGTGTATGAAAAATGCATGAAATACTCGCAAACAATATCAAACAGCACATGTGAAATGCCAAAGAAAGGAAAAACATTTAAAGGGAACTTGTCATAACCATGGACAGCACGGTGGCTCAGTGGATAGCACTGTAGCTGTCATGGGTGTATCGCCACGAGGATCGTCGCGATTACACACTCTGACTTCTCACAGCTGAGTTGCTGTTTCTTTGTGTTTGGTAATGAGGGAGTTAATTTTACCTAGCTCTTTGCTAAGACTAGGTCCAGCCTCGCCCGGCTGCTTTTGATTATGTTCTAATTAGATTCCTTCATATACCTGCCAGTCGCATTCATGTAGTCTAGCAGACTGGATCGGTTCTGAGAATACTTAAGCTAAGAGTTCCTTAGTTGTTTTTACTCTTATAGCTTATAGTTTATCTCTGAGACCTTAGGTGTTCCTACTGTGTGTGAGTGTTGTATGTAAGACTTTATTTACTTTGTTTCTTGTCTTTCTTGTATGTCTTTCTGTTCATTAACCGTTACCTGTTCATTCCCTTTGGTGGTAATCAGGGTCCTTCTTAGGACTAGATTACAGTTGGCAGGGATTGATAGGAGACAGGGTTTACGCTGGTGGCCTGGACCTCTGTACCTTTAACAGTACCTCCAGGTAGAGGGATTAGTTAGGACCCCAGTTTAGGGTCAGCATAGACCCCGGTCACCCTCTAGCCGGATACAGCGTATAACGGATTCCGTATTGACCCACTGGACATTCTGTCAGGTAATTCTATGTTATCATATATCTATGCGCATGTTATATAGTATGTTGCCCTTTTGATATAGATTACTGTCATCACATATATATATATCTGCTATACAGTGTGACATTTTCACCGGCCCTACTAAAGATTCTCCCCAGCTGTCATGGATCCAGTAGCCCAGCTGGCCCGGCAGTTGCAGGGTTGTCCATGGAGTTGGCAGACATTAAGTCCAAGGTTTTGTCTCCCCCGGAGCAAACCAGATCTGAACCTAAGGTTGCTCTCCCGGACAGATTCACTGGTGGGCGGGACAAATTTTTTACTTTCCGGGAGGCATGTAAATTGTACTTTCGGCTGCGGCCTCGGTCATCTGGGAGTGAAGAGCAGAGGGTGGGAATTGTTATCTCGCTCTTACAAGGGGACCCTCAATCTTGGGCGTTCTCTATTCCTCCAGGCTCCCCAGATCTCCAGTCAGTGGATCGATTTTTTTACTGCCCTGGGTCTGATATATGATGATCCGGATCGAGTTTCCCTTGCTGAAACAAAGTTGCGTAAAATACGGCAAGGAAATCGTCCAGCGGAGGAATATTCTTCTGAGTTCCGTAGATGGGCAACAGATACTCAGTGGAATGACCCAGCTCTTAGGAGCCAGTTTTGTCAAGGGTTGTCTGACAAATTAAAAGATGTGTTGGCTCAGTATGATTCTCCTCCATCACTGGAGGCTGCTATGGCCCTCGCTATTCGCATTGATAGACGAATTCGGGGAAGACGCGAGGTAACTCCGCCTCCCGTGATGACTCCACCTACTACTAAAGTCCCTTATACTGAGGTTCCCCTGGTCTGTTCTGAGGAACCCATGCAGTTGGGAGGGACATCTTTTTGTAGGAGGGAATCGGCGGTGCACCGCAAGACTAGAAGGTGTTTCTTTTGCGGGAGAGAGGGACATTTTGTTGGGGGGTGTCCATCCCGGGCCTCTTTGAGCAAAGGAGTTAACCTGGGAGTGTGTATTTCGTCCCCAAATCCCTCTCAGTTTCTCGTGCCTGCGGAGGTGGTGATTGGTACTAGAACTGAGAGGATTTCTGTTTTTCTTGATAGTGGGTCCGGGGCTAATCTGGTGGACGCTCGGTTTGCCCAGGTGCATGGTATGCAACTGAGTGTATTGGCCAAACCGGTCCCTATAGTCTCTATTGATTCTAGACCTCTCGGTCAAGGTAGCTTGGTACAAGCGGTTCATAACATAGATCTTCGAGTAGGGGCAATACATAAAGAGCAATTGTCTTGTTATGTGTTGGAGGGTCTACCTACTCCTATTGTGTTGGGACTTCCTTGGTTGGCTAAACATAACCCTGTGATTGATTGGCAATCCGGAAAGATAAGCCAGTGGGGTGAATTTTGCAGGAATAACTGCATGAGCACGGTCATCGGTGCGGTTGTGCCTAGGACTTTGTCTCCTTTTCTGGAGGACTTTGGGGAGATGTTCTCAGAGGAGGGGTGTAAAGAGTTACCTCCTCATCGCGCATATGACTGCTCAATAAAGTTGCTTCCTGATGCCTTATCTCGTACTTTCCCAGGGGCCGGGAAGACGGATGATCCGGTTCCTATTCCTCAGGAGGGAGTTGTAGTGTCAGCTGTATGCTCTGAGCTTGAGGGGGAGGTATTGGGGGCTCAGGGGGACGCCCCTGTGGGACTTCCAGGGAGACTGATAGTTCCAGATCAGTTAAGACTGAAGGTTACGGGGAACCGTTACAAACGGATGGCTGATAGGGGAGAGTTTCTGGTCTAGATCTGAAGGTGAACGATCTGGTTTGGTTGTCTACCAGGAATATAAAACTTAAAGTTTCCTCCTGGAGGTTGGGTCCCAGATTCATCGGGCCGTACAGGATCAGTTCCATAATTAATCCTGTGGCATTTCGTCTGGACCTCCCTCCTACGTTTAAAATTCATAATGTGTTTCACAAGTCATTACTTAAAAAATATGTGGCACCAGTCATACCGTCACCTCTATCTCCTCCTTCAGTGGTGGTCAATGATAACGTGGAATTTCATGGGTCGAAAATCATTGACTCACGTCTCAGTCGCCGATCCCTTCAGTACTTGGTTCATTGGAGGGGGTATGGTCCTGTGGAGAGGACGTGGGTCCCTGCGTCTGATGTTAACGCAGATCGATTGGTTCGGACCTTTCACACAACTCACCCGGGCAGACCTGGCCCTGAGGGTCCGGAGTCCCCTCGTAGAGGGGGGGTACTGTCATGGGTGTATCGCCACGAGGATCGTCGCGATTACACACTCTGACTTCTCACAGCTGAGTTGCTGTTTCTTTGTGTTTGGTAATGAGGGAGTTAATTTTACCTAGCTCTTTGCTAAGACTAGGTCCAGCCTCGCCCGGCTGCTTTTGATTATGTTCTAATTAGATTCCTTCATATACCTGCCAGTCTGCTTGTTAGATGCCGGTGAAAGCATTCATGTAGTCTAGCAGACTGGATCGGTTCTGAAAATACTTAAGCTAAGAGTTCCTTAGTTGTTTTTACTCTTATAGCTTATAGTTTATCTCTGAGACCTTAGGTGTTCCTACTGTGTGTGAGTGTTGTATGTAAGACTTTATTTACTTTGTTTCTTGTCTTTCTTGTATGTCTTTCTGTTCATTAACCGTTACCTGTTCATTCCCTTTGGTGGTAATCAGGGTCCTTCTTAGGACTAGATTACAGTTGGCAGGGATTGATAGGAGACAGGGTTTACGCTGGTGGCCTGGACCTCTGTACCTTTAACAGTACCTCCAGGTAGAGGGATTAGTTAGGACCCCAGTTTAGGGTCAGCATAGACCCCGGTCACCCTCTAGCCGGATACAGCGTATAACGGATTCCGTATTGACCCACTGGACATTCTGTCAGGTAA